>CM043714.1:27220481-27635466 GCA_023969325.1 Oryzias curvinotus
TTTAGAGCCAAAGCATGCAGCAATCCACTTCTGAATGCGCAACACGTCTAACCTTAAGGCAGGTGGACTACAGCAGCAGAGGATAATGCTGAGTGTCAGTCCTGTCAGAGATAAGAACAGGAAACTGAGCCACCAGTTTCTGAGGACTCACTAAAATTGGACAGGAGAAGATTAGAAAATGCTGGGTCAGAATGATACATAAAAACATGGGCCTTTCCAGGCTGAAATCAAAAACAATCTCATTCGTTCAAATCATCTTTCACTCCAATTGTGATACTCACACTGAATTCTAGCAGGTCACCTTGACCATGTTTAAAAGTTAATGCCATCTGATTGGCTGATCAGGTTCCAACTTTATCGTAAATGTTGAGCAGGTTTAAGTGTTATAATGGCTGGTAAATAGGCTTCAACAAATCCTATCTTCCTTTATACATTCTTAATAATGACATGGCTCACATTAACTAAAAGGAAAAACTCCAGTCCTCATATTTAAAACTAAAAATATCTCAGATGTGTCACTTTTTTCTGTTTTTAGGCCACTAGTGCCCTGCCCTGACCCTTTACTTTAATTATGAGGCTGCAGAGCTGCTCGCCACAGTCAAAGCAGGAGTCTGTATGACCATGACAGATCCCAATGACCTCATTAAAACACATTTCGCCGACAGTTCATGACCTTAAGTACAGGCCCGCCTGCAATTTCATCACACTCCTTTTGAGCTAACAGATACAGCTAATGATGCCATGTTTTGTGTCTCTCTACTTAAAGGTTGTCCTCAAGTTGCTTTCTAGAAGTGCAGACTCATGCAGAACAGAGCCTGTGACCACACGGCTACAGTTTCTGACAGAAACAATCAATCCTTTTTTTTTTTTTTAATTATGCACATACACCAGCGATGAAGTGCAAAGTTTTTACTTCTCACAAGTTAGGAGTTTGTGAACACAGCAAAACATCACAGACAGTTTTCAAGACATTCTGATTGTCTTTTGAATCGATTCTGTATGGTTCAGAGGTCATGTATCCACATTTTTGCCAAATGAAAACAACAGGGATGACTTTTCAAGAGGGGTGCCTCTAATTTACATTATGTGGGACTATGAGTGTTGAAATAATTATACTGAACAATTGTCCAACTCTGTATTATCCAGAATTGCAGATTTTTTCTTGTTATAATTTAGTTTTTATCCTGACTTTATAGTCTCTAAACACCAAATATTTGTAATATCATCTTTTTTCTATTTACCAATTGTAAAAAGCCTTCAGATTTACGGTAATTGCATGAATAATTTGTTGGGTATTATTTAAACAATAAAAAAAAATCACTCTACTACGGAGAGCAAAGCACCTTGCATGTTAGACCCACCAACAGACAGCCTTTTCACATAAAATGCATAGAAAAACATGTCGATGGCTAAACCAAGTGAAGAGTAAGCCATGTATTCCTCAAGACCCATTTTTTAACAAGGCATGTCAACTTCTTTTCACTTTCCTGGCTCTTTTAATCACAAAGGAGCTCATTCTGTAAAGTGTCAACACAAACGTTTTTCATCCAAGCAACTCTATCCAGAATATGTAAATGACTTCCACAAACTGTGAGGGAATGCCAGCTTTCATCAGAAAGGAAAAATAGAATAAACAAAACAAAAAAAATCTCTCACACATCCACCAACATATCAAAAATACTGCTTCTTAAATGTTAAAGTCTCTGTAGAAAAAGGCCTGAAATACATTAATATCAAACATGTACATGTATATTTGTATACAAATAAAATTTGATGCAAATTATTACTTTGTCAATAATCCTTTAAAGCTGTAACTACAGGACATGGCGCACCGTTTCAAACCATGGACACTTGGAACCAGTGGACTGAACAATGAACAGAGCATCTGAACATGGAGCAATAACCACATTGTTTTTAAAACACTGGACTTCTGTGACTGTGATATGGCACGTACTGACATCATATCCTTTTCTGCAGTCCAGCAGTATTTTTTCTCACAGTCAGACCTATTGGTCTCTTCAAACAAAGACAATTACAATCCTTAAAAGGAAAATATCATCGGTCGAGTGGAGCTATTGATTTCCATCTAAGTATGCGCGGTGCAAAAGTATGTGCGAGCATCAATCAAATTGTGGCTTACATCATTTCACCCCGTCTTGCACGGCTTCATTTAAACTCGCCTCATAACTTTTGATGATAAGGTCTTGCAGTATTTTAACCTTTGGGTTCAGACATCTGTCTGAACAAACATATTATCACAGCTCTAAATTCATCTGTCTGCTTTGAAATACAGTGGCTGTCCTTTTATTTCGCCTTTTTTTTTTTGCTTGGTTGACAGTAATCTTTTCCCAGCTTTCAAAATGGAAATATGAATTTCTTAGACTCTTGTCTTCTGTCTGTTGTGAGCAGTTAGCACTTTATTCATCTCGGAAATGATGTTTAATTTTTAGCTCCAGCTCCTCCAGGTTTGATCAGCCATGACCGATCAGTTGTCTCAGGCAATCAACCCATTTTCTTGTAACTCAAGTATCTCAATGGGCCCTGCAGATAGAAAAAAAAAAAGAGGAAACACATTAGTGTGAATATCTGTCTGCAGGGAGGAGAGCTACTTGACAGCCACAGCAGCAATATTTGCTTTTTTGTAAAGCAAATTGAAAGGTCTTATCACCCAGAAGCAAGCACCCAATGACACATGTTGAACTTGCCAAAGTTAAGTGTCTGGCTTTAATTTCTTCTTTTAAAAAACGGGCTTTTCATTTGGAGAAACATCAGAGACCTCACCTTAGGTTATTTTATAAGCAGCTGTTGTCTCTTTTCACTGTTTCTTAATCAACCTGGAGTAGTCCAGGAAGCAGAGGGCCCCATCTGGGCTACCTTGGCTCCTACAAACCTGGTTCAGCGGTGGAGATATTGTTTACTTCCCCAGAGTGTCGAGTGCAGCTGATGCCTCTAAATTTTAACAATCTCCAAAGGGGCGTAAAATCATCACATTAAGTTTGCTTCACAACCAAAGCTTTTTAAACTGCACTGAACCGTCAGCTGGCCTTTGACTCTCCCTCACACACATGCCTGCATGAGCGCGCATTGATGTCTGCTGTACACATCAAACACATGTAACCCTTTAACATTATATTTTATGTAAACCAGCATGCCTCAACAGCTGACACACTTGCTTTCCCATATCATGACTTTGTCTGAGTCACGGATAAAGGCACAAAGACCAGTCAGCATTCATTTCTAATATGCTCTGGATTTGCTTCCAGGTTCTGGTATTTGCTAAAGTAGGTCATGTCTTTTTTGTGTGTGTTCCAGTGAAGCTTGCCTACTGTATCTCAATTAGATATATAACGCCACCGGCATGCAACACCATCTTTATTTGTTTCACTTAATTTAATTTAGCCTCATATTCTTTTCATTTCCAGTAATCATAATGACGTGCATCTTATTAAAGAAACAAAAAGATAAATGATGTATGCAAAAAAATAGATAAGCAGACAGACGACATGTCTGTAAGCAGACTATCACTACCAACAACAGGCTGGAAAACAACAGTTCATTAATATTCGTTGTCAAAAAGTGTGCCTCATTTTGACACATGCAGTGAGTATCAATGAATAGGTTTGAATATCATAGGAGCAACATCGTTGCTAGAATAGGTAATAGATACTGAGCAGGTTTACTCACTGTTATTTTATTCATTTATTTTAAGACAATATCAGATTTTAAAACCAACATACTAAAATATAATATATACGCCCAATAGGGAATTGAGTGAAAATAGGTTTGCTTACATCACAGCACCTTCAGAAGAATGGTTGTCATTTGACAGCCTTTTGCCTTTATGGTCAGATGCCAAACCGCATCTTGTCGCCTGTAATAAATAAAGTATAATCTGATCTAATCTAATCCAATCCGGTCCGGTCTGCTCCAGTCCAATCCAATGTAAAGTAATGTAATGTAATGTAATGTAATGTAAAGTAATGTAATGTACTCTACTCTACTCAACTCTACTCTATTCTAATGTACTCTATTGTAATCCAGTCCAGTTTAGTCTAATCTAATCAATAACAATTTACCAATTGGACTAAGTTTGCTCTCTCTGCATATGATGTTGTTTGTGATTTGATGTCGTATAAATAAAATGATTTGAATCAAATGGAGCATCTGCTATGCATAGAAATGTCTCTGTAGGGGCATCACAGCCAGAAACACCTATTTTCATTCATGAAAGTTTGTTTATTATTCAAAGGCTCTTAAATTGCAGTGGACATACAGCTCTATGAAGACAAATAGAAAAAGTTGTTGATTTCGCTTGTACTCAGAAATGGTCCAAAAAGGACTTTTTTTTTTTTTTTCCATAATAGCAACCCCACCCTCATGTACATGCACATGCATAAGCTCAGAGATATTATTCTGCATACAGATGCTGCTGAGTAGGAGTAAATGCATCAGCCAAGGGGAAATGAAGAAAGAAATAAAGAAATAATGAGAGAGCAAGACCGTGAGAGGGGGAGGGAGGCAGAGCACTGGGCTATGAACCGGAGCGGTGAGCTGTGAGGAGTAAGTCAGTGCAGTTGACTCAGTCCTGACTCACGTTGGAGGCGGAGAAGATCCACCTCCTCCCTGCCCATGCAACCTTATCCTTCAGCCTAAAGCAGTAGAGCTCAGATGGTATAAACAAAGAAAGACTTCCACGCTAATGGTCAGTGGTTTCCATTTCACAGGAACACTATGATTGACAGTTATAGATAGCGAAATATTTTCATGCTGTTGATCAACCTCCAGAAGATTCATCACATTTTCATTTACCTTTCTATTAGTCTTGCGGCATCTAGAGAGATAGTTTTTACAAAATCAAAAGTTTTAAAGACCCATTCGGATCACCTTTTGATCTATTTTAAAAGTGTTCCCAGTGGTCTTTCAATTATGATTATTTTAGCCAAAATCCATACAATCTATATCGTCTTTTAGATCATAGTTTCTGCAGAGTGGCAGTTTCTCGTAAGAATTACTTGTCTGAGTTGCACCGCAGAGCAACCCCGCCCCCCTTCCCCTCCTTGTTGCTGAGAGCTCTGTGTCTACACTTTCTCCAGTTAGCTGACAGTCCCACATATCCTTAACCTCACATTACCGGTGCAATAAAAATGGTGAGCTATCTGCCAGCCAGATGGCATAAACAAAGCTCTGATGGGGAAAACTAAGATGTGAATGGTTCTAGTTGTCTGCAAGTGGATGCGTCAGACTGGAACGGAGCAGGGAGCTTGTGGCCTGCATTTTTTCTTCTGCTCCTGATTCATAATGATTTGGATAGAGACATACTCAGAATTGCCATTTTGAGCTTGATTTTCTTAATATATGTCCTCCAATATCAGAAAAATGCCATAAGAACATGTTAAAAACACACTTTTCATCAGGGTGGGTCCTTAAATGGATGTGCCTTCAGTAATATACATTTGCAGAGCTTTCCGTAAGTATTAGTGACCTTTACAGTTGAGTTTTTTTATTTTTAGTCATGTTTGGTGCTTAGCTTTTACCTCGGTCACAACACACTGGGCTACAGTTTCAAATTAGTCCAACATTTCAGTTTCAGTTGATTACTTTTCCATTCTTTTATCATTATATGTTTCTGCTTTTAGGTTCATCACCTTCTAGTTTGAGTTTTGTTTTTGTCTGGCTATGCTTCAGTATTACATTCAATTTAGTTCCTTCCACACAGCCATGTCTCTTATACTTAGCTCCTCCACAAACCTTAATCCCTGACAGCATGTATTATTTTGGAAATGAGTGTTGAATTATGTTGAATAGCATATAGTTTGCTCAAATGGAAGCACATGTCTCCTATGCAGCCAAACCGGGAGCTTTCATACAGCAGGTCAACAAACTTTCAGACTGAAAAAAGGTCACAGATTACTTCTGCACCCTTCAACTAAAGTTCAACACGGCAGCTTTTTTTTTTTTTTTAATCTGTGGCAGAGAGTACACAGAACACAAACAGGTTAATCGATTTAGTCTTAAAAAGGAGCTCCTAGCCTGAAAGCTTTTTCTTTGGTAATATTCCGAATTTTCCCTTTTGTCTATGCAAAGCACATCCAGCATTTTGCCATAACACAATATTTAACAAATGGAAGCTTCTTTGTGACATTAGCATCAACATATTTAGCATACAGACAAGCTTTAGTGAATTCTACAGCAGTGGTCACCACTGTCAGAAGTCAAAGGCAGTAGAAACCACATTTGAATGCTGACAAGGGGACATTTGGGTGACTTTAGTACAATTTGTACTTATGGTCATGCAAAAATGTTCACATTTTACACATTTTAAAAAAAATTTTACTGCTTATTTTCCTTTAGTTTTAGACATAACTGAAGTTTTGAATTTGACTGAAATAAAAGATCAAATAAAATAAAGGGACAAATTCATAAATGATAGTTTTTAAAGTCTGCCTTACCTGTACCTCAGTTCCTCAAAAATATCTATTCTGTTTAGTACTACACACTGTCTCCAGACTAATCAGGATCCACTCATACGAGGTGAATCGAGTAAAAGTGTTACACTGGGAGCAACCATGAAGTTGCAGCCTCATAGCAGCCAACGCTGTGCAGTCGAAACACCACCAGCCTCCACCCAATGCCAGTTTCATTCTTTTTCTCATTTCTCTAAGCCCCACATTTTTCTCCTTTCATCATCCCTCTTCCCCACTCTCTTACGCAATCTAATTTTCTCATTGCTTTATACTCACTGACCCCTAATAAAAAAGCCAATTTGAGATTGCAGGGTCAGTCCGAGTATTAGATTTACTCATCAATGGATGCTATATCATCCCACGATTCCCCAACCTTAACCTTCAAGCAGCCTGCACCCAAAATCCCTGCACAAACACAGGACACAAGCATTAAAATACACACTTCCCCAAGTGTTTTGCCCCTTCTGTACATTTCCTTATTTAGTTGTCTTTTTTTTTACTGTCTCTGTCTGTTTATCATAAATATTTGCAGCCTGGGTTACAAGTTTTGTCAAGGCCGATGTTGAAAAATCTGTCCGAGGCAGCGCTAGTGTCTTCTGTGGTCTGATCCAGCTAATTAAGGGCATTGCTGGGAGGAAAGAGCACTATTCTCATCTGACTGGAGGGCATGTTGTTTCCCCAAGTCTTACATGTCGACATGCAGTTTTACATGCATCTACAGACATTAAAAAACAAGCACACACACCCCCCCCACACACACAAACATGGCTTAGAATTCCAACACCCCCCCTTTTTGAAATAATTATCTGTAGTCGCGCACATGTCAAACACCGGTTTTATAGGCTTTATTACCCTTTAATAGAGGCTGATAAAGTGGAGAATACCAACTGCTCAATATTGACTGGGAGGATGTGATATTACTGCTGATTTATATTCCTTTGAGGAAATAAAGTGCCCCATTTATCCTGCTGCTTTATCTCTGTTCAAGAGCAGAACTGATTAGCTTACCGTCCATTTAGCCTAAAAGATATCATATAACTGATTTATAAAGTGTGGGTGTCTAACCAAAAAAAGGAATTATTTCTACATGTACAGAGAGAAAAGATTGTAGCAACAAAGTGTTAACCCCTTTATAATATTTTCCACAGTTTTGCAAAAAGACGGACACGTCTTTTACCTTCTCTTTTAATCTTGTTTTTTCTTTGTGCTTTTAATTTGTCTTGTTCTATAAATTACTTTGAATTGCCTTTTGCATAACTTTAGCTTTAAAATAAAGATACTTCTCTGTTTTGGGGAATTATTTCCTGCAAATGCATCATACTGTATGCCATAGAAGGGAATTGGGAATAGATTTTCATGTATTTTCTTCTAAGAAGGTAGGAAATCAGGGCTGCAGGTCTCTCCTGTACTTCTGCCCTTCCACGCTCATGCATAATGCATACAAACATGGTTTGGGAATCTTCAAAATGCTTGAATCTTCTAAGAAAATTAATTGCCTTCACGTGGATTTTTTTTTTAGACTTTACAATACAAAGTACAGTCTGTCTGCATAATTTGCACTGACTGTAAGCTGCCTTCACAGAGGGATTTGAGAACCTCATACTATCAAAGAGCCTGGCATTTTGAACTTGTTGCTAATAATATTCTGAGCGGTCTGTTACATTTTCAGTTCAGATCAGAGATCATCAACTTGTTTAAAAAGAGAAAGACTTGAAATCATGACTCATTCAACCACAATGTGTGTTTTCACTGCGCGTTTTTTTTGTTGCTGTTGTTTTTTCTTTTGTAGTTTGTCTTTCAATTAAATTGCATTGGGGAATTTAACAGTGTTCTAGTGCTCAAAATAAAAATAAATACAAATTTCCCCAAAATACTCTGTTAATAATCAGATTGGCAAAATAATCTGCCAATCTGTTGTGTTATTCAAACAATAATGTATTAATGTATTAACTGGTGAGAGAATGAGGCTTATGGTCTGTCGATCTTTGAGCTACACTGCAGCCTTTGGGAGCAATCACTGTTCTATAGATTCCTTAAGTGGCTAAGAGGGATGGGTGCTGTTGCCAAAACTCTGAGTCAATTTGATTTACTCGTCATGAGTTTAAAAGGAGCTTTAATTCAACGGAATTAGATAAATATTGAGATATTTGACAAGTTTTCGATCTGAAACGTACATCTTTCAAATAATGATTTCACATGAATAAAGGTGGAACTTGCAGCATTAAAATAAAAAAGTTACATTACATTAAAAACGAAGAGGAATCTATTTCCCCCTGAAAATAACACAAAAATGCTTTCAAATTGATTCATGAAGTGAATTAATCAATATTACATTTTCTAAATGCAGATCGATTCAATTTAATTAATTGATTTTTTTAAGCCCAGCCCTTGTGGCTAATATATCATAAATGTTGAAGAAAAAATGTTTTAAAAAAAGTCCCATTCACTGCATGTTTCAATCATTGATTTGGAATTTTTGTTGTATCTGCTGCGGTCCTTTACTTTCTATTGCCCAACTTCACTGATCAATGCATTTGCATTTTACTTTGCTTCATCCTGACACATTTGGGGATTCTTTAATTTTGAAACCAAAAATAATTATAAATAATTATTTTTTATACTAATAGTTGTGAATCAGGAGCAGACGAAAAGATGCAGTTTGAAAAAGAGTGTATTTGTGACTTAGAAAATACAATCGGGGGCCACAAGCTCCCTACTCTGCTCCATTCTGCCCACGTCTCCATATCCTCGACTGAGCTGCCGTCTGACTAAAAACTGTACGGCTGGATCGCTCCATATGCTCGCCATTTTTGCTGCACCGCTAATGTTAGCTCAGGTTGTGAGGGGCTGTAAGCTAGTAGGAGAGATTGTAAACAGAGAACTCTTAGCAACAGGGAGAGACAGGGAGTTGGGGTTGCTCTGTGCCAACGGTCCCGCCCAGAACTCGGAGACACAATGTGAATAAACCACTGCTGTTTAGCAGAAACTATGTCCAAGAAAACGACAGATTTTTGGGTTTTTTGGTGTAACCATTATTAAAAGACCACGGGGAACCCGTTAAAATAAAGAGGATTGGAGAGTGTTTTTAATGGCTAAAATAAAGAGGAGTAAAACAAAGGAATTGGGTAAAATCTCATATTTGTACTTATTTAAAAAAAAAGCATAATGTGGTATTTTATTATGAGGGTAATTATAATAAATGAAAATGTGATCTGTCAAAATTCATCACATTTTTGTAGTTTCTAATATGCAAATGTGCAAAATAAGACAGGCCCATAAAAGGTTTCAGCTTCTGCATGATAAATATCTACCTTTTGCAAATGTCTGTTTTTGTTTTCCCGTAAAGACCCTCACGAGACGGAGGGTCCAAGGGCAGGGTTGTCCAGGGGTCTTTCTAGTTTAGTTTAGCAATTAGCTATTGTTCACATTTCATGACAGATTCTATGTTGTTCAATTATTGGTGTGAAACCCGTTGAGACAAATGTGTTGTGATATGAGGTTATATAAATAAAATTGAATTGAATTAAACAAAACAAAAAACTCTAAGTGTTGAGCTAGATCTAAATAGTTCTTTATGCCGTCCATTTTTTCCTCTTATCTGAGGATAAGAAATGTGAAACCTTTGATCATGAGTTTCCTGTTTTTATATAAAGCAGATGGTTGTCTACCAATGGAAACCCGTCTTGTCCATTAAGTATGTTATCTTTGATTTCCTTTTATTCTTTCATCAGAGAACTGAAACTTTGACTCCATATTGTTTTGTCTTTTTTAACATAAAAATGGTGGATTAAAATACAGTCACCTTCTGCACATTTCTGCTCGTCCACTTATGCCTGAGATGAAATCTCTAGGAACCTGCTTCTCTTGTTTTATCCAAAAGGATTTCAATTATTAAGCATCCTCTCAAAGAAACAACATCCTGACTTTCAGAGTTGTTAATAAAAAGAACATTCAGGAATGCTGTTGCTCATCCAGTAAACTCTAACAAGAACATCACACTTTGATTAAGTGTCTACGGTCATGGATAACACAATAAACATGTATGAAGACACATAGTCATGCATCAGTTCGCACACACAATTGCACATTACCTTGTTCCTCTTTTCCTCTTGGAAAACACAGTCACACATGCACAAACACTTACCGTCTCCTTTGAATTTCTCTGTTGTTGTTGTCGTCGGCCGCATGGCGCTGCCTTTCTTTCCTTTTCCACGCACTCTATCCCTCTTTTCCTGTCTGTTTCCCAAACATTCCCATTGTTGTCAGGATAATCCAAAGTTCAATTGGAGTGGAAGGCGCTGACGAGGTTAAAAAACAAATAAGTATTCAAGACTTCAGATTACGACATAACAGAGGGGGCTTGGTGTCAAACCGTTGTGGTGGTTGATTTGCGTAGGATTGTTTTATGGGGCTTTAGGGAAGGTGCGTGAGGAGGCACACATGGTGGAAGAGTGTTTGTCGTTGGTGGAAAGCTGTGGCTGACAGGGAGCCCTCCATTTTCCAACAATAGTTCGTGAGAAAGAGGATGGGGAGGAGGGGGTGAAGAGGAGCAGCAGTGCACAGGGCTGAGCCGCAGGTCGCTCAGCTCAGCCTGTAAGTGGAGTTCTGTCTCATCGACATCGTATTGGAGGTCACAGTCTGGGCAGTAGCCGTGATACTGGACCTTCTCACTGAAACGGACACGCTCTCTCTCACGGGGCTCCCTGCCGGGGGCCTTTGGGCATTTGTTCTTGTCATGCCGCAGAAGCGGCATGGGCTTCGGCAATGTGGGAACAAGGCCTGATTCAGGAATCCCGCCATCATTGGAAATGAAGCATGGAGTAGAGGAGAATAAATCCTTGTTTGGTTTCAGTGGGAAAAGCCCGCCGTTCCTAAATAAAGACCCGTTAGCCTTTGATATATTCCCTGATAAAACTAAAGTCGGATGAGGCAGACTTTTGGCGTTGTGATCCTCAGCTCTCTGTGAGGTGAGTCTCGGCGGTGGCAGGGGTGGGTGTGGCTTCTTCAGGACAGTCAAGACTGCCAAGGGGTTGGCAGGAACCGGATTGAAGGGCACCTGTGTTTTAAAAAAGTATTCGTCTGGAAGGAGCTTCATCTTCTCCAGACTAGAAGCAGTTGTAGTGGTGGTGGTGGAGCTGGAGCTGGAGTTGAGCGTGTCAGTCTTTGAGCTGTCCGTTAGTCCTTCCTCCTCCAGTTGCAGGTCACAAGTCAGGGTGTCAATCTCATGAACAACCTGGTGACAAGCAGGAGAAGTGTCACTGTGACAGCTCAGGTCAAGGTTAATAAATGTATATGACAACTTGGCACAAGACTAGGAAATATCACCAATAACAATCTCAGCTGCAAGGAAAATCAAGAGAAAAGAAAACAAGGCTGTGGAAGAGAACAAAACAAATTCTATCACAAAATCGTTTGATCTTCCTTAAGAAAACACAAAAAGGTGTCCCATCGGTGATTTTGTTTCAGGTCCCCCAGTCAGGACTTGAATCTGGACTTTCTTGCTGTGAAGCAAAAACAACTTCCCAATAGAAAACGTCAATTATCTTATTTAACACTCAGAACCTACCACACAAATGCTTAAATGATGTGTCAAAAAGGTTTATTTTTATATGTACCAGGAAAGCAAGACCTAAAAACCGTTCTGTGCGATCACATAGGAATAAACACTATTAAAGAAAATTACTTTTAATGTTTGAAAAGTAACTTTTTCTCTTTGATGTGTGTGCACAACATAGAAAGAGGAGAAAATGACCTTGAATGTTCTGCAAAAAATTGTTTTCTAAAATTAATTCTGATGACCTAAAACAAGTTTGATCCAACCAGTACATGTGATCAGTAGAACTGTCTGATATTTCATCATTTTCCACTCGAGGTGCAATGAAAATCACAAACTTGTGCATTCAAGAGAAAATTTTCAGAGAAATCTCTGTGTATACAAAAAGGAACAATGCCTTAAACTTGTGCAAAAAAGAGTCCTTCAAATTCCTTTGAGACATGATGCCTGATTGAACTTTCTTCATCCATACATCTGTCTATCCATCCAACTATCCATGCACCCTTTCAGTTTCTGCATCACTTTGTAAAAGCCTGTGGGGGGGAGACTGGAGCCTATCCCAGCTGAAAGTGGTCATGAGGCTGGTACACAACTCCCCTCCGGTCTAAAGGTATCTAAGGCCAAAAAGAAACTGACTACAAGAGGAACTTTTTGTACCAAGACACTGGTTGTAATGACTTTCAGATAAATGGTTTTAAACGGTAAAAACGGGTAATATAAAACATTTTCTTTATGGGATTAAAGTTGATTTTTTATAAATTGTCTGTGTTTGACTCATTTTATTTCTGTTAAACATAAATTCCTTCCTTGATTTGTTCCTTTTGATGAAATCTGCTTAATGCTCAAAACTAAAGTTAATTATACGACTTAGAATTTGGAAAGTCTAACATACTGTGACTGATAATTTCAATATTCAACTCTTTAAACTCTGTTCTGTTTAAAACCCACAAAGGAAACTGACAAAAACTTCTATCAGTCTTATATTCCAGCTTTTCCTGTGCAGGGCATTGACTGTACATGAGGACTGGACTGAGTGACTGTGATGTCACCCACTGAAAAGAGATAACTTCTTCTGGCTCCAGCGAAATGATGTCAATTGGGTTGCCATTTTTCCGCGATACGGATGCCGCCATATTGGAGCTGAACGTCCTCGGGAAGCAGTGATTGGTCCTAGTTGGTCTGGGCCAACATTTCTATGGCAACCACTCTCGCCAGTCAGGAGTGAGCTTGTTGGAAGGTCACGCTCCCTATTATTTGAAAGTGGGCTTGGGAGAATCTGGCATTCAAATGTCTTGATACTTTTATTTTGGTATCTGATTGGCCAGTTATTAACTTGAAAAGCTTGAACTGCAAAAAATATGCAAAAATATTATTAGCAAGCATATGTAAAAGTTATGTTGACAAAGACATAGCTGTTTATTTCTTAGTAAAAGTCTATTGGATATAGCTGGATGACTGGGTGACTGAGCCACTCCTCATATACAGTCAATGGTGTGTAGGGTCATGGGGTTGCTGGAGCCTATCCCACTTCAGGTTAAATGTGAGGTGCAGAGCTTGCCTGTTGATTGCAGGGCCACACAGTCCCAAACAAACCAAAGTGACAGTTTATAGTCACCAATTCATCCTACAAATCATGTTTTCTGCCTGTGGAAGGATGCCAGAAAAAGTCCACACATGCACAGGGAGAACATGCAAACTCCACACAGAAAGGACCCGACTGGGATTTGAACCAGGCCCTTCTTGTTTCAAAGCAACAGCGCTGTGCAGCCTGTGACAAAACTTATACTCACTTTTTGAAGTAGAGCTTCAGAAAACTACATGAGCCTACTTTAAAGCACGACTGCATGTAAGGCCCTGAAATGCATGTCCAAATAGTGGCTTGAGAAGAAGCCGGGAGAGGAAAAAAAAAGAGCCAGAGAAAGAAAACTGAAGAGAGAGATAGTCTGTTAGTGCAGATCAGGAAAAGAGCTACACTCTCTATGCAGTCTTTAAATGGATAATTTGTTGGGACACACACAAGAGGTAACACCAGTATCCCATCGTGCAGCCCCTGCTGTAGGCCAGGCAGCCCGAGCGCCTGTGCCAAGCATCTGGGCAGGGTCCCTTTCAGAGGCAGGCTGAGCTCCAGCCCCGTCTGTGAGTTTTAACAGATAGCTGCATTTCAGATGGATTATGCCCCAAACACTGGATTTGATTGAAACACCCCCTTGAGGTATGTATTCAATGTGTGTGCAGTATCAGAATAACTGATCTTCTACACAATTTCCTGCGAGGAAAAAAAGAGAGTAAAAGAAACAGGGCACATTAGAAAAAGATCACAATAGACAGATAACAACGTTTTCTTTATTAACTATGATGGCTGCCGATGGTAAATGTTAAACATGTGGAAAATATAGGAGTCGTATTAATCTCAAGATGTAAAAAGAAAGCAGAGGAGCAGAAGGAGAGCATATATAATGTAAAAGAAGGTTTTATTATAATGACAGCTCATCCTGTCAAGTTGAAAGTTTCAGCAAAACAGCCTGAATGCATGGTTTACAAATCCATGTTAGCCTGAGAACAAAATCTAGTGGATTTTCTTTAAATTTGGATTTATTTGTTTTAGAATTAAGCTATATTGATAGTAAAAAAAAAAAAAAGTGCTTTTCATACCACACAGCTCAATGCGCTTTACAGTTAAAAACAAGCAGAAAAACAGAAGAAAAAAAGAAAATTAAATCTAACCAATTGGCGTACATCCAATGACCCCACACACAATGAATATAGGCATGACTGTAATGATAATAGAAACGTATGGCTCCAATCTGCTGGGAGGAATCACTTTCATAGAAGGAGCTCCATTTCAAAAACTTTACAGAAAACATTATTGATCTTATACCATTCAGCAACGTCGCTGCTTCTTTAACACTTTAAATCAAATTTCGAATTCCTTATTATTTAGCATGAATGACAAAGAAAAGAGAGGGGAAAAAAACCCCCAAAACAACAACCAACAAGCAGCACAAAGACGGACAGAATCCATCTCTCTTATATACCAGGAGATAATTTGCAGCAAACAACAGCAACAGCATTTAGATGATGAAATAAAATGCAAAGGCGCCTTCATGGTTGAATCAACTTGTCCATTAAATATTAATTGTGATTACATTTTTCTCACTTTCATCATAGTTGGGAGTGAGTCAGAGCGAAGACTCTGTCCTGTCATTTCACTCCCCACATCCTCCCTGCCAAATGTCTTTCATGTTGGAGATGATGATCACATTAGTGGGCAAGAGGAGGAGTGCAGCCCTGTCTGTGTGCATGTGTGAACGCGTGATTGTGTGCCATTTCCAGGCCACACAGAGGTGGATGTCAGCCTCCCATCTGGGTGCTTGGACCACCTGAAAGAAAGACATTCAGCTCACCTCTTTTAGTTCTTTGGCCACATCCTTGAGGTCTCCCAGGATAGTTTCCAAATTCTCCACGATTGTCTTAATCTCCTTTTTCACTTGTACTTTGGAGACTACTCCTTCAGCCTCCGCATTTGGTGTTCCTGACATTCTTCAGTTTATGGCACAATCTGGGCTATTTGGTGAAGGAACACAAGACAAAAATCCTTTGGTGCTGACGATGCCACTGTGCCAAGCCAACGCATGCTCCCTCAGTTCTGCGCTCCGTCCACTTCTGCTCCCACATCGTGGTCAGGACGAGGCGAAGAAGTGACGTCGGACGGCATTCTATATCTACCGCTAGGCATGCGCACTGGAGCGGAACACATACCACAAAAATAACGGTATATCAAAATATTGGATCATGCTGTCTGACAGGCGGCACCTTCACGCGCGTCAATGTCGGGTGAAATGTAAAACAATAAAAAGACATGCCAAACGAAATATGTCACGTCAACACGGGGTTTAACATTTCTGGGGGAAGGAAAATAGTCCAATTTATGATGAAAAATATTAGCAGAGAGGAACAAGTAGCATCTCTTTGACACGTTACTGGATTCGTCGCTGCTGTGACGGTCCATAATCCACAAAGATCAAGCAAAATGGGATATATTCCTCCACTTTCCCCGAAACAGCCGTTTCTGGTGATGACGCCCGAGTAACGACGCCACTTTCCGCTGAAAAACACCTCGCAGGGTTCATCTTGTCTCCATCACAGCCTCCTTGGAGAGTCTGAGGAGAGCAGGCAGCGTCCGGGCGCAGAGCAGCCTGGTGCGCTCTGCCTCTCCTCCTTCCCTCGGATTATCCAGTCCGCCTGCTGCTCACTGTTTTCTCCCATTGTCACTGTTATGATGATGCGAAATGCTCTTGGTTGTGCTTTAAGAGAGTTGCAACACATGTTTCCTACTAAAACAGTCCAATTCAGCCATTTCCTGCTGCTTAAAGGCTTTGTTTCTCACAAATTGCTTAAAATCCAGGTAAAAGTATCATTTAAACAGAAAAAAAATAGAAACATAAAAGTTTAAATAGCAAAAACTTCTCAATTACACATCGCTACATTAATGGAAATTTGCCAGTTTGCTGAGAAAGTAAGACATTTGAACAAATACATCAGAGTTTAATACTGTTAAACCAATTGGAACTTCATAGAAAAGATACATTTTCTGTTTCTAACTGACCAAAATCCAGGAAAAGCGACAAAGCCACCTCGCTGTTTACAAAAACTACCCTTCTTTATGTTTTCATGGCCATGAGCGTTGAAATATTTACAATATTTGAATTACAACAGCATAGTATTTGTTTAACAAACAACAACTTTGACGTCTATTACTTTCCCCAGCAGCAGCACATCCAAGTTCCTTTCAAAATGCAGCAGATTTACTTATTTACAATTTAAAATGCAAAAAAAAGTGAAACAGTGTGACATTTTCTATCATATTAATGGATATATGCTGTAGATTAAACCTTTTAGCATATTTTTGCTCAGTTATCAGATGTGTTAAAAGTCTAAACACAAATGATAAAGCTTAAAGAATTTAACCAAAACTACAAACTCCTTCTTTATTCAAATTCTTAGCCTTTTTCTTTCAAAATCAAAGAGCCACAATAAAGGGGGAAAGAAGAGCAACATGTGGCTCTGGAGCCTCAGGTTGCAGACGCATGCCTAGATGCTTAACCTTTAAAATTTCCACATTATGTTGCGCATATTGCCATTTTTTGCTAATAAAACATGCCATCAGCAAAGATATGCTGTGTATGCCTAATCTTAGTAGATAAGTAATCTTAGTAATAAAAGCATATCACCCTGCTGTTAATATTGCTGCAGGAATAGCTTACATTTTGTAGCTATTGGGCAAGATTTTAAAACATTTGTCATTTGATCAAATTAAAATGAATATTTTGTCACTAAGAAAAACCATTATATCAATTTATTGAATCCAAAAACTAGATTTTTAAAAATAATTGTCATTTTAATAAAAATAACTTTTGTAGGTTTTTAAGTGCAAGAATTGATTGTTCTGGTATAAAAATAATAAAATAATTTGCAACTAATATATTTCAGTACTTAAACATACTAAATATAGTATTTTTGGGGTTCGAAATTGTCTGCGAAGTAAATAATAATACAAAAAGAAAAAAACAAACAACTGATAGAGCTTAACATTTTTCTCTTTTAAAAAGTATTTGTCGCTAAATCAGAAAAGGAGGAGTAACGTTCAACACGTTGAAAGAAAGTACGTCACAGAATCCTGCTCTCTGATTGGTCACAGCTGGGAACGACCCCCTTGTAAACACGGAAGTGGATTCTGCAGCCAGGAGTTCACCTCTGCTGACTCGGATCGTGCATCCGCTGAGTTGGTGTTGCCTTTGAACCCACATTGATTTAGTAAATCAGAGCAATGTCTCTGTCATTCGACGGAAGAGTCGTGCTTGTCACCGGTGCTGGAGGAGGTAAATCTTCCTTTTCTTTCCGCGTATGTGTTCGTTTTAGCATATTGCTACAATGCTAATTGTTATTTTTGGTGGCGAATTTGTAAAAATACCGTTAAAGAAAAGTGCTCAATCAATGTGCCTCCAGTCTGTGAAATAGGCAGTTGGGACAAAAATACCGATTATACAAGATTCTTCAAGTCATCCCTTTAACTGTTAACGAAGTGGGGGAGCAAAGTACGACTTTACAACCAGACTGATGAAAGTGTGTGAAAGGGCACAACAACAAGTGACTGACTGAGTGACCATGGCAGAGTTTTATTCTCACAAATCAAGTGTTTCTTCCCAGGCCTTGGCAGAGAATATGCTTTGGCTTTTGCTGCAAGGGGAGCCTCAGTGGTCGGTGAGTAAAAATATTCCTTTTTTACAAGAGCATATTCCTTATATTAGACTTAATCTTAACCACGCTTTATAATAATGTGCATATTTTTTGTACACTGGTTAGTGGTGTACCATTTGCAATAATCCTTAGGAATGACACCATGTGACCGGGTCACTAATGGCCAAGGAATTGTGTCTGTGAGGCATGCTGTCAGTCTCTGTTTTGTGTCCTTTCTCGACAGACGTGTGGATGCACATATTGATTTTATTTTATTTTTTTAGAGTCATGCTGGTTCAGATGAGGGCCAAATTTCTGCAGCAGTGTTATTCTTACAAGTGACTCTGGGCACACATCCTCTTGTAAAATCTCACTAAAAGAACTTTGGAAGTCACTTTGCATTGTACAGAAATTCCTTTGAAAAACCAGCACAAAATTGTGCTGTGGAACACGTTTTTAATACAATTCTGTTGCTAATTTATTAGAAGGGTAATAAATATAATTGGTTTTAGTATTTTAGATTGTATTTTCGTATTATCTTTACTGTGCTACTTTAGATAAAACACATCTCTTGCAGCATTATTTTCAGTGACTTTTTTTTCTTTTTTTTAACAGGTCATAGATAGTTGTTTTAAAATTATATTTTTTCTGTTGCAATAATCAGTCTGAGGTCATAAGATTTTAATTTAGACACAAAAATGCTTAATCACTTTATTTCAAATCCAGTTTTACTAAAAGATGCTCAGCCTCTTATCTCTTCTTCAAAAGATCACACAAGTCTCTTTTTTTATCAACTGGATGGATCCATTATCTTTTAAACTTTAAACTCTACTAAATTATTGTTGCCAAAAAAGCCCACCTTTGATCCTACTGTGCCAACCATTTACAGATCAAAATCAAATTTTGTATAATTTTGAAAATAAACTACTAATGTTCTGACTACAGATCGACCTTTTTTTCATTCATTCACTCAAAAAGTTATAAACCTGTTGACTCTTGTGCAGGGTCATGAGGATCATGTAGATGACAGCTTGAAGAATTTTAATCTGGATTTAGAGTAAATACCATTTAAATCAGATTAATTGAAGTCACAAACAACCTTTTATTGGATCACAAAATAGTTTTTTTAATGGTTCATTTTATGAGTTTTGGATCCATTTATTACATTTCATGCAAAAAACTATAAAATGTTTTGTCAGCATCTTGAAAATTTAGCATAAATTGTTACAATGTCCTCCACACAGACTAGAGAGCTGGTGTTCCACCAGGTTCTGGATTGGGAGTTTAATTTTTGTCCTTTTGGAGTCCAAATTCATAAGAATTTGCTATTTACTATTCTGTACCGCTCAATCCATGTATTGAGGCCTGATGATATGAAATCATTTTTAGAAGCTGTAAGACACAACGGCTTGAATAACCTGTAATTCTATTCCATCTATCTAAACCATCATGTGTCACTTTAAAAAATGTTTGTCCTATCACGGTCTAGAAACGGCGTCTGCAACCTTTTACACTGAAAGAGCCATTTAGTTTCTTACTGACAGAAGTAGAAGAATCATAAAGTCATAAAGTCCCTTTTATATGGCATATTTGTACCCTAATCTGATAGAAATATGCATCAGATCACTTCGGCTCCAAAATTACCTTAATTTAGCTTCTACTTAAAGGCAAAAACACAAGTTTTCTATTTTTTTTTTTCGTTTTTTCCCCCCCAGATGTTAAGAAAAAGCCTAATTCATTTATAAATTGTAGCTTTTAAACATTTACAATAACTGAACCATAACGTGTTATATTTTTCATTTGAAAACAATTGTAATTTTATTTGTTTAACTTTTTCCAGCAGCGCGTACAAGTTTCTTTCAAAATAAAATACATCCATAGTCAAATAGAACCCCCCCCAGCTGCAGCAGAATTAATTAAAGTCTAGTCAAATAAGCATTTTTTATCATTTTGACTTTTCGTGCACCTTCATCCTTTTTCTCCTTTTACTATTGAATATAAAAATAACAACATTAGTGTGGAATCCAATTTTTTTAAACAAATCTGTACACGTAAATGCATTTAGTGGCAGTGGCTCAGGCGGTTGAGCAGGTCAACCAATGATTGAAGGGTCGGCGGTCTAATCCCCACTCTCCCTCGTTGTGTCCTTGGGCAAGACACTTCACCCTCCCTACCTCCAGTTGGGCTCCACTGGCGTGTAAATGTGCATGCATGTCCTGGTGATGGTCGGAGGGACCGTAACCGGCAGCCACGCCTCTGTCATCACCAAGCATGAATGAGGAGTGAATAAATCATGGCCACATTGTAAGCGCGTTGAGCGTCTGGAACAGCGCAGATAAATCGAATCCATTATTAATTATTTTTATTATTATTTATATTCTTTAATACCTTTTGCTTCTGACACCAACACTGTTGTGTAGCAGAAGATAAGAATATGTGCTTTAAGATTCTAATAATAAACCACTTTGACACCAGATTACAAATTATTTTGCTAAGTTATCTATATGATCTGGAGCCCCAGGTTCTACACCCTTGGTTGAGTCTACTTTAATAGAACTACCAAGGCCTCAGGTTCTACTCGCAGGGGTGTCAGAATCTAGGCCTCGAGGGCCGGTGTCCTACATGTTTTGCAACCATCCTGCCATTGAAGCTCCTTACTGGCTAAACACACCGGATCCAGGTAATCAACGGCAGATAAGGTGGGGTTTCTGGAAAACCAGCAGGACGCCGGCTGCTGAGGCCTGGGTGGTTTTGTTGCTTATATTGTTTTACTGTTGCACATCTCAGTCTTCTTTTATTCTGTAAAGCTTTTTAAAGTTGTACTCCAGTTTGAAAGTTGTTGTGGAAACAAAATTAGCATCCACTCTGACAAGTAATCAGCATGGCTCAAACCTTAATGCAAGCTTATCACTTCCAAAAAATGACAGGCCTCCTGCTATTATTTCTGTTTTATCTTGTTGTAATGAAGTGAATGACCTTGGGGCTGACACAAAAGGCGGTGGGAAAAGTTCTGCTGCGGCTGATAAGGTGGTGGAGGAGATAAGAGCAAAAGGAGGCAAAGCCGTTGCAAACTATGGTGAGAAGTATGGATTACCCTTCCCTTCTTTTCCCTCTCCATTCTCTCCTCTGTTATTTTCCCCACCCACAAGTTAGATAGTTTAAGTAATGACAGACTAAAAACTCTATTGATTTCTGTCAGTCTGTTGCCCAAGGATGAAACGGTGAGTATTGAAGATAAATGCATCACCTTTTGTTTCCACCATCTTCTTGGTTTCACGGAATAAATGTAGTTTTCGAGAATGTAAAAGGTCTTTGATGCGTGATTCATTGGCAATTTTGGCCACGCCACGCTTCTTCAAGTCAGACATGTTCTTGTTGTAAACAACAATGACCAAAGATCAATAAAAATGTTAACTCACCCATCATCACGTTCTCAACAGAATTGAGATTTGAGTTTACTTTTTCATGATTAAAGTTTCCAGTGTTTTTTTTCCTGTTTGGGCACCTTAATTTTATCATAAACGCTATTTACACTGATTTGATATTATTAGGAGAACCAAGTAGCCAATAATCAGGAGTCGGCAAACAAAACCCAAGTTGTTCTATTAAAATAAGATGAATTAAGTAAGGAGTGAAAAGAAAAAACTTTGATTTTATGTGCTGACAGATTCTGTTGAAGATGGGGAGAAGCTGATTCAGTCGGCCCTGGATGCATTTGGAAGAATAGGTACTTTTTAAAAATTATATGAAAATGTTCTTTTTATTGGTGGTAATAACATAAATTTAAATCCAAACTTTTATTCCTTTAGATATTGTTGTGAACAATGCAGGGTGAGTTTTTTTTCCCATTAACTTTCATAATTTCTAAATAAACATTCTTACTGGTGTGATGAAAGTAGTGTAGCTATGGTTTTCTAAAAGAAAAGCTTTGAGTTTTGACTAAAACTTTGACTTTATGATGATTTATTTTTTAGAATACTACGTGACCGATCGTTTGTTAGGACCAGTGATTTGGACTGGGGTAAGAAAAAGATCCCTTTAATTTAATTTTAACTTGCTGATTGTAAATTGTGCTTTATAAAGTTTTTTTTGGTTGCTTTTGTTTTCTTAGATCTAATTTTTGAAATGATGTTTTATATGTAGTTACGGTGTTGCATCTATTCTTCTTTTTTTTGTCAGACCTCATTCACAGAGTTCACTTAAGAGGCTCTTTCTTGGTTTCCCGAGCCGCCTGGAACCACATGAAAAATCAAAATTTCGGCCGGTAAGAAGCACAAATGGCAGAAATATAAAGATATTCTCAGTTATTAGAATGACCCCTTTGTTTAGTTTAAACAACTAGTTTTGTAGAAAATGTTTTTCTTAGACAAACACAATTAAGTTTAGACTGGAAGTTTAAAAAAAATATATTAGATGGAGTTGTGTTTAATCACAAATAGTCAAAGTGTAAACTGTGAATGTAATCAGTTCTGTGGTTTGGTAGCTTCCAAATAAACATTTCCTTTAAAAATGCACAACTTTTCTTGAAGTTGCTACACTTAATGGTTCTATAATGTTCCTCCTTGAACATTTTATGGAAGCAGGTGCCTAAAAGTGACTGATGTGAGGAACATTTAGCCATTGCCTGTCCTGTGGTATTTCTGTTCCGCCTTGCGAGTGGGCTGTGATATGGATCACTGCCTCCTCATGACCAGTCAGATGGCTTGTTACAGATGTTTCCTGCAGTTACTGTGGCACTGCTGCTTAAACCCATTACTTCAGCTCAACTGAAGTGCAGTGTCAGCAGGAAGTTGTATTCATAAATTTATTCCCACGATGCCATATTACACGCATCAAATGTTGTTCTTTAAAACTGCTAAAAAAAGAGGTGTAGGTGTTGTTAGGATTTCATGCAGTGGATGCTTGACTGTGTGCCTATGTCTGTCTCTGTGAGGTTTTGTGTGGGCTGTCGCCGTTTCCCTTTACTCCACAGCGCTTCTTGTCACTTTGCATTAACACAGATAGGATTTCTCCGGGTTTTCTGTGTCCAGAATCATCATGACGGCCTCAGCTGCAGGCATCTACGGTAACTTTGGCCAGGCGAACTACAGCGCTGCCAAGCTGGGCATGCTGGGGCTGGCTAACACCTTAGCTATTGAGGGACGCAAGTACAACATCCACTGCAACACCATTGCTCCCATCGCAGGCTCACGCCTCACTGAGACTGTCATGCCGCCAGGTGAGCATAGATCAAACCTGATTTAGTTTTTGGTTTTTTGGATGCTCATGGGTTTTTAGAAAAACCTGCCACTTTTTGTTTTTTATCACATCAACACTCTCATTTGCATTAAAACACTTTTTTTTTCCTTTGAAATGCCCTGAAAACTGTTTGTTTACAAAATGCGAGGCAACAGCTCCGGTGTTAGACATGCAAATTATCCATCTAATATTCAAAAGCAGTATGTAATTTTCTTTATGTGCGACTGAAATAGGATCACAGAAACTCTAAGTACTTTGTCAGTTTTAATTTGCAAGATTATGAATAAAACCTGGCCTTTTAAAGCAAAGTTTTAGCTACATTTTTAAACACGAATAAAAAGAAATATATGCAGCAAAAAAGTTTCTCTTACTCCCAACAATAGAATATTTTACTCTAGAAAAAAAACGTTTAAAGACCCACTTTGATGAAAATTGTTTATTTGGTGTTTTGAACATTTTCTTTTGGCCTTTTTGTGATGTTAGATGACATACAGTATATTCCAAATACACTGTATATAAATTGTATTCAAGTGTCAAAAAGATCAAATTCTCAGTCTTTCAATTTAACTCTTGGATGATATTGTGTCTCTTTTACAAAATACCAAAAGATGTTTTTAGTGGGTTTTAAACTGTGTGCTTCTGTCTTTTATTAACATTGATTTCTAAAAAGTATTTGAGGCATAAATAATCTAGTCAGCAAAGTCGAGCTTTGGTAGAAACTCAGTTTCAAAGACGTGTTCAGCGTTCCAGCTCTGCTAATGGTTTATTAAACGACAGACCGGAGAAATGGTTTTTTTCCTCCTCTGTGCTGGTTTGCACGAGCATCTGTCACTCTGGACTATGCCAACTGTCACAGGATGGCCTCATGCTGCTAAATGACTTGTTTCCATATGCCGGCTCTCTTTGACTTCAGCGAAAGACAAAAAAAGAACAGAAAGGAAAACAAAGCGACTGCATCTCAGCTGATCTCTTGCCACCAAAGTAAATATTTTATCTCTGATGTTTCACGTTTTATTTTGAAATGATTGCAATAAATGTGTTGTGCTGTGATACATTTAATTCCTAAGAAAATTCAAATTAGTGTAACAAATGGACTTTTATTAATTCTAAGGAGCTAAAATTTACAATAAAGTAGTGCACACCTTAAAGCATTTTTCCACTTTTTTTTAACTTCCTTCAAGGTTTGTTTGATATAAATGTTCTTGTATGAAAATTTCACAAACGTCTACTTATTTATAGCTCATTTTTGTTTTCCGCTGCGGCAGGAGGGCAAGTGCGTGACTAAGCATGAACTTACAGGGCAAACAAACAGTCGGAGCTTTAAAAAGCAGTTTGTTGTTTTGATTTTTCGCTCTATGTTTTATTTAGATCTTGTGGCCTCCCTGAAGCCGGAGTACGTTGCTCCTTTGGTCCTCTGGCTCTGTCATGATCAGTGCCAAGAAAATGGAGGCCTGTTTGAGGTACGTGGGAAAATGACACCTTGCTCTTGCCATGGTATGGCCTGCAGCTTTGTGTCATTTTTCTCTTTCTGTCAGAGAACAGTCATGCATTGGGCATCATAGCAGAAGAACATCTCTTTGATGTTTGCACGGGTTAGCTCATCTTCTCAAATTTCCTCTGCTTTCAGGTTGGTGCAGGCTGGATCGGTAAATGTGAGTACTTGGTAGTTTTTCAGAGGAAATGTCTGGATGCATTTGTGATATTTATAAGCCCCCGTTTTACCCCGGTACTGCACGCGTGGGACTGTTCTGTGCAGTGACCCTCTTTTTATCTGTTTGTGTCTGTTCACGCAGTGCGCTGGGAACGTTCACAGGGTCGGATTTTGAGACAAAAAAGCAAACCCATGACTCCTGAGGCTGTGAGGGACCAGTGGAAGGAAATTTGTGATTTCACAAATGCCACCAAGCCCACCACCATACAAGGTCAGGAAAATACACAAAGAGCATGTTGCTAGGACAATAACAGCAGAGAATTGTGGGGCAGAAACTTTATTGCTAAAGTGGCAAGTATCAAAAAAGCGTACATTTTGAGGCTAAGCTGTTTTTTTTTGTTTTGTTAGTTTTTTTTACACATCACTTAACTGTAGCAAGATATTTAGTCTTGCAGTATGTGCTTTTTATTTCCATTGGCTAATTTAATGTTCATCTGCACTCTTCACAGCCCAGAAAACCTTTTTATTAGTGCTGGATCATTTACATTACAAACCCATAAACATTTATAAAGGAGGTGTACAAAGTGAGCATCATCTTGCATTCTAAAAGTCTATCAAGTCTGGAGTTGTCTTTATTGGGACTAATAAATAATCATCCAAACAAATATGAAAAATTAGCTCATTCATCTATTGAACCCGTTCTGAGAAAATAGTACTCCAATAGCAAATTCAAATATTACCTTTTCTGATTCTTTATTTCATTTTAAGTTGGAAAGATATTTTCATTTACTAAATATGTTTTGTTCTCTGAATGCCTATTGCATCTATATTTGGGAATTCCATGATTTAAAAAAAAATATAAAAACCCTTAATATGTACAAAAACCAAATTACAGTGTGATAAATACCAGCAGAACATAAGTCTGCAGAGCTGTAGTCTCAAACCTTTGAGCAAAAATCTGCGAGAAAGGGGGAAAACATAGCTTTATTCCATAAAGTCAAATAACAAAGTTGCTTGTACAAATGAAATGTCGGTTTAAAAAAATATTGCCATGATTAAATAAATCAACTGTCCATTTTTGAGCAATACTAATTATAGTATAACCATTTTACACTTAATTCATAATTCTAACAACGTATTTCTGATTAGTGATTTTGCCAAAGCGGTACATTTAAAACTAAGCAGGCTTTAAAATGCAGTCTTTATCACTTTAGATTCTCAAAGAATGCAGGCGCTGTTTAGATAGACGTGTTCTCTGAAAACAGTGAGTAAACAGACTCTGCTGCTTGTTTATGCATTAACACCTAAAGAGTGATGTTTGGCTCAGCGTTTTCTGGAGTTAACCTGCCCGTGCAGCCGTCCAAGATTTTATGTAAAGAGGTGCCATTTGCCATTGGAGCTAAATGATTCACTCTATCCTTTTATAATCAGGTAGCAAAAAGGAATGAGGAGCAGATGATGATGATGATGATACAGATGAAGGCAATGAGCTAGAGAGACAAAAGGTAGGATGTTGAGCATGAATCAGCGCAGTGTTCCCTAAAGGTCTGATGCCGACACGGCTGGGGTTCATGTTAATTATTGTTCTGGCCTTTTACTATTCTTAACGCACTCAGATGTAAAAACGGAAGGTGACGGTCCCACAGGGTGCTAGCTGTTCGGGGTTTTGTGCACCTTCTCATTTGTTGCTCAGTATAGAGACTTGTTCGTTTGGTGGCTGCCTGTTGCTGTTGTGATGGTAAGGACTGCGCTCTTTGTAGTCTTGTGTAGCTATAGTTTTATTTTTTTTTAACAACAGTGTCTGCATCTAAATCTAATTCTCTGGTTTGAAATTGGAATTAGAATATTTTGTTAAGTTTTAAAAATGAGGCAATTAGGACCAAAATAGTATAAGTAATGAATTCCTAAAGTCAAAGATTTAATTACTATTGTTTACTTTTCTTGCATTTTATTTCTTGAATGTTTCCAGTAAAATCTTTAAAGCAGTTAAAAATTCAAATGAGCTTGATGTTTTTTCATTATTATTATTATTATTATGCAAAAGTCATTACAACTTTAAAACAGATTTTCTTTACACAAATTTGAATGAAATGTCAAACGAACCTTTGGATTTGGCTTTTTAACTTTATTATTAGTATTGTATGTAAACTACAATGTAAAGACGCGCCTCCTTGATGCACATTTTTTTAAAGGTAACATTGCAATTATATCTGCATTACTGCAAAGTATTTCAATCCACGTTTATCATACATGACCAAAATCCATCATTCAAGAGCTCAAACACTTAAAAACAACTAAAAGGGTGAAAGAACTGAATGTAAAATAGTATAAATTTAAAATAGAAAGGTATTTTGAAAGCAGAGGCTCATGCAGTGTCAAAGCCTAGCAAAAACAAAAGGGTCTTGAGAATTTTTTTAATATTCAGAAAAATATACAAAAAAAAGAATAAAAACTATTTAAAATTGGTTTTCGGTTGAGCAAAAGTCGATCCCATTGCAGTCGTCGTGTTTGAAAGCTTCTCTCACCTTTGCACAGAGTCCCTGGCATCATTTGTGACTGTGCTGTCTCAAGTGGAGTCAGGAGAAGTCGGTGCCAACCCAGCGGCGGCTGCAGCCTCTGTGGCGTCAGACGCAGGGATTAATCCTGTGAGTACAGACGGCTATTGATGCACATTTCTCTCTGAAAGTAAAATACAAGCTGTGTGCAGATCTGTTGAAGTGTCGAAAGTCATTATTTTGTTCCCCCAGATTGCTCCTTTGGTTGCTGTAGTCATTGACTATAAAACATGTATTTGTATCCAGTTGTGTGTTTATGATGAGCTTTTTTTTGTTGTTGTGGAGATGCTTTGGCAAATATATATATCCCATTTCTTATCAGTCTTTTAATCTTCTCTGCATCCACTCCGCCCTGTGATAACAAGCTCAAATGCTGTTCAAGTGGGATTTTTCCGGATATGTTCTTAAGATGTTCCTTTTAGCTACACACCAAAAATGTAACTTGATCTGATTGATTGATTTCAAGCATTAAAAATAACGAAATACTACATTAAAACAATTGCAAAACACAGATCTATCAAACCCAAATCAGATATCAAGAAATACATGAGAATATAAGGCAATGTTAGTGGAAGATGCCTATCTTCGTGACGATGTAATAACTCATAATCATAGACGTTTTTGCAGTAATGCATGTAGTACACAGACGTCACGTTAGATTCATGAAAAATATGGATTATCAGTTGAAGTAGGAAGAGCAATTTTAGGAGGAGGAAGGGAATTTATACAATACCACCCCACTGAACTATTACTTTTTATATATAATTTTACATAGTTGCCATAATCTGGTCCTTATTGGACCAAGTGCAGATTATTTATCAAGTAACAAAATAGTGTTTATTGATTATTCTCAGAAAACATTGAGTTCGGTAAACATAAATATGCATTACACTTCATGTAACAGATCTACTCATTGATTATCATCAGAATTAGCACATTCATTTAGTAATGATTGTTACACATTGCTGACTAAGTAATCAATAGCTTATTAATTGAGTGAAATAAGCACTTTCAATGAAAAGATTGTGTATTTTTTATTAAAATTGAATTTACTTCTGTCCAGTTCAACAAAAATTGTATACAAACCTAATTAATATAAATAAAGTTTAACTTTAAATACAAAAGAGGTGTATACACATGTCGGAAGATTCATAACGCTCTATTGTACCAGTAAAATCTGTTCAGCACAAAAGACCTTCAGATCTTCAAACTCCTGAAACAGTGTTGTGTCTATTTTACTGATATAGTATTATTTTTTAATCATATGAATGACTTTGACTTTTATAAGTAACACAATCTGCATATATTTTAGATGACTGATCTGCATTTGCCATGTTGATTTCTAAAATAGTTATTTTTTACATAATAATTAAGTAATTCATCTTTGTCATGTTCTTTATCGATACCATATGATTCTTAATTCTGTCTGATAGAAGCTAGGAACCGGATATTGATAAATCATGTAATAAAATGGTTATAGTATAACGGGGTGGGATTATATAAGTTCGCTTCCTTCCACTCCCTTTCAAGCAATATTTATTAATATGTCTAATTCTCCTAAGATTGATTAGTTACTGTTTGAATGTACAACTGATGATTATATTGCTTTTGTGTATTATTTCTACTTAATTGCTTGAAATAAACCATTTCAAATCAAAACCATTTCCAATCAAATCTGATCTGTTTGCTGGACGGTTAAAAAAAATTGGTTATTGTGAATCCTGTTCCCTGATTTGTTTGGCTAATCTCATTATGATGAACGAAAGAAGGTGAGCCACGACAATCACAACGTAAAACAAGTTGCTCAAACATATATAATGGATATTTAAAAAAAAAAAAAAAATTAAAAACTAAAAAACATAGTAATGTTTTACAGTATTTTCCTTCTTTCAATTTTAAACTTGTTGGATTAAATGGATTAAAAGTTGGAAAAAAACGGCAGTTTTTATTGCCCCCCCCCGTGAATTTGTTGTTATATTCCCACATGATTTGAAGGTCATTTCTGCACCAATGCACAGTTTAGAGTCCATATTAGATTACATTTCTACATCCAGCCCTTTTAAAATAAAAGCATTTAAAAGCTAGAGCATGAATGGAAAAACGCCATGAATTATTCAATTAAAAAAAAGTCCTCCTTTTGTCAGTTTGTAGATTTTTCTACAGACTTGGCATCTCTGATTGAAGTCCTTAAATTGATTTATTTGATACTCTGAGAGCATGAACTCGAGTGGGAGTGTTTTTTGGGATTCTCTCTAAGCTCTTGCTGGTGTTTCACCTTATACGTGCTAACGTGTTACTAATGTGAGGATCCATTCAGAACCTCTCGTCTGTCACACAAAACATTTGAAGAGTGGCCTTCAAAGTTTCTCACAAAGGGCAGCTTCTTCTTCATTGTGGTCTGTGATTACTGTTCAGTAACAAACCAAATAGTGTTACAGATCAAGGCAAGGGGGTGGAGCCGAAAAGCCACAGTAAGTGTGGTGCGGCGTTCCCGAAGGTGGGATGCTAATAAGAAGGCGGTGAATGTTAATCATTACTTCCTTCATCCTCTTCAGCCCTCTTCGCCCTCCCAGAAAGGAGTGTGGCGGTGTTCATGCTCGCTGGATGGGGGTGTCAGTCCCACAGCGTGGCGGCTGCTCTCATTAGCATGGTTTTTTTCAGGCCTCCTCATTTGCTGCTCATTATAGAGACCTGTTGCTGAGTGATGGTAACGAGTGACTGTGCTTTTTCCCAGTCTTCCTTTGATTCTGCTCCTCTGTTGTTGTAACTGTCTTTTTGTTTCTGTTATCTTCTTAGTTCGATTATTTTGCATTTTCATTCAGACATTTTCCAGAGTGGAAACATTTGGGCTGTATGACAGGACTGAAAAAAAAAAGGTAAAAGTATTTAAAAAGGAACCATAGAATCTGGTTTTATTTTGGATTTACTTTGATCCTGCATCAGTGGTGTAAAAAACTAATCTGTATGGGGTTGAATTTCATAATAGGTGTCATAATTTAGTTTTTTTTTTTTTTTTTATTGAATTGAATGTATTTTTTCTGAGATCAAAAGCATTTCAGATGAAGATAAAATACTTTCCTAATAGAAAAGTTTGCAGTTATTGCAGTTTATTTTGATGTTAAACCTCTCATAAGAGGAGAGTTTTGCATGTGGGCTAAACCTATTTAGATAAAAGCTTTGATTTAGTTTGAAATTCCCTGAAAATGAGGAACACTGACTGTTGGGAACTCAGGTCACGAGATCAAAGGGAGTTTATTTATTTTTTTTTTTGGAATAAGATGGAAAATATTTAAAAGGAAAAGCAGCAAAAGTGCTACGTATCACTACCACAATGTCCCAAAATGATATTTTGTGGACGTTTAGAAGTTGTGGTAGTTTTTTTTTTTTTTTTCATGTGTCCCCTTTTGCCACCTTGGTGGGATTTTACTGACTAAACCCTGACGGAACCCGAAATGAGAAATGGACCTAAAGTAAAAGCAAAAATCCTGATTAGGTTCCTGTTTGTTTACACTTTTAAGATCCTATATATTAAGTTTCGCTCTGTATAGTTGTAGCAAACCTATTTTGTAAACAAAAATGAATGTTTTCAACAATATGCTTGTGTTTCTGAAAAAAACAAAACAAAAAAAAACCCCTAGATGAACTTCATTAGATCTCTTCTTTTTTTCCATTTTGCTTTTCCCTTTAGAGGTCACCACAGCGAATCCTCTTAATCCATGTAACCCTTCATAGGTCCGATCCTCATGTTTTATTTGGCAAAGATGCCCTTCCTGACACAACCTTCTGTATTTATCCGGGCTTGGGACAGACACCATGAATGGCATTCCTGGCTTTATTTAGTCCTGTTCTTTGTTTTAATTTAGTCAAATCTTCAGTTTGTACAAACAAAGTGTTTCAGCCTTTTTGCAGCAGTTTTCCTTCTTACTGATTTCTTAGGTTTGTGTTTTTGGGGTCTTCGAGTAAACCAGGCGATACACTGTAATGACTTCTGAAAAGTACACCGCTACAAGCTCCAGCTTTTTCAAACTTGACAACTCATGATTTTTTAATAACTCCGCACTGTATGAAGTCAGGGACAACAATAACCTTCTTGGCAAGGTTCCTCTAACACACAATTTTGATATCTCCTGTAAATGTTGGAAGTTGGCTCCCAAACAAGCATCTGCTCCGATTAGCTTTAGAATCCAAAATCCAAAAAGATGTTTGATCGCAGTGGAGGCTCCCTTGGTAGGATCTCCTTCACGTTGCTCGCTCTGTTTGCCATTGGAGTGAACTGCTGACAGCTCGCATAAGGCTGAGCTGCTTCAATAAAACATGGAGTTACCAGTGAAATCACACTGCATGAAATTATTCACTCGGACGTTTCGATTCTCAAGAATCGGTGTTGGTGGGATGCACTGGTCCGTTTACATGTAAGGGCGTTTTATTTTGAAAGGCTCATATATCTGTTCATTTCTGAGGGTCCTCAGAAACCATTTCCCTACTTTAACTTGAAGAGATGAACAAAATACCCCAAAATTGAAGGTTAATTTCTGCTATGCTACACTTGTACTGAGTGCTTTTGGGTGATGCAGCTTCTAGACTGTTGTCCTTGCTGTACTTTACCTACCGTATGTTTCTGTTTATGGGATTTAAACATGCTGTTTAATTGCATTTGTATAATTAACAATATATGCAGCTACAATAAATATATTCTGTGCTACTTTATTTTTTTTTTTACAATATATGCCTTTTGAAAGAAAAAAGCATAAAACACATGACGCAATTTTTTTGAAATCCCTTATTAAATTAGAGGCTGTAGTTTTTGAAAATCATGAATAAAAAACATGATTTGCTTTTACAAAAAGGCAACAAAGATGTTAGAAAGAGGTTCAATCTTTGAGAAAGCAGAGAAACATCCATGTCTATTATGGGAAATAATAAATTGTGATGGTTTTTAAGAGAAAGTTGAAACATTTGGCACAGGATAGGATGTACAGAATGGCAGAAATGTGTGTATTAATCAAATCAAAGCAGCTTGACCTCCAGTTGCTCAGCTTTTTCTACCTGTAGTTCTGCAGAAAAGCCGCCCACCTCTCTCACAGGTTGGAGTTGTCCCCTTTGTGCTCTGCAGTGCCACTTCCTTTTGTTTGGTTCCTGCACCACGAGAAAAGAGAGGTGAGCTCTCATGTGCAGGGCTGCAGGTAGAAAATGACACGCAATTTGTCTGGTTTGCTGGTTTTTTACCACATTTTTCTACTTAACTAATATATTATTATTATTTTTTTTTTTTTTTACATCCAGCAATATCCTAAAATGCTTCACAGTCACAGAGTTTTGGTGCAAAATTTAGGAGATGAAGAAACCTCAACTATATCAGTTTCTTTTGGGATTTCAGATTTGTGTGATTTATTGTTAAGGTTTGTTTGAGTTTATAATTTAAAGAAGCTAAAGTTGATCCACATCCACAGATTCATTAACAACACACTTAACGGGTAGTCATTCCACGGCGATGCCTCGTCTCCTTTTAAAAAGCTGCTCATTTTTTTTACTCAAAGACTCATTTCCCTTTTGATAATGGGATCCTGTGTCAGTAATCTCTGTGGGAACATATAACGTAAAATCAAAAGGAATGTTGAAATTGTTCTGAAGCCACAGCATTTCCCCCATCTGCATTTTAATGCAGTTTTAATTAATCGAATGTCTCCAGAGGCCCCACTTTAGGATGATTTTTGAGGGGTAATATCATATCCAGAGTAGGATTCAAACCACACGCTTCTTCATGATCGACTGTGACTCCAGTTCTTATGTTCATGCTAGTCATGAATATGGAAAAAGCTCATAGTGTTTGACTTTTGAGCCTCTAATTTAATAGTTTCTATTGCTTAACTTTAGAATCTCTGCGCATATTTACATTTTTCAAGCAAACATTTTAAATTTACTTTATTCCCTGAAAAAGGAAAAACAAAAATAGCATTTTGTGTTTATGAATGTGTCAAAGTAAAATTATAAAGCCCATCTGAGAACAGAAAAAGACTAAAGTAAATGTGATTTTGTTTATTTTATGTTTTACTGGTTGTGTTTCAGCTAACAGAAAGTTGTGACGTTCATTTCAGTGACTACTTTAGCTTACATGTGTTGTTGTGGGAGAATTTTCTCTCATTTGCTTTAGTGTCGTCAAAAGGCTTCTGCCTGTTTTCTGGCTGCTTGCTGATTTTTTGAATGCTGGCACAAACCAAACGCCCCCCTCCCCATCTAAGTTCTTGACCGCCCGTCAAAATCAAAACCCGCTCTGGAGTTCTGCTGATCGCTCACAAACCTCTGCCTCGTGTCCTCCAGCTCTTTTCTGAATTGCTGATTTTGTTCCAACCCTGACACCCCCTCAGGTCCTTCAACTGTGAGGACTGCTGATAATCACGGATTAGATTTGATCTTCTTGACTCTTCTAAAGATGCATTTCATCAAATTTTGGAGTCTTCCACTTTAATGTATTAATTTTATTGTAATTGCAGTGAAACTTCCAGCCTTAACTAAATAATAATAAAAAAATAGCTTAATGAATAGCTAAGGACCACCAATTAAACTTAAACAGGCTTTATTTTATTTATTTTTTTACATTTAGCCAAAAAAAAAAAGAAGACCCTCCTACTTCATGGTCTTTAAAATCCTCTTTTATTTTCTTTACAGAGCAAATTTCTGCTTATTGGCAATGAAAGGAAAGTAGCAAGAAAAGGTGTTGGTGGATGGAACACGTTTTCAGATCTCCACTTTATGTTGTTTTTTAAAGACCCCTACTGATGAAAATTGTGTTTTCAGTGTTCTTAACGTGTTCTTGTGACATTTTTCTGATGATGGAGCACATGTATTAAGAAAATTTAAGCATAAACTTGTATTTATGGAGCAGACGAGAAATTTCTGTAAGAAAAAGATTGTAATAAAATATGTCGAAAATATGCTTTTTCCTCATCTGAGCTGGAATCTGACTCAAAACTGTTCGGTTGGATAGCTCCACTATTGCTCGCCGTTTTTGTTTTACCAGTAATGCTAGGTTGGGGTTGTGAGGGGCTGTAAGCTAGGGGTAGAGTGCGTAAACGAGGAGATCTCAGCAACAGGAAGGGGAAGGGAAGGGGGCTGGGGTTGCTCTGCACCAATCCTGCCCACAACTCGGAGGCAGATTTCTAATGAACTCCAGCTGTTTTGTAATAACTATGTCCTAGAAAATGACAGTTTTTTTAAATTTTGGCTAAAAACGTCATAATCGCCATTAAAAGACCACCGAGAACGCTTTTACAATAGATCAGAAGATGATCGGAGTGAGACTTTAATTAGTTTCGGACAAAGACTCATCTTCATTCCTCATCGCCACCCCTCCATGACGTCTGGCTACACTTTACAGTCACTACTTTACAGTTGCTGATCTCATTTAGATACGACGTCCACACAACATGTAACCAACTTGTCCACAACTGGTCTCCTCCTCCTGCAGTTTTCCTCCTTTTCGTGAAGTCCACCACCATCTGTTCTTATGTATTCCTGTCATGAACACCAAACATACCCATCTGTTCCTTTTTACGTCCTCATAACAGGAAATGACTGCTAACTAACTTTTTACCTTAAATTACACGAAATATATATATTTTTTACATTAAGTTCATGGAATGTTTTTTCTTTGACCATATTTTTGAATAAACAAGTTCCCTTTCTTTACATGTTTTAGTTAGTTCGATGGATCTAAATAGTCTTTTTCTTCTGTCTCATGTTCTTGTATCTCAGACAATGGCGGTTGGACAAAAGCTTCCCACATCCTCCTTCAGCTACTCTCACACTCAGTGCATCCTGTACGCTCTGGGAGTGGGCATGTCCACCAAAGACCCCGACCACCTTAGGTATGCATCTGTGTGCGTTAGTGGCAGCCATCTCCTCAAGGACTCTGAAAAAGCAATTTGTTTGAATAAAAGAAGAAAAAGAAAAGATAATTATTATTCTTACAGTGACCTGCTAGGAGAGCGGACTGAGTCACACGCCTGTGGCCATCTGTGCTGTTATTTTTGCCTTCGTCTTGCTTCAGCTGTCCGTGTTTTTTCTCACTTCAGTAACGCTTGCATGTTGATGTAGGTTCCTGTATGAAGGGCATCCTGACTTTAGCTGCCTCCCCACCTTCGGGGTCATTCCGTCGCAGTCCTCCATAATGGATGGCGGGCTGAGCGCAGTCCCTGGACTCAACATCGACTTCACACGGGTAACGCAGCCGTTTCTCAACTCTACAAGTGTTTCTTTTTTTTTTAATTTAATGTATGTTTCTGCAGATTTTTCTCCATATGGAATATTTCACACAGCAGAAAGAGTAGTAGGAAACACTTGTGAGGTTTCTTTGTGAATGTGTGTCACAGCAGTTGTGTTTTGTCAGGTTTTGCATGGAGAGCAGTACCTGGAGCTTTACAAACCTCTGCCAACATCAGGTATCTTACTCTAAAAAAAAAACTGTTTTTACTGTATGGAAATGTTAAGAATGGAAAAAATGAATGTAATGAAGTCTGATTTGTTTGTCATTACTAAAAATTAGTGTTGCTTTTTAAAACTTATAAATGTTTTGTTGCATGTAAAAAATCTTTGTGTGAAAACATTTATTCCTAAATGGTAGAAATAAAAATACATTCAAATGGAAAACATCTCACAGAAACTCCACTCCAATTATATTTTTATCTATTGTCAAAGCGTTCCCGGTGCTCTGTTAATTATTATTATGCAGTTTTTAGCTAAAGTCGAAAAACCTCAGTCGGTTTTTTTTTTTTTAAGACATATTTTCTGCAGAGCAGCAGGAGTTTATCAGAAATTCGCAGGCGGGGGAGTAAGTAACCCTACGCTGATATCCCATCATTCCCTTATTTACACTCTCCTGCTTACAACCCTAGTTAACATTAGTGGAGCAACAAAAATGGGGAACAGTATGAGCCATCCAGCCGTAATGTTTTGAGTCGGATGGCAGCTCAGATGAGGAAAATGAAGACGTTAATCAATCTGTTTGTCTGCCAGTGGAGGCATCAGAATAGAGCAGAGAAGGGAGATCATTTCACTCGCTGCATCACAAAGCTGAGCTTTTTTTTTAAACGGTGGGTTTTTATCTGCTCCTGATCCATCATGGTTAGAATAAAGTTTCAATCTGAAATTCCTTAAATGTCCTCCATCCTGAGAAAATGCTACAAGAACATGTTAAAGGCCTTTTGAAGTCCAGCTGCAGTAACATTCTTAACCATGTTACAGATATCAATGCAAAACCATCTTTATTCAAAACAAGAAAGAATGATAACTAATCTGATTCTGTGGTGGGGGAAAAAAAAATCACTCTGGAAACCGGACCGGAGTCCATCATCACTGCATACATGCATATTGAGGAAAACAAACCCATGTTCACACCAGCTGATGAATGAATCAGTGTGATCTCAGCTTGTGCCTTCTGCATTAGCATGATGTTGAAGTCACACAGCTCGGCTTTTGTGTAGAAGATGAATCCCTGACGGTCTGCCTGCTCCCACTGGGGCGTTTAGCAGCACTTGGTGCTGCTTTGGATGTTATTTCTGGAATCTTGTGAAGCTGTGGCTCCCGCTGCACACCGAGAATCTGCTTTAACTCTGCTTTTATATTCTAAACGGGGAGTATAAGTGTTGGCGACGTGTCTTAGTACAGCAGAAAAAAAACCCAAATGTTGGTGCTTTTTGTCGTAGTTGAAATCTTTCTTCTCTTTTTTTTTTTTTTTTTTTTTTTTTGAAGGGTTTTGCTCATCAGCCTTTAATGTTTTTACCAGTTTGCACATAAACGTAAAAGTGACTCTCTAAACTGAAATCTGCAGGTGAGCTGATCTCTGAAGCCACTGTCGCAGACGTGCTGGACAAAGGCTCTGGAGCTGTCATTCTGTTGGATGGTGAGTTCAGATAAATGCCATCACTCGCAGTATTTATTGTTCTGCGCCGCCTTCAATGATCTACCTCACAGAGAATCAAATAGGTAATTAAAAGTCTGGAATTATAGACTTGGAAAAGCTCATGGTTTTGTTCGACAATCCCTCAGAGATGGATGTTATGAGATTCACTCTGATCTATATTTGTTCCAATCTAACCCCCCCCCCCACCACCACCACCACCACCAAACAACAAGGGGGTGCTCTGTGGGAGCCCTGCTAAAGAAGGATTGCATGAAATTACAATTGATTTGAGTCATCTTCTGCTGGAATAAAGGTATAAAAAGGGAAGATCTGTTGTCACATTTGCCTCTTGTTGAAGCAGATTTGATTGTTTTTTTTGTTTTTTGTTTTAAATGTACTATCACATGGAATTAAGCAGATGTTCAAAGTAAATCTGATAACTTTTAAATTTGAAACATTTGTCTTTTGTTTTAGGCTGCTCAGACTCCCATCAACCTGGTTCTCTTCCCAGAGTTTATGTAGTAAATGATGCGTTTAAAGCAATCTGACTCACCCTAAACTATGCTGAGCTGAGGAGCACAGTCTCACTAGTCTCTCTGTCCTCCTGGAAGCAGCAAATACTAATAAAATCACACCATTACATTGTTGCATGAACTCTGCAAAGTATGTCAAGTTTCACAAACACACAAAAGGCATTTGTGTTGTAATACATTGAGTGCTTCATCTGTAAAGGTGAAGTGTTGTCTCTGTCTTCCAGTGAACACCTACAGTGGGAAGGAGCTGGTGTGCTACAACCAGTTTTCTGTGTTTGTGGTCGGAGCTGGAGGCTTTGGAGTAAAGCGTAACTCGGACAAAGCCAAAGTATGTTTCTCACTAATACCTTGCTATTCATATTCACACAAATGTGACAAAAAATGTTTTTGAACTGCAAATCAGTTAAAGAACCACTCCGATGAAAATTGTGTTTTTGCTGTTCTTTTCTTGTAGCATTTTTTTTTCTTCTAATGTTGGAGGACATCTATGAAGAAAATTAAGCTCAAAATTGCATTTCTGAGTATTTCTTTGTTCTTTGTTCAGACGAAAAAATCGAAATCGATCGAAAAAAGATCGTATTAGCGATGAAGAAAATAGACTGGGGGGGGGCCCACAAGCTCCCCACTCTGCTCTATTCGGTTACATCCGCTTGTAGAAGACTAGATCCGTGAACGTTTTTTCCACGTCTGAGACATTTGGATCAAACTGAACAGATGGATAGCAACGATGTGGCTCGCCATTTTTTTTTTTTTCTGGCACCGGTAATGTTAGATTGAGGTTTTGAGGGGCTGTAAGCCAGCGGGAGAGAATTTACACTGAGAGCTCTTAGCAATGGGGAGTGGATGGTTTTTGCTCCGCCCACAACTCAGAGTCAAATTGAATGAACTCATGCTGCTCTGCAGAAACTATGTCCTAGAAAACGACACAGGATTTAAACATTTTTGCTTAAAAAGGACATCATCATACTTAAAAGACCACTGGGAACGCTTTTGAAATAGATCAAAAGAGGATCAGAATATTAGGTTAGGAACACTTGTAAGAATGATTGTTGGTAAAAAGTTGTAGTTCCGAAGATTACAGCTTTATTTACAGTTGAAATTCAAAAATGCCGTTCAACAAAGAAAACCAAAATAGAATAAAGAAAAATAGAAATGTAAGAAATTTAGTTTGAATTAACCTGCTTTTAATAATTTCTTTTTTCTTCTTGTGTTATCTTCCTGCAAGCCTCCTCTGCCTCCTCCTAATCGTGCACCAGATGCTGTGGTGATTGATTCAACCACCAGAGACCAAGTGAGTGCGACTGTGTGGGTTTTGGTGCAGAATAAATCAGCTAAACTGATTATATGTGGGTGAAAATAGAACATAGTTGTTTTCCTCTGAAATAATCATGAAGTTTGAGACTAAATGTAAGCGTGGGACAGAAGTCTTGAGCATGGTTTTTCGTTCTGTGTCAAAAAAAAATAAAATAAATAAATAAATAAATAAATAAAGGCTTGCCGACTACGTGAAGCAGCATAAAAGTGAAATAAGAGAATTAAAAAAACACAACAGTCCCTGAAGCATTTCAAACCACTGTATGACTTCAAAGATCTTTCCAAATTTAGACATTGCTGGGATGATTTAATTTCCAACCACCTCTGTGTACAAGAAGTTCAGGGGTTTATGAATTAGATATGGATCTAAACAATGCCTGCTCCCTTTGCTGTTTTAGGCTGCCTTATACCGTCTGAGCGGGGATTGGAACCCTCTTCATATAGACCCCAGTTTTGCCGCCATGGGAGGTGAGTCTGTGTGGGTCAAACTTCCTTTTGGGTAAAGGGAAATGGATTTTTGCATCTTGTTGATATTTTTTTTTTTTTTTTTTTTAAAAACAGGCTTTAAGAAACCCATCCTGCACGGCTTGTGCTCGTTTGGCTTCGCTGGGAGACACGTTCTCAAGCAGTTTGCAGACAACGACCCCTCCAGATTCAAGGCCATCAAGGTGAGTGACTTAGTCCTCGTTGTGCATCCTCACCGAAATTCGACGACATTTATTGGTTTGACTCTACGGACTAGAGTCTGATCTGCCATTGAAATCATGCTCCGCTGCTCTGCCCGTCTCCTGAGGGGAAAACTGCATTTGCTGTGATTGTGCAGCCTTAATCTAAATTCATTTGGAAGTGTACAAAAATACACGTTTTGCATAAAAATGAGCGTTTAGAAATGTGTTCCGTCTTTTGAGCCTCCTCAGATTTGAGATTATTTCAGCTACATAGATTATATTAAGTGATTGATCAAACATTTTCTATAACTAACGCCCTTAAATCCAGCCTCCGGATCCAACAGTATTCAGATAATCAAATGATTTCAATTATAGTTCTGCTTTCCTCGTCTCTTTCCAGGTTCGCTTCGCAAAGCCGGTCACTCCAGGTCAGTCGCTTCAGACCGAGATGTGGAAGGAGGGCAACAGAATCCACATCCAGTGCAAAGTCAGTGTTTGACTGTGGATTACAGCCAATCAACAAATGAGCTTCTTTTCCTCACCTTTGCTCTCCTGCTCATCTCTCACTCAGGTGAAGGAAACCGGGGAGGTTGTGCTGACCGGGGCTTACGTGGATTTGCACGGCACTTCAGAGGGTTCTCCTGAAAAGCTCCCTCAGGTAAAGGACTCCTGTCGACAAAACTCCTTTACGTTTATGATTCGGCCTAAAAGATGAATGCCCTACTGTTTTGGTTGTAAACTGTGCAAAAACAGTTTCAGGACTTAGTTTATTATAATCAACTAGAACCGTTTGGGTGCATTTTAGAAATAATGCCTGATGGACATCTATGCTGAAACATCAGTGTGGCGGTACAATCTTCTTCTTTAGCAGATCTGTTCTCTGCAAATGACTTGATTTCCTTGACTCACAAGAGAGAAAAGGCAGCTGGAAGTTGGTTTGCTGGAAACTCGAAGTCGTTTTTCGGTCTCTGAGCAGGGAGGAGGCCTCCAGAGCGAGCTGGTGTTCGCAGAGATCGGCCGTCGGATCAAAGACTTGGGCTCCGAGTTGGTCAAGAAGGTGAACGCCGTGTTCGGCTGGGAGATCACCAAGGATGGGAAGAAGGCCGCGCAGTGGAGTGAGTGTTCAGCAACAAAAAAACAAACGCACTGCTCCATCATGGACAACCTGTCAGCTCAGTGCAGATCATTTGGAAAAATGCAGAGCTCTTTAAAATAGTAATGAATGTGCGGTGGTGTGATAGGACAGGACAGGGGGAGTTGAAACATACATGAGGCGGTCTCATGCCGTCTTTTTGTTGCCGTGTTGGAATCGGAGCACGGAGCAGATCTTAAGCCTGGTCTGCAATGAAGAGCAACATGGTCTCACAGTCTGTGTGCTTCTTGTCCTTCTTCTGGAGAGTCTGGCAGGGAGGGAGCATAAATCAGAGCTGCAGCAGCTGAGTTCATACTGCGTAAAACCTAAAGAAAAGATTCAGGAGATTCTGCGGTGCAGAGGTAGAGCGGTCGACCTCTGATCGGAGGATTTGGGTTTTGTGGTAGCAGCAGTTTCTCCAGTGACGAACCAGACAGATGGAAGCTTTTTGTCTTTTTGCAGCCATTGATCTGAAGAACGGCAGCGGCTCCCTTCACAAAGGCCCGTACAAGGAAAAGGCGGATGTGACCATCACCATATCGGATGAGGACTTCATGGAAGTGGTGAAGGGGAACCTGATGCCTCAGAAGGTGACACACACAGGCTTTCTTTTAAACTCTTCCATCCATTTTGGACAAAGTATAAAAAAGAAATGGAAAAAAAAAAACCCCGTCTCTGCTAATGTCATTCCCTGTATATCATGAAGTCCCTTCTGTACAGTGTGATCAAAGCGAAGGCGCCTTCCCACCTGTAATGAAGTCCACTTTGATTTCATCACGTCAGATGAAAGATGGAAGGCGAGCCGCTTCAGGACGGCTCTGCGGAGACCATCAATGAGCTGCACTTGTTGTCTGTTGCATCACATGTGTCTGCGGGGGGGTGGGGGTGGGGGGTGTCTCTGTGGCCATCTCATTTGCTTCCTGGGGAGTTCGCTATTGATGGGAAGGGTATGTGCATGTCTGCGGGACTCTGGGATGATGAGGGGGAAGATGAGCATAGATTACAGGTGGACTTGAAAGTGATGCTGCAGCCTGTCATCCGGGGTCATCCAGGGTCGTCCTAACCCGACCACGACTGCAGCGGAGGCGGATTTATTTCATGTCTCCTCTTGTTTCAGAGCGGGTTTGAGCCCGCTTGTGCATAATGAGCGGAGGCAGCCGCAAAGCAGAGGACACCTTGTGTCTTTGGAAAAAATGTAATTACTGAAGTTTATCTTTTTTCCTTTTCAGGCTTTTTTCTCTGGGAAGCTAAAAATGAGGGGGAACATCATGCTGAGTCAGAAGCTGGAGGTCATCCTGAAGGATTACGCCAAACTTTGAGCTCCTCGTCAAAACAGATGTTCTTGAGAACTAACCCCACTTTTGATTGGTGTCTGTTCTTCAGTCAGAGGTTAACATTTCACCCACTGATCCACTTAAACCAGTTTTCTGAGCAGTTTATTAAGAACTTATGCAAATTAAAAAAACATTTTTTCTAACTTGTAATGTTCAGCCAGAATTGAATTAACATACATTGAAATTAAATAAAGTCCTTTATTTAGAATAAAAGCTGCTGTTTCTTAAATGCTTTTAGTTTTTCTAACCACGCTTACTTTGTGTGTGACTTTTTTGTGCTTGTACTTTTAAACCTGGGGAGAAATATGAATATGAACGTTGTATGGCCCCCCCCTCGCTGGAACCCCCCCCCGTTACCCACCCTCATTGGGTGAGAGGTTGCTACAGGCCCTTCTGCTCTCTGCCACCTTGTTTTGAGCTGCGTGTGACCAATTCATGAAGAAAAAATACATCAAAAGAGGATCAGAATATTAGGTTAGGAACACCTGTAAGAATGATTGTTGGTAAAAAGTTATAGTTCAGAATATTAAAGCTTTATTTACAGTTGAAATTTAAAAATGCTGTTCAACAAAGAAAACCCAAATAGAATAAAGAAAAATAGAAATTTACTTCTCAAAATGACAGCTTTTCTGTTGGTTTTATCTCCATAGCAACCATGTTTTTTTGTGTGGAAGCCATGAGGGTGATGAACAGATTTATGTAACTTTTAGGTGATTTGGCAAAAGTAAATGATCGGATTTCCTTGGCAGTCAGCCGGTTCACACACATAAAAGTGTTACAAACATACCTGTTGGCTCCAAAAATCTTTACATGCCATCATGTCAACATGTACTCAACACAAGTACAGTTCACACGCATGTGCACACAAACGCATGTAAAGCATTTCAATCTGTCACACTATTTGTGCAAATGTGAGCGGACGCCTGTGCTCAGGTGGGTGTTTATGTTCTGCTGAGGTGGATGATGGAATGCAAAAAGAGAGAGAGAGAGAGACCCCCCCCCCAGCATTTAGCAGATCAAGGGAATCTGCCCACCGATCCAGCCAGACAAGCGCCTGCAGGACCGCCACGGGGCCTCCAACGCCAAAGAGCAGGGAGGTACAGGAGCACTGAGAGTGCAGGCTCCAGTCCAGCCAGGAGGATAGCCCTCCGTCCCGCCAGGGGGCCCATTACGGGAGCCCCCCCAGCTCCAGATTAGCCCACCACCACTACCGTCACGTTACACCAGGTACTCTGTGTACGCAAACTTGGACTTTTTGAGTCTGTAGTAGGGCACGATCGCACACTTTAACACAAAAACACACTTTTTCCTAACCAGGTGTGCAAGAAAAGCTAAACATTTAACACTTCTTCTGCAGAAGATTTGACTTTTTTTATTTTTAAACCTTTTCAGAAAATTCCCCACACACTGATAGTTTTACATAAATCTTTAATGGATTCAGCACATTTGTGTTTGTTGCAACAATTTACATTAGAAAATTAGAACCATCTGATTAAATTCACATTTGCTGATCGATGAAGGTAAAAGAGAATCCTTTAATAAAGCGGAAATGTTTCTTCTTGTGCAACAGCTGCAATCCTACACATCATCGAGTCGTTTGAGTCTGCACTGTCAAGAAATACTCTGATAAATTCATATATCTCTATATATATTTAAAAAAAAAAAGAAGTATTCTCCAGTGACTGAGCACATCAATCTGATAAAAACAGATTTTACTCTCCAGCTGCTGCAGGAGTACTGAGCTCTCCAACCACAAGGAAAAATATTCAAATAACTTCTTGATCTACACTAAATATATGAACATGTTTCATAAGTATACTGGTCTGTACAGAGTCTTAAAGTGGCTTTTATTACTCACTATTTTACTAGGACTACCTGTGATTATGCAGTTAACTGTCTGCTGTATTTACATAATTGCATTAAACCTGCTCTATATTCAATGTGTGACTGCTTCAGCAGCAAAGGAGCATTAGGTATCACTCAGATTATGTAATCCAAACATGTGCTGGAGCTGAATGACACAAGAACCATCATTAAATGAAAAAATAAAAAAAATACAGGTGATCATAAATGTGGCAAATTAGGTGAAGGTTGCACAAATACTGCATGTGAGGCAGGTGTGGGGCGATGAGGGAGGGGTGCACTGTTACCAAAATAAAACAGAAACTCAATTAAAATGTAAAATGTCTCCACCTGCACTTGTTTTCATTGTCAACAGCAAAGCTACAAGGTCATCTCCCCGCCACACACAAAAACACACAAAGAAAGTAGCCAGAAAAGATATAACTGCTGGTCTCTCATGTCAATGAGAGCCTTGTTTAATTAAAGCTACTTTGTGCAAAGCAGTACCATACAAATCAATATTAGTGCTCCTGTGTTGGCAGAAGTCAAGATTAAGGACACTTTAAGAGCTGCTTCTATCCAAGCTGAGACAAAAACATTGCACGCGTTACCTCGTCTGTCTCCTATAGTTACCACTTTAACCACACGTGATTGAGCTCAACTAATGTGCAAATGGAAGATCAACTCCGACGACTCTGTGGGGAGCTACCACGTTTAGGATGGGCGGAGTCCCAACGCTCGTGTCTGTGAAAGACCAGAGCAGGTTTTAATTTGAGACAAATAAAAACCCTCTGCAGCTCACAGATTAGCCAGATCCCATCGGTGTCAAATTCATTTGCGACTTTCTCCTCGACCGTAAAGCTATTCCCCCGGTGGATCCAGGCTGACGTTAAGAGCCGCTATCGTTTAGTTCGTTTAATTAAACAAACGAGACGTGTTAATTTATGAAGTCGAGCGGCGTTGGCAGGCTGCTTCTGCTGCACGCTGCCAGACTGGCTGTTTTCCAGTCTGTGAGCCGGTCACGCTCAGCAGACACGAGCGTGGCGCTCGCTGCAACATCTCCACCATACATCCTAACATGTTTACCCGAATAGAGAGGCTTTATTTACAACTATAGCACAGTTTGTTTGAGCCGGAAAGGAGCTCCGGAAAAGCTGCAACGGTCACAAAGAGTTTGATACGAAGACGACCTGCTGGGGGTGGGGGGTGACAAACATCTGCTGCTCGTCTTCTGCCCCCCCAGAGAGCTGGAGATCCTCTGGCTGGATGATGTGCTCTGATGTTCACGATTGACACTTTGAAATCCATAAGATGATGAACTGTCACTTCACATAGACTAACATGAACCAAAGGAAAGGTGATTCTGTGTGAAAGATGGCTGCTGGAGCTCTTGGACCTCGCTTTCATCTGTGCAAAAACAAACAAACAAAAGGCTCCATGTGCTGTTTTGATGGCAGTTGGATGCGCATCTATGTCAGACGAGGTGTTTGTATTGTTTATTCCATCTTTTTCAGTTTGAGTGTACTCCGTTTTTACCCTGTACCTGCTGTAGCTACACTTTTAAAAGGCTTGGAGAAGCTCCTGCTCTGTGCGACCACCGTCTATATGAAGAACTTGACGTTGTTCCCGGCGTTGCTGTGGCTGCTGTTCCCCACGCTGAAGCGGTTGGGAAGGCTCCTCATCTTCATGGTCCCGTCGGCGCCACAAGAGAAGACGTGGTTGGCTGGTCCCACCTCGATCTGCATCACGCCCGTCCCGAGGTTCCTGAACAGCGACTGGCGGGCATGTTCGTTGGGGAAGGAATAGAGGAGACTCTGCGAGGCCAAACTCCACACCTGGACACGTGTGAGGAACACAGAAAAGGGTTTTGGTGTGTAGGGGAAGATCTCAACACGGGTGTCTGCGTGAGGGAACAAGTCTCCTGAATTCGAAAGGTCTCTTTACATTATGTATTTATTGAAAGAAAAGAAAAATCTGTTTTATATATATTCGTTTAGTTATTTAATCTTCTATTTCTTCCTATTAAACTTCCAAATGTGTGCAAAAATGATCTCAATGTTTTGATGACTTCCGTAATGCCTTAGTCACGACTGCCCAACAGATGGAAACTGTCTGCGGGTGAAAGCTTTTTTTTTCCTCTGTTAACACGATAACGTGCATTAGGCTCCATATTCCGAGCTTCCAACCTGACTGTTGGAAGTTGGGGGGGTGTGATCAATCGGAGGGCAGTTTGTGTGGGCCTTTACTATCCTCACTATAAGCTAGGGCTGCACGATATGAGCAAAACTTGCGATATGTGATATGAGTGATCAATGTTGCGATAACGATATAATTTGCGGTATATACACATATAGTAAAACAACCAAAAACATCATTACCGTTTCACTGCAACAATTTAAAAATTCTACTCCAAATGACCCTCGTTGACGTAGGAGGCAAACATCTAACAAAATACCTCTATCTGATTGATCAACAACGGGAAAGGGTCCATCCAGTTGGTCAAATGCATAAATGGACTTATTTGATTCGTTAAATGCTTCAAGCTGCCATAAGATTGTTTTAGCACATTTAAGGTAACCATTTATTGCGATTTTTGCTGATTTTTGCGATATGGATATTGCACTGCTTGATATTGCGATAACGATAAATTTGCGGTATATTGTGCAGGCCTACTATAAGCCTTAATGTTTTTCAAAAAATGACAGTGGGCCTCATAATTTAGAGCGCCTTATATATAGATTAACTGGTTGTGTTCACTGATGTTGAAGCAATCTTGAGAGCTAAACGGCGCTAATAAAATCTGGCTGACTGACTGACTTATTCCTGACTCTTTTGTCTCGCTTAATGCACATTATGTAAGGGTTAATGGCTGACGAAGTGTACATTATTACTTTTTAACGCACGCTGTGGAAGCCTGGTTGCTTCCGTGAAGTGCGCTAAAAAGTAATAATGCACACTTCGTCGGCCATTAACCTGCTTATACCATGGTCACTTACAAAAGCAACAAATATGAACCAGTTTTTAGTCCTTAATTCTTGTTTTTTTTCCCGATTTGGATCGCTTTTCTCACAAATAGTCTGCGTCGCGCAGCACCACCGCTGCAGTCAAGATTCAGCGATATATATATTCGCTGATCTTTCCGATGGGTTGAATTAAAGCATCAGTTCAGAGAGAAAGTTCTCCTCTTACTGCTTGTTTTTGTCCAAATGATGAAGCAAAAGGTTGTTTTAAAGAAGCCGGCGCAGTGATACAAAACATTTAAGCTAGCTGACCGGAACTTCTTTTTTCTGTCCCGTGGTATATCACTTTTTAATGTACACCCAGCAGCCAATCAGAATCGAGTATTCACCCGGACCATGGTATAAATATGGTGTGTTTTGTAATCCGGTTACCCCAATAGTGTGTCGCCTGCACACCTCGTGACATTTGCACATAGTTTGTACGATGAGCTAAGGAGGCCTCAAGAACTGCACGACACACCTGCGATCCTCTAAAGATGCTATGGACCAATACGAGCCAGGACGAGCCAAGAACCTGCAGACGCCTGTACGGGTGCATGTGACTGAGCCATACCATCACAAGTGTTCTTCAAAGCTTCAATATCTTTACATCTAGATGACACACAGACTTCCTCTTTGAGTGACAACCTTGTGGCTTCCATCCAGATTAGAGAGCTGCTCCCTCTGGACAACACACAAAGTGGACGCTATCAGAACTGCTTTCGGCCTGCCTCTCCTTTCCTAGACTCCACCCGTCTCTGTTGTCACCAGCAGGTGCTTGATCATCAACCGCCATTGATTTGTATTGACTTGGATGGGGCTCACTGCCCCCCCCGTGGATAAACACTACAGTCTGATGGTGGAGGAGAGCCAGAGACATTAACACCTGGGTGCCAAACACCCCGCAGGATGGGTTTTTTTTGTCAGGAGTGCAACTGCTTTATGAAGTAGAAATGATTTAAAACCCTTTGAATATCCACCGCTTCCTTCTTGAAGCCATCATACAAAATTAATCATGTTTTAAAAGGTGCTCCAAAACTTTTTATTGCAGTAAATTCTCAAATAGATCAAAATTGTCTGCTCTCTGTTTTTCAGCGAGCAATGAAAACATCAACATATGCTCATAAATGTTCACATTAAATGTGATTAACCCTCCTCCAGATGATCAATATACCTTAATGTTGCCCTCAGCCGATCCACTGATGAAGCAGTCCTCCACTGAATCCACAGCCAGAGCTTTGACCGGAGAGTCGTGGGCCTGGAAGCTCTGCCGCTGGTGTCTGTTGGGGAGCTCCAAGACGCTGATCCAGCCTTTCCGCCCGCCGGTGATGAGCAGCTGCCGCTTAGGGGCCACGGAGAGCACAGTGGCGCCGGAGTCGTGGCAGCAGAAAGCTACAGAACAGACGAGAGGAACAACCTGAATTCTGTTGTTTTTGTTTCTGCTGGAAACCAAAGGGCTTTCCTGGTCCACTAATAAACCAAAGAGAGATAACTCGACTTGATTCAAAATTCTATTCAGAGAAAAAATTGCTTTGTGAGGCGTCTTACCGTGTATGAGGCTGTTGGCAGGAGTCACTAGAGTGTCCCAAAGACACACATTTCTGTGGCCAAGAAAAAACAAAACACATCATTGTCCAGACTTTTCAACACATCTTGGTGGTCAGTGTTTATGTGAAGCTAAATGGAAAAGAACCAGCATTCAGCTGCTGGGCTGAGAATCACAGACATGATGGGGGGGGGGTCCTGATACCTGTTGTCTGTTGAAAGACCTGCAGTGGCGATGAGGGAAGAGGAGCCCACAAAGACAAAGTCATGCGCTGTCTTGTTGTGGCACTGCAAAGTCTGGCACAGAGAAACGTGCATGTGAAGAGTAATACACGGGAAATCACTATCAAACATCTTTTTTTATTTTTTATTTTTGTACCAAATATGGTTTGGGTGTATTTCCACTTGTGCTGGTCTGCCAGAGACTCAAAGCTCCATCAGCATCTACAATACCAAACTGAAGAAAAACACAAACATGTCAGGATTTGCTGAAACATTTTTAAGACATCACTATTTTCCATCCAAATGCATCTGCAGCATTTTTGAACACGGCTTGTATAATGTTTACATGGATCCTCTGCATAATTTTAACTAGACTGCATTGAATTTAAATAAATACACGTGCAGCATGATTTAAACCACAACTTATTTTATTTAAAGGAATTTGTGGTCAGTTTTGAATGTGACTGATCGTGTTTAGTGTGATGCTGTTCTCTGCATTTGCAGCATTTCTTGAACAAAGACTCATCTCATTTAAATGCATCTGTGGTTTGCTTTAGAATGATGCTTTTAATGATGCTTTGAATGTGACCCTGTTGCATTTAAATGCATTAGTGGTTAGTTTTGAAAGTGACTGCTGGCGTTCCAACGTCATAGCAGCATGTTTTAACGTTACTCCATGGCATTTTAATTCATTTGCCGATTTATATTTGACTTTTGCCCCAAATTATCTCACATGCCCTTGTACTGTTTAAGCAAGTAAGTATGAGAGGTTTGTTTTTCCAGAGAATTTTTGGCTTGATCAAGTAGATAAGATAGCACTGGCAGAGGCAACAATTGGCTTGAAGCAGCTGCTTGACTTAAAAAAAAAAACATCTTTATTTAGCAGAGTAACAATGTGTGGTAAAGACCAAGTCCAAACAGGGATCTACGATTGAACAAAAGGCTTCTAAAAGCCGCATAGATCACTGTACAGCCTAATTATACGGCCTGAGGTCTGAAAGTGGTCGTTAACAGTTGAAAGTCGTCACTCTTGTGACTCGGTCACCTTGTTTCCCTGGTGGTTGAAGCGTATCCTGGTGACTCTGGAGTTGCCTGGACTCCTGAAGCAGGTGATCTGTTGGGAATGCCCCCACTCAAACATCCTCACACTGCCGTCCTGAGCTCCTGTCAGGTCTGACACACAGGAAACACTGACTGGGACCGACAGCAGGGCTTACGTTCTAATGCGCTTCAAATCATTCATCAGGATTTAGCAAAAAAAAAAAGAAATGTGCTGAAGCTAATTTTTACACAGTTGAAGAAGCATTTATCCTTAATATAAGAAGCAGCTAGAGCTCTGTAGTGATCCTTCAAAATAAAAGAATTTTATCAAGTCAAAAAGAAATAGAAACGAACACCCGAGAGAGGTAAATATTCCACAAAAATGGTTCATTTGCTGAATCCATAGAAGGACTAAAATGAGTGCTGTACTTACAGTAGGGCAGAGTGGGATGAGAGGTCATTCTTCTGACGTTGTTGATGTTTCTTTTGATCATCTAAAAAATGAAAAAAGGGAAAATTGAAAAGATTTTCAGCATGAAGAGTTGTGGGTAATTAGCACCAGTTTTTTTAAAAAAACATAACTCAACATTTAAAGAATGGCTCTCCAATAAGCTTTTAAATGACTGTAGATTAGCTGCCATTTTCCAAATATTTCCCATTTTACACAAGAAATGCACAAATATTAACGTCTATCTCTGCTTTATTATTTTAAAATAATCTTTTAAATGTCTTCAACCTGTAAAACCTTGAACTTGCACAGAAACAAACCAGAGAACACAGATCTCTAAATAACTACTATAGACATCAATCACTGTTTATACATCAGGCAGCACATTTTCTACAGGAAGTCAGAAAGTGGAGCTAAATTTATCAGCAATGATGTGTCTGGCAAACAAACAGAAACTGTAGGAAACACTTTGTTTTTTTTTTGGAGAAAGACGATGAGCATTTCCCCCAACTGTTGTCATTTTGATAGAACGTCTTTAGGTAAGTTATGCATTACTTTAACTCATTTAAAAAAAAATTATGAATCATTTGAAAACTTCTGACATATAAACATGTGATAAATGATCAGCTATTGAGAGACTGAGCTTCTCTAAGCCCTGATGGATGCCCAGGAAAAACAACAAAACCCTGATAGGTTTACTACAAAACCCAGTCAGACAGCACAGCTAGCTTACCACAGCTGCACCCCTGCCCGTCTGCATGGCCCCCAGCCAGGGCACGTTGATAGGTGTCCCAGGGCTGCTGTGGGTGTACGGAGTGGTGCCGTGGAGTGCAGCAAAGTCATCCCGTGCGTGGACCACCAGGAAGTCATCACCTCCAACACTACAGAAAGAAAAGAAACGACACATTGTTGACTTTGCACACTGGAAAGTTATCATCCAATTGATAATCAAAGTAGAAAACATTGGAACAACACACAGGACCTATAATAAAATAATATTTGGAGCTTCTTTGGTGGGAGAGTGAGAAAGTACAGTGAGGACATGCAAAGCCACAGGTTGCCTTCGTACCCTTTGGCTTCAGGCTCCTCGTCATCGATCCACGTCAGGATCTGTGTGGCCAAGATGGAAGACACGTCCAGCTCCTGAATGTCGTGGGTCGAGGCCATGACTAAGCAATTACGGTTTGCCTAGGAAACAAACAAAGACAGGAAGTGAGGAATGGGAGAGGCGGAGGACAGGGGCCACGGTGGAGCATGGAAAAGGTCGAGTCTCAGGGCTTCTCCACATCAGATATGATTAATCTGAAGTGTGCTCAAGGAGGACTGACCCTCCCCTCTAACTCCCCTGCTGGCCAGAGCCTGCATTCATGTTCCATCTCCTAGTGCGTCATGATCAGGCTGTCACTTACAGTGATGGCGCAGAGCTGATATTTGGATTTTAGGACCTCATGTTACTTTAAGGTTTTTTCATCAGCGGCTATAAGAAAAACACTGACGAGACTTTGAAAAGTTTATAAATAAATTGTTGGTTCAGAGCGTCCATTTCCGTTTTTTATTTTTATTTTTTTATTTAATTGAAAATACTGATAAGAGAAGCGTGAAAACTTTTCAGCAAAAGGAAACCATTGAAAGTAAAGAATGTCATTGACGGAAAAATATTGGTTCAAGAGTTAAAAATAAAGATGATCAGATCTATTTCTTAGAAAATTTCTAGGAAATAAAAGGGCTAAAAAAAAAGCACAAGCACAGATTTATCTAAACTGATGATTGAATTTAAACAAAAGACCATCTTTTAGACCACCAACAACATTTGTCTTTTTTGGGAAATTTGAATGAGTTTACCTTGTTGATTGCAAAAGCGGTGATGATGTCCGATTCCTTGTGAATGATGCGGGCTTTACCCCCCCCACTGTTCTGATCCGTATCGGTCTGTGGCAAGAATAAATAAATAAATGCATAAACAGTACAAACTTAAGCATTTCAACTAAAACATTGGCAAACACTTTACCGCAGACAAACAACCTTTTTTATTGTAATAACTGCTTTAAATCTGAAAATAAATAAATAAATATATATATATATATATATATATATATATATATATATATTCACACAACTACCTTACAAATTGAGAGCTGAGCAGAATACCGGTAATTGTATTGCGCCTAAAGCATGGCTCTGCATTATTTCAGCTTCCTATTGGTTTTTTGTGTTTCTGTGGAGTTTTTCTGGTTATGGAGAACTTCATTTTGTTCAAAATCACATTTCTGGGTATTTCTTTATTTAAATCATTGTGATTTAGGGCCAAATGAAAAAAAGCCGTTAGACAGCTTTTATGTAATGTAGAAAACACACTGGGAGGGCCACATACTCCCTGCTCTGCTTCATTCTGATGCACCCACGTGCAGACAAGTAGATCCAAATATATCTTTATTTTTTCCTCGTGTGAGCTGGCATCTGGATCAAAACTGTACGGCTGGATAGCTTCAATGTGGCTCGCCAATTTTGTTGCACCAATAATGTTAGATTGGGGTTGTGGGGGGCTGTAAGCTAGCGGGAGAGCGTGTAAACAAAGCGCTCTGAGTCATAGGTAGGGGAAGGCGGGGTTACTTCATGCCAGGAGTTTTGCTCACAACTCAGAGGTGAATTTTTAATGAACTACTGCCGCTCTGCAGAAACTATGCTCTGGAAAACAACATTTTTTATTTTTTTATTTGAGATAAAATGTCATAATCATGAATAAAAGACCACTGGGAATGCTTTTAAGATTGCTCAAAAGATGATCGGAGTGTGTCTTTCATGCCACAGACTGAATGACCGCAGAAACCTCAGCATAGGGAGTGAATGTAAAAGCTTAATCACACAGTGCAGCAATGACGCCTGAACTGCCATTCTGCATCTTATGTGGAGAAGTTTAAAGGTTTTGATGCCAGTGCTATTTAAGATTAGATCAAATCTTTACATTTAGTCAAGAAGAAAAGAGTCGAAAGCAGTTACTGTTGACGTGAAATAACCCTGACTTGCAGGAATCTAAAAATGGTGTTTTGCCATTTTCCCTGAGAACATAATCCCTGTGGGAAGGAGATTCACAGCGACAGTTTTAGGCTCATTAATATGAAGCTGTTTAGCTTCATAGTTGTTCCTCTGAGAGTGCGGGTTAATTACCACTGAACCAAATGGAGTACCTCCAATGTGGCAGCTTGCACACTTAAGGCCGGAGAATAGAAACCGTCGACAAAGCAACGGCGTACGGTAGAATTTAAGATTAATGCCTCACATTTCCATGAATATTTAGATAGTGGGATCTAAGATTAGGATCAAAACCTGACGTTAACATTTGGAGTTTGTGGCCCTAAAAATAAATCTTCTGTATTTCTGACAAGATCACACGTTCATCATTTATTATTAAATCTGCTGTCACATCTTCATTCCAAGTGGAACAGAAAGAGTATGTGACACAGTGTGTGCATGCTCGTGTCTGTAGCAAGGTATAATTAGAGCCATGCAAACTGCAGCGTGATTTATGTCATATACAATATGGTCTTGTTCCATTAAACATTACTCACACTAAACTGATTATTCTGGAAATGGAAACACTTTTTCCATGAAAGCTTTTAAAATGATATTTAAGAGTTTTACATGTGTTGGTATGTTGCTAAATTAATAACATTTTACAAAGGCAGGTCTATAACGGAGCTGTTTTTAATGGTTTAATCTACCAGTATCTGTCAATCAAAGCCTAGAGAATTTCTTGAAATACTAAACATGGAGAACATTCCGTTAAATATATAGAGGGCCCGTCACTGATTCTGCAAGTTGTCCCACTTAAAAAGATGAGAGGTTTTTAATTTCCATCATAGAAAGATTTCAACACTAAGAGCCAAAGAAAAAAAAAAAGAAAAGAATCCAAGAGATCACATTGAAGAACTTATTCAAATAATGGTGCAGAAAAGAAGTATTTAGTTTGTAGGGGAATTCATTTCAGGAACACCATCCCCATTATGAGGCACGGGGGTGGAAATATCATGCTTTGAGGCTGCTTTTCTTCAAAAACGGAGAGGACGACTGATCCGTATGAAGGGAAGGACGACCGGAGCCATGTATGGTGAGATGTTTGATAAAAACCTCCTTTCATCAGTACAAGGATGAAACATGGCTGGATCTTCCCGGTGACAAGGATCCCAAGCACATCACCCGGACAACAACGGAGTGGCTATGGGGAAATAAACCATGCAATGGAGTCTGTGTTGCCCAGCAACAGCCCCAAAACATCACAGCTCTAGAGAAGATCCACATGGAGGAATGGACCAAAAAAAACAGCTACAGTGAAGGTAAACCTGGTAAAGACCAACCTTTGACCTCTATCATTGTTAATCAGGGTTAGATTTTGTTATTGACCTTATTTTTTTGCACCATTGTACAGCTAAATTCTTTAGTTTTAGGCGCTGTTGGGGGAGGGGCTTAGACATCTCCATCCATGAGCATGTTAAAGATCACACAAAAGTGCTCTAACTGCACAATGTTGCCGTGAGGCAACAAATGAAAGATTGCCACAAAGATGAAGACGAAAACGGTCTTTACTCATTTAAATATGCTTCATCACACATTTATGCACATCAGCGATATATAAGTTATTTCAAATTAAATATAACAAAAAAGTGACATTTATCTTAAGTTTTACAAGCAGTGTGTCCAAGTTGGATGTGGTCCCAAAAAAAGGGCAGTTTCACCCTGAATCAAATTGAATCAAATCAAATCAAACTTTATTCATAAAAAAAGCGCTTTAACATTTAAAACAAAAACCCATCTCAAATTTAATGTGGTCAAACACTTGTCGTGACACTACTAATGTTATGTTTAATGGTGGTGGTGTGAGGCAAAATGGTGGATGCTGAGGGGGTTCAGCATGCCATAGAGGGTGGGAAATCAAAATGTGATATCCTGGATTATTTGTACTACAGTTAATATTTTTTATGATGAACATTACAGACCTCATAGCTTTTAAGTGGGCCAACTTGAAAATACTCACAAACACTTTTATCCCAATATAAAAACAGCAACCTATTAAAAAGATGATCACTATCCTGTTCTACTATAAGCAATAGCTGATCTGAAGCAGCGGTACCTGGTTGTTTCCTGTCTCGTCCATTCCTGAACATTTCATATTGTCAGCCTGGTCCGACTTTAGTGATTTGGGAAGCAGCACAAGGTAGACCAACACACAAGAAACACACAACAATGACATGCAGATACACAGATTCAATTACTGGAGGTGTTAATCACTCAGGGTGTAATTATTTAAAACACAAATGAAATTGTCATGCAAGTGCAGTTGTCATGCAGATTCTCCCACACAAAAAAACATCACCACTTTTAGCCAGGATATTAAAACAATCACGATACAACACATCTGGGGCAGCTGGGGCGATACTATCACGACAAAACATTGTGTTAATTGGTGTCGGTTAACAGAGAGTGGGTCAAACCGTTGGGTAACTTTCATTTACCTGATTTGTGCCGTGTTTTTTGGTGAAAATGTTTCTAATGAACGTCTCCTGCAGTTCTTCCTGCTTCACCAGATACTGCCATAAACGTTTCACTGGCAGAGCAGAAGAGTGGCTAGCTCTGTGAAAAATAAACAGATTGCATTTTTTTTTTAATGGGTGATAATGTTACCTAAAACTGTGAAATTAAAAGTGACTAACAGAAACTCTCAAATAAAGATAATGCCTCTTTATGGTAGGATTGTAATTTTCTACAGAAAAATGGGGAAATTATCAGTGAGGTATTTTGCGCTCATCCGTCTTTAGTTTAATGAATGGAAAACAGCCTGAAACAGTTTATTTTGTTTCTGAATACTAGTTATAGCCTATTATAGACTATAAATCAAACACTGTTTTATTGGTTATGGTCAGAGTTTAAGGAAATATTGTATTTTATTTTTATTTAATTGTTTTTATCTCTTTAAAACAATTTAAAGCATTAGCAAAATCATTTTCAATTGTACCGAAAAACAAAAAACGTTGGGCAATGATTTTTACGTTTCCCCTCCCATACATGAAAGTAAGCAAACATGTTCATAGAGAGATCCAGCAACAACCGCCTAAAATCTGCATCACCTCAGAAGGAGCACCATCTTGATTCAAAGTGACATAACAGCAAAAAAAGCACTTTTTTAATTCACACATAATTCTTCTCAAATCTCATTTAAGTATTTTTTCTTTTTCATATGTTGCACAAAAACAGCTGGAAAAAATTTTAAATGCATGTTTTTTTTTTCTTTAAAACAATGCTGCCATTTGAATCAAACAGATCTATAAGTGTGGAGAATGTGAAGTTAATTTTCCAATCACTTTAATTGAGACATCCGTGAAATATATTAGGAGCGTGCATCATCCCCTCGCATGATTCGATACGGATCTCCATACATGCTCCACAAAGATAATTGACCTAAATGGATACAATCTAGATATTTATTAGTCATTTGGCGGTTTAAAAAAATAAATGAAAATTCCTTTTATCAGAATTTTTTTTTTTGCCAGAACTTTTAAGTTTTAAGCAACAAAAACAAAATGTCAGAAGGACATAACGGCTTCAAATATAAAAACCTGGAATTTGGGGTCTTTTAGACCGTTTTGCTCTTTGTGGTTCAAAAAAGCGAGTCATAGTAATTAATTTGTTCAAATATTGTTTGCAGTGCCGTGGAAAAAACGGCTCATTGTATGTTTAGTGAACACAACACATCCCTTGATGTGGTTCATCTTGAACCGATTGTAATGGACTCGTCTTGGTGGAAGGAAGTCTGTGATTGGACATTTTTGTTTGCATCACATTGACATAAAAAGGCAAAAACAGCCGAGACACAACAGGAAGAGAAACTGACAAAGTTTGCCAGAAACCGATTATTCACTTTTTTTTTTTTTTTCATACATCTTTACCAACAGATACTGCTGTTCCTCTCATGACTGGATCAATGTTTTTATACGCATCTGAATCTTTTACCTCCCTGACAAATATACTTTTGCAAATATTTGTAAAAATCCAACAGAAATGACTGTGTAATCACCAGGTCTTTCCAATGTCAATGTTTGCCTTTGGGCTTCTGGGGGCATCAAGAAGAAAGAGAAACAAATTTGGGGTAACAATGACACCTTTGCTCATGTCACCTCAATGGGGACGCCATGGTGACTCAGAGATAAAGCTCTTATGTAATCCAAGGTTCATGGTGATGTTACAGTGTGGCACCACAAAGCAGAGGGCTGAAGGGTGTGCAGCTGTGAACGGCAAAGGCTGCTTGGAGCTGGAAGTCTTTATTATTGAACAAGGAGGAGAGTAAAAACAAATGAGGTCAAGAGGTTCTAAAGGAAAAGCGTGACGGTACCTGAACGGGGTGTTGCATGGTTCAAACAGGGCTTTGTGTCTCAGCAAAGCGGGGCCTGGTGTGATGCTCTCATCTTGAAGGTGGGTGGAGATGTATTTGGGTGGGGGCCCCCCGAAGATCTCTAGTCTCTTCTGCAGCACCTGCTCCCAGCGCTGCAGAGTCTTCAGCACAGCGTGACACAGAGGGGACGCCACGGGCAAATCTGTGTCAGGAAAAGAGCAATACACAGAAACGAGGAGACAGGAATGGTGAGGAAAAGTAGGGCAGCACTCATCTGCATTAAAGATGCTAGCGTGACGGGTGGTGTATTTTTATTGTTTACCCAGCAGATCGTATCCTGCCATCGGGTAAAAGGACTTGAGGTTGACCAGGACCAGCTGAACCATGGCCAGACGCATCAAACACCAGCTGGGAGGGAAAGAAATCATCAGTTACATTTTCTGGAGAGAAACTGGGTTTTGTTTAAAGTTAAAGAGTAACACCATGTTTAGCAGCAGAAATTAAATCAATTTTATTTAACTCTAACATCGGAGCTTTTGCTCCAGGGTTGATGTTCTTTGAGCTACTATAACTCTTCAACCGTTTACACAATTGCGATAAACAGTTACAGTACTTCGAGGAGCGAGTGTTATTTTACAGTCACTGGTGACAGCTCTGGTGTTAAAGGGTAAAACACAAAGAGCCACAGGTATAGAAAGTTCTGGCTTTAGCAGTAATATTCACTAGGGGTGCCCAATCCTGTTTGTTTGGTCACGATTTCCTTCAGATTAAACTGATTTTGAGAATCTGCTAATACCGAGTCCTCATCTAATACCTTTGTAACAAATTAATGAATTCATCAACTAGAAACTGTAGTTAACTGTTTACTATTACAAACAGGTGATAATTAATCATGTGGGAAGTTTGACAACTGTAGCTTTCAGCATTTTAGAAATATTAAACATTTTTCATCATATGTGATTCATATCTACATGAAACGTTCTTAAAAATGACTGACTTTTTTCTAAAATTGTTGTTGTAGCATGAATGATGATGAGTTTTCATGACTAGCTCATTTCAGTGTAGCCATTTATTTGTTTTGATTGTTTCTGAGACGATTACAGATTTTTTTAAAATCACGTTTCACTGGAGATTGCCCTTTGTAGACGGTCCCTTAGCAACCGTCTTACTGTCGGCAGCAGCAGAGCATCATTCTCATTACAAAGAAAGAAAAAAAAATATTTTTTCTTTTAATATATCTTTGTAGGTCAAAATCAAAGAGACACTGGCTGTCTCTTGAACATTTATTAAGAGTCATTGAACCCCGCAGTCTGAATCTGGGAATATTTTGCCAACTGTACCCATGATTGTAACTGTTCACTAAACATAAAACAACATTTTTTCCACATTATTGCAAACCGCTTCTGAATAAATGAACTCATGTGCCTCCTGCTCGAGCTGGTGCCGTATTCTGCTGCGTTTTACGAAAACAAAATGTCGTGATCCATTGATTATATACGTCTAGTACAGTACTTCTGTAACAATAAGCTTAAAATATGTAGCGCTGTTCATAATGAGAAGAAAACAAATATCTGATCCCTGATTGGGATGTAACATTTGATTTCGATCACGTATAAAACTGTTATCTGGCTCGATTTCCCATCATGATGTTGTCATCAATTTCCACTTACCTGTATGAATTGTTATTTGCATGCTCTTTCTGTGGAGAGCTGGGCTCAAACACGTCGTCACATTCATCATCATCATCATCATCATCCTCTTCTTGGCTGCTCACGCTTTCTTCAGAGTCGTATTCAACCCTGTTTTCTAATGGTGACAGCACAGGCTGAAAAGACAAGCGCAGAACAACAAAGTCACATGAACGTAGTCTTCTTTCATTATTATTCAACTGTTATTTCATCATATTTGAACCTGAAACACCGTGGAAATATATATGTGGTGAAAAAAAGAGACATGTTTCAACAGAAGAGTTTTTTCCTTTGATAAATGACCTTAGCAATAAAGTAATCCCAAATGCTGAGCTCTGGAGGAACAAACTGGTCCTTAAAGACAGAGGTGACTCCGTGTTCCACAACCGAACCAAATTTGGGACTGGATGGGCCTTCCCGCTCCATCCCGGACTCTTCTTTTGATCCACCGCGTGACGAAAGGAGCCGGAAACGCCTGGTTTTCCTCTCTGAGCCACTTGGAGAGGCTGTGGAGAAAAGGAAGCCTATGAAATGGTTTCACTCACATTGGAGATTTATCACATGATTGAAATCAACTTTATCAAACTAGACATTTTTCATTTAGCCATTTTTGTGACAAACATGTCCGTCAGGTTACCGGGTGGAGGGGTTCTTGTTGGACTGTTGGGTTTCCCCATGACTGGGATTCGGGCTCCTCCCCCAAAAACGCTCACCCACAGCTTGCCGTGGAGCGGATGGGTCACGATGCGAAATAACTCATTGCTGGAGTGAGTCGCCATGCCGTGAATGAAAAGACTCAGGTAGACAGCAGTCAGAATCTCGCACAGCAGAACAGCCAAGCCCGGCTGGCTGTCCTCACCTGCCGAGTTCAGCAGACGAATGAGAGACGCAATACCTACAAAGCAAGAGGAAGGGAGAGGAACATTAGAAAACAGGAAGTCTTTAGTGTCTCAAAACAAAGCCGTTTTTAATTTTATTTGTTCACCAAAACACTTTAACACTAAAATATTTGTATTAGCAGAGAAAAAGGCCAAATACTGTTTGCTAAATCAATCAAAAAAGCGATAAAGGTTATACTTTTTTTTTTGAAGAAAAAAAATGAAGAATGATAAATCAATCATTGTGGTCATATCCATCAAAACTGCCTAAGGTAGTCTAAGTTTGCAGTGAAAAATGTCATGTTAGGGAACGTCCATATCGTTACTTCTGTATCCAGATTAACCTCCTGCACATCTGTAGCAGAAGGAGTCTTGGTCTAAAAATCCTCTGCTGTTTGAAGACTACATTTGTGCAGATGGTGCACTGTGCCCCCGACTGAATTTTTTATCATGCAGCATTCTCTATTCCACAATCAGCTCCAGGGGCCCTCAGCGCGACCCTGCGGATGGAGTCATCCTTTCTTATCGGCTTGTTAAGTTTCTGAGTCACCGACTTTGATGCTGCTGTCCCAACAGATGACTGCATAGAACAATGTCCTCTCACTACCGATTTACAGAAAATACGCAACAGTGCTGCAAACAATGTGGAGCCCACGGTTTTTCACAAAACACTGATTTTTTCTCTCTTTTCATTTCTGTAGGCGGGATCATTGTTGCATTCATAGTTCAGTGGTCCAGTTTTTACAGGCTTGTGCTTACAGTTAGAGATCAACTTAGCTTATACCATGGTCCGGGTGAATACTCGATTCTGATTGGCTGCTGGATATGCGTTGAAACCTGATAACCGCGCGGTGAAAAAAGAAGTTCCGGTCAGCTAGCTTATATGTTTTGTATCGCTGCGCCGGCTTCTTTAAAACAACCTTTTGCTTCATCATTTGGACAAAAACAAGCAGTAAGAGGTGAACTTTCTCTCTGAACTGATGCTTTTTTCAACCCATCGGAAAGATCAGCATTTATATATATCGCTGAATCTTGACTGCAGCGGTGGTGCGGCGTGGACTATATGTTACGTGCGATGCGCCGCATCACGTAACACATAGTCCGCTTTTTGTGAGAAAAGCGATCCAAATCGAAAAAAAAAAAACAAGAATTAAGGACTAAAACCTGGTTAATATGTATTGCTTTTGTAAGTGACCATGGTATAAGCGGGTTAATGGCCTTCAAAGTGTGCGGTTATTACTTTTTAACGCAGTTCGCAGAAGCAACCGTCCGACGCGAGGCTTCCACGGCGTGCGTTAAAAAGTAATAACCGCACACTTTGTCGGCCGTTAACCCTTACATAACCACCATCAGCTCTTCTTAAAGCAGCCTGACTTAAAATTTCTATTGATACTTTCATCAGCTCTCAAAACGAGCTTCTCTAACGCTAATTCCATCTGTTGATGTCAAAGTTAGGTGTTAAATTAATAATTACTGCCTGTTATTACTAATCGCTAAAATAACCTGCCTCCTGCTTTTACTTGAGCTTTATTCTATAAACTTTACTTAAGTTTTTATTTTAATATTTTTGAAAAAAAAAAGCCTGTCAAAAATCCATCTTGTCCCTAAATGGTTGAAGAGTTACAGTACCTCAAAGAACATCAACTGCATGAATTCACATCTGATTCACACTATTCACACAAAAATGAGCTGCTGGTGGAAGAAAGATAACAGCAATAACCTACATTTATGAACATTGTAGAAATATATATACATCCAGATCAGAGGCAAATGAGTTTTGACTGATGCAAACACAGACAGGAAATAAAGTCAGCGGCAGGGTAGAAGGTCTGTGTACTTTGCTTTTTTTCTCTTCAATCAAGCAAAAGATGCGTCTTGACTTACCTGGCCACTGAGCAGGAGAACTGTTGGGTTGAGCAGACTCATCCGTGCTGACAGCTCTGAGCAGCTGCTTCTGAGACAGCAAAACGCTCTGATAAACAGTCCCGGTGAAGTGGTTCACATGGCTTTGGAAAAACAGAAAAAAGGACCCAAATTAGCTTACATTTCTTTGTAATAAACAAAATACCTGAAGTATGTCATTTCCATAGTTATCTCAATGAAAGTGTTAATACATTTATGTGTAAATTGTGGGTTTTCTTAGGCATGATGTCATGCTGTGATCTGTCCAAACGTGAGATAATACAACACTTTGGAATTGCTGCCTGTTGTGCTGCATGGAAACAGAAGAAGCACCTAATCATGAAGGAAACATCAGCAGACAAGCTGTCACATCAAGCTGCACAAGGTTGGATGGGAACATTACACATGGCTTCAGCCACCAGGGAGTCCATTAGGTCTGTAGTTCTCCTTTCAATTCCTGTGGAAAAAACCTTAATTGCTTCTTCTTGAAACGATTCCTACAGTTGAAAGGAAACGCTGCTCAGTCATTGTTCTTTGGGTAACTTTTTAATCCACCTCCTATAGAGATTGACACGTTATGTATGAACAGTTTTTTGCTAGCAGCATGATTTCAGCTATAATATGTTCCGGCGGTGAACGTAAATAGATAGCAGTTCCACTAGAGTTACAGAATTTAAGCCTAATTATTTATTGCCTTACAATAGTTTATGTACTTTACTTGTATAAATCAACATTTAGATGAGCGATCACTTAGATATAATCTCATTTTGTTTCTTTATTTTTATGTCTAAACAGATGAGTTATAAAAATAACATAATAATATGAAAAGAGAATATTTGTATATGATTGCTTTTTTTGTCAAACAAAACAATTTTTAACCTTCTAAATGCATCAAGATCGCCATGAACAATAACACCACATCTAAAGCGAGACCATAGGTTTCAACAAGGAGATTGACTTATAAAAAAACATACAAAATGAAATATATATGAAATATATATATATATATATATATATATAGCAATATTGCACTTCAAGTATTCCAAAACCTAAAAACAATACTCTGAGAAAGTAAACCTAATATGTATTCTGTATTTTTAAAGTATTCTTCTTAACATTATGCACAGACAATGTATATTAAAGGCTTTTAGGCCATTATGAAAATAACCTTTATTTTAACATTTGACCTAATTAAAGTACGATTAATGTGGGTCCCATAGCTGAAAGACCTTGTTGGCTTTTGGGTTTAGAGGAGAGTGAAATGAAGCAAAACTTTATAATGTTTTATATCATAATTGCCAATGAAATAGGGAAGGGCTTTCTTAACCATGAAACTCTCAGCAGCAGGTGACAGATGGCCGTTTTAAATCTTTTGTTTTTTATGTGCGGGGCATTTTAGAATAGAGAATGCTCTCCTATCACATTTTAGGAAGAAACAAGGAGTATTTAAACAGGGTAAAAAAAAAAACAAATCCTTTTATTTTGATTAAAAAAAGAAAGTAACACAATCTGTTAAGTATTTCTTTGAAGCTACACCCTGGTGTCCTAGTCCCAGTTTGGTAAAGCAAGAGTTCAAACAGCCCATCAAGAAGCAACATGGTATGACATGAACCCAGAGCTGCACAGCTGTGTGCCAAAAGCTCAGGAATATAAATAAGTAAACATTCACATTCCCTTTCTGAAGTCTGAATCCTTCTGTGCTGTTGTCAAACTGATTGGGACTTATAAAACATTGGGGTCTTAAATAAACAATGCAAAGCCCCCCTCAATAAAAATCTGCAGGAACCAACAGTCTAATTAAGCATGTACAATCAGAATGACAAACAGCATCTTTGCCGCTTTCATAATTCATATTCCACATAATCAAAACGCAACTGGCGATTATATTCTTTGTTATTAATTGGTAATTCTTTAAACACCTTAAACCACATTACAGCACTTTGGATTTAACTAAAGGAGATATGAGGTAAAGGTAGTTTTAGTTAAGACCTCAGTGTTTTATTTGGGCATCGTGTGTGAGTTCATCTTAACATTTTAAACGAGTACCAGGAGTTAAATCCCAAATCCCAATGATCGAAGCATGATAACCATGTCAATGATTCCATTTAGAAGATTCTTATGTTTTCCTGCATAATGACTAGGATTTAATGCCAAGAGCAGGAAAATTATAATAACATATTATAAGTTAAAGTAAAATGCAATTTAGTAACAAATTACATACACAGCTATATACAGTAGCCCCTCATTTATTTAACAGACATCTGCGAAGTAAGATTATGAATGTTTTAAGGCTGTAAAAGCCCTTACTACACACTTTTCTTAGACATTTACAGTTACACAGATTTGTCTCTTGTTTAAACTCCTAAAGTTCAAACCTTTGTAGAAAAATAAATCTAGAAATATAGAATAAAAATAAAGATCTGGTCGAGGTTGAAGATTTATGTAGATTTGGCAAACTGAACGATTTTTGTGCAGTCGACACGGCACTGAGGAGATCGATCAACAACAGCCTACAGCCAATTAGGATGCAGAACACAATGAGCAGTGAAATAAAAAATAAAAACATGCAAAACTATACGGGAAAAAAAAAGGAAAACAATATTGTGAAGGACCGCTGCACATGACTTTAAGCAGTTTCTGCTTTTTAATAAAGTAAATTAAGCCACAGAACCATAAATCATAGAAGAGCAACCCCATGACTTCCAGAATGAAGCAGGTTTGAGAAACAGAACTTGTACAGCGGGGAAAATAAGTATTGAACACGTCAACATTTCTCTCAAATAACATATTCCTAATCGAGCTATTGACATGAAGTTTTCACCAGATGTCGGCATCAACCCAAGTAATGCACACATAGAAAGAAATCCAAACATTTATGTCCATAAATGAAGTTATGTGTAATAAAGTGAAATGGCACAGGGAATAAGTATCGAACACATGAAGAAAAGGAGGGGTAAAAAGGTCTGGCAAGACAAGAAAGCAGCTGGAGTTTGTCCGTATTCAGAAGGTTAACCTGCCCCCTATTAGTGCAAAGTAATATCAGCTGGTATAGTTCTGATCAATGAGTTATATCACTAGAGGATACATCACGTGGTTCCTCATGGGAGGAGAGCACCGCCATCTTGGTGAGGTCAAGTTACAACTGCAGTGAATGCATGTGAACACATTTTTTGCATAATGCCAGTTCATTGTGCGGGTTTCAACTGCCAAAATCAGAAAAATGAGTCCATGAAGGAGGAAGGCAGAACATTTCACAGGTAAGTATTTAATTTTTTTTCTTTTAAGGCTGCAAGGGCTTCATTAATAGAACATATGTTGACATGCATGATGCTGCAGGGCTATTATCAACATGCTGCATGATGTACATTTATTTTGCTAAACCTGTATACAGCACACTATGCTATTTATACAGATTTATACATTTCTGACTCAGTGACTGAGTCAGGTTTCCAATGGACTCAGACTTCAGGATCTTGGCTATCAAAAGAGCTAACCCAGATGGATCACTGTGGTACCAACTAGTAATACAGTCTGGCTGTTCAAAACATTTGTGGAAACAGATTTTGATAAGAGGCCAGGGTAAATCTATTGTTCACTTTTGGACTTGTTTTGATTATTATTATGGCCCGCAGCAGTCACAACTGCAAGGACCATATTGTAATTATTATTATTATTATTATTAATAATAATAATAATAATAATAATAATAATAATAATAATAATAATGATAACATAATTATTATTTATTGACTTATTATTTATTTATCATTTATTGTTTGTATTGACTTACTATTGATTTATTATTATTATTATTATTATTATTGACTTATTGTTGTTGTTTTTTTTAATAATTTAAATTACATGTCAAAGAGGTCTAAAACTTCTAAATGTTTAGAAACTAATTTTAAAAATTCTTTCTAATAATTTTTTTATTTGTAAGAAGTCCTGCAACAATGCATTTTCATTCAAGTTTGAGCTTTTAAGGCTGACTCTTTCTCTTCTTTAACAACAGCAAATGATGTATCTATATATACATTATATACATAAAATATAGTATATTTATATATATGTATAAATATATTTAAATCTAAAAATACATACAGTTTATAAAAGCTACTCAGACACCACTAAAATCAATGGAAATCAATGACATGTGGGCGTCGTCGACCTCACCAAAATGGCGTCGCGCTCCGCCACCGTCAGCCAGGCTTCTAAAGCGGGCGTGTCTCCTCTAGTGATATAACTCATTGGTTCTGATTGATGCCTTTTAAAAAGGTTTCTCACCAGCAAGGTGTTAGACAAGAAGCATTGCATGATGGGTAAAAGCAAAGAGCTGTCCAAAGGCCTACGCAACCTTATTGTTGCAAAATACGCTGAAGGCATTGGTTACAGGCGCATTTCTAAACTTCTGAAAGTTCCAGTGAGTACCATTGGGGCCATCATCCGGAAGTGGAAAGAACACGGCAGTACCATAAACCAGCCACGGCCAGGTGATCCTCGCAAGATTTCAGACAGAGGAGTCAGAACAATCATCAGAAGGGTTCTCCAACAGCCCAGAACCACTCGTGGAGAGCTTCAGAAAGACCTGGAATCAGCAGGTACCGTTGTTTCAAAGAAAACAATAAGTAATGCACTCAACCGCCATGGCCTCCATGCACGCACACCACGCAAGACTCCATTTTTGAAGAAGAAGCATGTTGAAGCTCGTTTGGAGTTTGCGACACAACATTTGGATAAACCCATGACATTTTGGGAGAAGATACTCTGGTCAGATGAGACCAAAATTAAACTCTTCGGATGTCATAAGACACAACATGTTTGGAGGAAAAATGGCACCGCACATCACCCCCAAAACACCATACCAACAGTCAAGTTTGGAGGTGGGAGCATCATGGCGTGGGGCTGTTTTTCAGCATGTAGTACTGGCAGACTTCATATCATTGAATAATGACTGGAGAAAAGTACTGAGACATTCTTGATCAGAATCTGCTGTCATCTGCCAGGCTGCTGAAGATGAAAAGAGGGTGGATCTTTCAGCAAGACAACGATCCCAAGCACACAGCCAAGGTAACACTCAACTGGTTGAAGAAAAAGAAAAGAAAGCTGCTAGAATGGCCCAGTCAATCACCAGAATCCAATTGAAAATCTTTGGAAAGAACTGAAGATCCAGGTTCACAGAAGAGACCCCCGGAACTTTGAAGATTTGAAGGCAGTTTGTGTGCATGAATGGGCCAAAATCACACCTGAGCAATATATTCCACTGGTTTCTCCATACAGGAGGCGTCTTGAGGCTGTAATCACCAACAAAGGTTTTTGCACTAAGTATTAAATAAATTTCAGTAAGCGTGTTCGATACTTATTCCCTGTGCCATTTCACTTTATTACACATAACTTCATTTATGGACATAAATGTTTGGATTTCTTTCTATGTGTGCATTACTTGGGTTGATGCCGACATCTGGTGAAAATTTCATGTCAATAGCTCGATTAGAAATATGTTTTTTGAGAGAAATGTTGACGTGTTCAATACTTATTTTCCCCGCTGTATATAGTCAGATGAAGTTTAGGGCCCCTTTCACTCCAATATGAAGAAGTCTGACATTATAACGCAAATATAATCACAACCTGGTTTGAAAAACCTTTTTATATCCCTGTAGTTAGATTTCTTTACAAACTGTACCAAAAAGTGGATTTTTATGAACCCCGTGGTTCCATTTTTTATTTAACTATGATGGATTTACATAAAAAGCTCTTTTAATGCCCTGTAATAAAAGGACTATCACATGTAGCGACAAAAGGACCCCAGTTACCCCTAACTGCAGTCATCAAAATCCTCTGTCAGTCTGACATTGTGCTGCTGTTGACTTATTTTTCCACTGATTGTTTGATGCAGAAACAAAAACATCCCATATATATTTTTAGAGGAGAATCAGTGTAATCATAACTGGCTGCTATACAGCTACTTTTTTCCCCCAATCACAACATTTCCACAGTCAAACAGGCTACAGAAAAATAGAGATTTACTGCAACACAGTGGAAAGTTGACTCATTTAGCATCATTACAATTTCTTCCAATATTTAATAAAACAGATATAAAAACATAGAGTATTGCAAGTGATTGTAAATGGACTGATTATTTTTCTTTTCGCCTTTTTTTCCTTTCACATTACTCTTGATTTTTATTTTTCCATGCATCATATTTGTTGCAATTGCCTCAAGTTTTCTTAAATATTAGTTTTCCATCTTAATGTTTTTCATTTTTGATTAAAATAAAGGTTTATAATAATAAGGAGAGGACAAAGAGGCTTGAGAATACAAGATGCAGCCCAACAGGCGATGCATAGACATTTACCTGTATGTATGTCCATCACAAAGACACTGATAGATGCAGGCGGACAAGGAAGCAGCCAGAGTGTGCATCACATAGATCTAAAATAAAGGCAAAAAAAACCAACGTACATTTAAATTGAAATATACAGTTTTCTTAAAATCCACTGGACATAATATGCTGTTTTCTGTTTGCTCTGATTGCACAGTTGATCTTAAAATTTTACACTTTTTATCTGAGATTTTTTTGCTTAGCATTACAAGATAGTTTATCAAAATTCCTATGTGAGATTCAAGTTCTGCAATGAAACATATCAGAAAATCAAGATCTGCCTAACCTCATTGTTAACAATGTCAGGATGTGGAGGGGAGTCGAGCGCATTGATGGTCTGCAAGATGTCATGTGCCAGGTTGGTCAGGTATACAATAGGATTAGCCACCACTGTTTTTACACTGGCAGTACAAGCCATAAGAAGAGGGATGGACGTATGCTGAGAGCCCAGTGGCTTCACGCACTTCACAGAGTCGTCCTGTGAGGGCACACCAAAAAAGGAACCGGTCAGATCAAAACTTTACCATCTTAAAATCACATACAAACTTCTACAGATATTTATTCGAAGATGTAAACAACTGTCACTCTAAAAGATCTTCATTTTTAATCCTAAGATAGTCAACTTGCAAAATAAAAATGAAAAAAAAAAAAGAAAAAAAACAGGAAGGGGGTTGATCTGAACCCTTGAAAGAAGCACTTCGTACTCTGTAGATGAGCAGAATGAAAAGAATAGAAATGAGGCAACTGGCAGAAATGTCATCAAGGATTTGACTGACAAATGAGGAGCGGGAAAGAGAAACAGCGGCAGTGGAAGGAAAGTGAGTCTGTTTTGTAACTTACTGCTGAAAAAAAAAAGGTTTTCAGCCACGATGAATCACTCAGTTGTCACTAACCTACCTACCTAACAGAAACTTTTCACACAGTTTAAAGTCGGGATAAAGGAAACAGACACACAAAACTTCTTCACAACCATCAAAACATTTGACAATGGTGACACCTAGGAATGAAAATGTCCTTTTTTTTAAACAAAAAAAGGAGAGCAGGGAAGACCACCAGGGTCCACTTACTGATAACTTTGAGTATATTCCCCTGTTGGACCTTTGGGTTGTTTACCTCTCAGAACAATTCTTTTTTTATTCAGCCTAAGGCTAAACCTCCTGCTAGAGCTCCCAGCTTCAGCACAAGCTGCCAGCTCTCTGCTGGAGGTGCACACACACTCACCAGAGTACAGTCACCATGCCCGAGTGTCTCCATGTCCATCTTGGGAAATTGTGAGACTCAGATGGCCTAACTTTTGTCTTTCATGTGTGCTTTGCTGCTCAGCTGCTCACTTTCAAAGAGAATATTACATTTCATCATGTGGAGGATCTCTACCCACACCTGCAAATAAGCTGCCAACTAAAACGGTGTTGACCAAGATTTTGCTGCTCATAGATATCCATGTACATCCTTCTTTTTTATTAAGCTTATTTAAACATTAGTCTAACTTTACCATTGGAAGTCACAAATATTACATTTGTCTAAATCCCTATAAAAATTGTAGATTGATATGGAAGAAAGGATAGGATCTCTTTTTTTTGTGTGGAAACTGTTAAAGCCATTAACTCCTGACATAACATGTTTTTGTGTTTGTAGGTGCACAAAATCAGAAAATATGCCACAAAGTGTGTCACATCTGCAGTTTCCTATCTTTATTTTCACCAACAATTTGAAATCATGCTACGTTCGCTTTCCTGTTTGAAGTCTGCAGCGCAGAATCGTAACACCAGTTTAAAAATAGATGTAGTGGAGGCTTAAAGCTGGCTGCTTTGAGCCCAGGTGCATAGAAATGACGGCACCAATACTCCAGCTATGTGGTATTAAAAACAGCCAGACATTTTTAATAACCAGCAAGTTAATTCCGCTTTTCAAAATACACGTGAGACGCTCAAATAAATCTTTCCCTCTGTTTCTTAGCTGCCGTGGTGAGTATCTGCACATGGTTTATTTACCTGGTGGGACTCCTGAAGCAGCAATATGAGCTCCATGCGTACCGAAGCTAGTCCTCCACCATGAGAGCCGTGCAAGCTGCAGTAGCTCAGAAACATCCTCAATAAAGGCTGGTTACTCTGCAGCCACTGTCTTCTGCTCTTGTGGCTATCAGCATGGGTGCTCTGAGGCTGAAAAACATTACAAGCTTCATTACTCTTGTGGGAAAAAAATAAATAAAGTATATCTTTCTATAATCGTGGTTCTCGTTGTCCAGCTGGTTGGTATTCAACAAAAGCCCCAGAGTGGTGTGAAGATAATTGTTTTTAAACTCACGGCAGTAGTTTGCACTGCAAAAAATAAGATCTATAAATGGAAATGGAATGAAGGAGCAATGGAAGAAAGACATTTACCCCAACAACAAAAACAAAAAAGAATGTTGCACAAGAACTTCCGTTTTTTTCTGATCCGTGCCACAAAATATTCTTCTGCTCTTCTACTTTATTTTTTTTCTACAGCAACAGGCCAGATATCAACACCCACCTGATCCTCCTCCACTAATCCAGAAACTGATTGATCATCCTGGAAAGACGCTTTCGGCAGGCGAGGCTTGTAGCTGCAGCACCGCTGCAGAGCCAGAACCTGAGAAAAACACAGCATTTCACCTCACATTTGTATAATCTATCATTCCTGCCCTGGAAACAGAGCGAGACAAACACTGAAGGTAAAAAAAACAACAAAAACGAATGTAAATACATAAACATAAAGTTTAATATTTAACTACACAAATTAGAATTAACAGATTAATTTAAAAAAATAATGTTACAATGTCACTTTTGTAGGTAACATTTATACCTCTCTTTCCAGCCACTGGCACAGCTGGTAACGCAGCTTCCCTCCTTCCAGTTCATACCCCGTTGACAGGGTGCGCAGCTCATTGGCCATTATCTTCAAGCAGGCGGTGAACTTAAGCTGACACACTAAAATGTCATCAGATGGAACGATGCAATCATCCTCGTCTTTGAGGTCGCCCTGCCTCGAGGTTTCCGTACCTGCAGGAAAAGCGTTTGGAATGTCTTGGAAAACACTGTTCTCAGTTGTTTTGCAGTCTTTCCCTTCTTTTGTCAATTGTGGTTCTTCTTCCTCATCTGCATCCTCATCGTCTTTGTCACTGTCCCACTTCAGCTCCAGCGGCTCATCTGGAAGGTTCAGCGATGGCTGGCTCCAATCAAAACTTAACAAGGAGTCTGACTGGCTGTTGGACAAACTGTTTCCAGCTGAATCGAAGCCGTTCAGAGCCGACTGACTCCAGTCTGGGTCAGACGCTGGTCCATTCTTACTCCCGACACTGAGCTCAGCTGAAATGCTCGAGTCATCTTGGTTGGGGAGTTTGGAACGTTTGTGGACTTTGGGCATCTTCGACAGGACTTCAAGTGCCAGCATGGGACACCCAGTTTGGAGGTGAGCGTACGCAGTGGTGAAAAACAGCCTCCTTTCATCCAGACTGATGGAGTCAGCCCTGCGACCTTCAGTGGTCAGGCCAACTTTCGCCCTGTCACAAGAGGCAAAATGGCGGCGAAGGAGAAGTGGATGTGTACGGAGATAGATGTAAAAATTAAAAACCTCTGGGTTACACAAAGGCTTTGAAGAGGAATCTGTAAGGGGAGAAAAAAAGAGACAGATATTTGACTTCCTTTATTTTAGTGGAGCAAGTAAAAACACAAATTTGAACTAATGGTTCAAAAACAGAGCAAAAACTGGTCTAAATATAAAATGACTTAAATGGAAATTTAGGGCGGAGCTATGAGCTACAAAGCTTAAGAGCGCAGGGTTTTTGAGGAAAAACAAGATTTTTTCTTATCTAATTATGTCACTGTCAATATAAAACTTTGAACTGAAGATCCAGGAGAAGAAGAGAAAATCTATCTTTGAAGTAGAGGAGTATTTTTTTTAATGTTATTTTGTCTAGTATTTCAAGTAAGTTCGATTTGAGAACATAATTTATGGAACATGTGGCAAAGGGATGTTTAGCTTGAGTTCAAATTAAGTTAGCATTTCCCAGTTTCTACAGTAATGCTTTACGCATTATTCTATTTACACACAGGAGATGAAAAAACAGCAGAGGTGAACATACAGCTGCTCCAATCTGATCAGCTGAACGGGACAGCTGTACAGTGCTGGACTTTTAGACAGACATTTACCCATCAGAGCCTCTGTATTCAGATCTACCCCTTTATAGTGAGTGTTAGCTAGTGGGAATTTATGTGTGAGAAAACCAGAGGGAAGGTAGGAAAGAATGAGAAACAAAAAAAAGTAAAAATATAAATAAATAAAAAAAAAACTGGAAAAATAAACTAAATAAAAATAAAGTAATGAAAGAGTAAAAAAAAAGACTGGAAAGTGGAAAAAGGCCTAAAGAAAGATGGAAAGACAAACAGAAGACAAACAAAAGAAAGAAATACTAAACAAAATACAAACTTAAATAAAAGAAAGACTGTCGGAAAGAAAGACCAAAATACAAGGAGAAAAATTAAAGAGAATAAAAAAAGACTTTTTGTTGATTTAGTAAAGTGACACGTTTGCCTGCAAACTGCATTCCTTGAGCTAAACAGAACCTGTCACAGGTCTGCGTTCTCTAAAATAAGTGTAGCACAATATGACTTTTTCTTTTAACATTAAAATTCTAAAACAATAGGAAATATTGTTTTCCTGTGTTTCACATGGTAGTCCTGTATGCTTTTGTTGTCTGTTCTACTGTGAAAGCAACCATGAAAATGAAAACAATGCTTCCTATCTTTACTGAATAAGCATAAGTTGCTGTAACCTCTAAAGTGCAAAAAACTAAATAAGACCAGCAGCACACATACCAGCGTCACATTTGATCTGAGAGGTTCCAGAGCTTTTCAGGTTTGAAGGCTGCTCAATCAGAGTGTCCAAGGCTCTGCTGTAGTCCTCCAACACCCAGTAGGCTATGCTTCGCAAGAAAGGATCAGGATGGGTCGGAATCTGGGAAAAAAAAAGCAATAATAAACAGCTTTTTTTCAGTTCTTCCCTAAATGAAGTATTGACGGAACATCAGTCAGCTAAATGAAAACAATTTTTTTTCTAAAAACCAAAATCGATAGCTCTTCAAGTCGGCAACATAAATCTTTAGAAACACAATCAAGTGCTCACCTGTTTGTCTTGGCCCAAAACGTGCCTCTGAAGGATCTTTTTGTAAGTGGATGAAGTTTCAAACTCAGACTCGTACAATCTGGAGATAACCAGGGCCAGCTGCAGATCCTGCATTTTCTCTAAACACACCTGAAAAAGGAAAAAATGAATGACTTCAGATACACAAAGCACAAGTTTGAGCATCACTTTGTCCATAGTGCAAAACAGAACATTTTTGTTTTGCTGAAAGGGAACAAAACAAAATTCCAAAAGCTATTAACATAACTGAATTTAAACAAACGCACAGGAAACTCCACTTGTTAAGGAGGCTCCAAGCGGAAAAGGTGTGAGACGCATTTTAATGAGCAAACCTTCCAGCCAAAGAGTCTGAGCAAAGTCAATGATAGCCTTATGCCTGGGCAATGTTCATTTCCATAAAATGCTAAGAGACTTTTGAGTTACTCATGCAGATTAATAATGAGAGTCTATGCCCCTGGGATTATCCAAGCAGAAATAACCTTTATAAAGAAATGATTTATCAGCGGATTAGTGTTAGCCCCCCTTTGAATATTGAGAATTATACTTTTATTAGCCTAATAAAACCCTAATAGATGGCAGTTATTTCAACTATCTGAAAAACTAAACCAAAAGAAATATTGGCAAAAAAAAGTTTTAAGTGATCTCTCTCTCTCTCTCTTTATTTATTTAAACACCCACTTTGATTAAAATTGTGTTTTTGGTCCTTTTAACATGTTTTTGTGGCATTTTCTCATGACGGGGAACTTATATTGGAAAAATTAAGTTTAAAATTGCATTATTCTGATCCATCCCACTTGTAGATGTCTAGATCCATGTAAGTCTTCATTTTCCTCGTCTGAGCTGGCATCTGGCTCAAAACTGTACAGCTGGAAAACTCAAATATTGCTCGCCATTTTGTTGCGGCAGTAATTCTAAGTTTGTTGGAGTGAAGGGCTGTAAGATAGCGGGAGAGCGTGTAAACAGAAAGCTCAGTTATAGGTAACAGGAAAGCGGGCGTGGTTGCTTCGTGCCAACAGTCCCACCCACAAGTCAAAAACAAATTTCTTATGAACTACTGCTAAAACGACACAGGTTTTGTGAATTTGGCCAAAAAACAGAATAATCTTAATTAAAAAGATGATCAGAGTGGGTCTTTAAAGGAAAAGTGGAGAGGCTAATCTACAAACTTTACAGCTAAAGATAAAATAAAAGAATAACCACTTAACACTCAGTAATATTTGAGAGAAATTTCATAATGATAAAGAAGCTTCTGGAAATGAACTAAAATGGTTAGCAAAGATGTCAATAGAAATGTTGCTAGTGAAATTTGGATTTTAGATTAACCCCCCTTTCCCTAAAGACATAAAGAATATATCATAACAGGAAATCCAAACTCTTGTTTACAATTTCAGAGTTCACTTTTGGTACTGTTCTCACTCCCACAACAGACCTGAGTTCTGCTGAAAACCAAACAGCAACGAAGGTGAATGATTTCCCTCTTAAACTACTTTTCACTTGCCTCCACAGCATCCTTCAGGGAGCCGGCCAATAGAAAAAAGGCAGCGGAATGCTGGAACCGCTGTTTCCCCAGCAGAGAGAAAGCATTTTTCAGCGCTGCTTTCCTCCACCTGTCCTCACTGAAGTTGTTCCGGAAAAACTCTGTCATCTTCACATTCTTCTGAGACCTGCAAAGAATGACAGTCAAACAGCAACAATGTCTCAGGTGCAAAGACATCTGACAGAACAAGGTTTGTCATTTATGCCTACCTATAGAGTCCCCAAACCACTGCCTTCTTTTTCAGAGCCAGATAAAAAATAGCTGCATCCAGAGGATCATTGCTTTTCTGAAAAGAAGCTTTGGCAACCTGACAGAAGAAAGCAGAAACGACATGTAAACATCACGCCCTGTGATGTTAATGCTTTTTAAAGCAGCCTCATAAAAGTATATTTGAAACACCTGAGTATATGATTTCTAAAAGTAGTAAATCAGTTTAAGTATAAAGGGTTTCACACATCAACAACCAATAAGCTGCGAGGTTGCAGTTATTGTTATTATGATGCAGTTCTGTTTCAAACAAATTAGACAATTTGGACTGAAAAAAATTTAGTCTGTCACTGCTGGTAACAAAAATAATCTTATTTAGTCTAATAAATTCTATATTTGACCAAAATCTTGCTGTAACATCAAAATCAATTTATTGGTTTAAGACAATTTCAACTATAAATCTAAAAATATCATTATAATATAGTAGATTTTAGAAAAGAAAACTGACAGTTACTTCCAGATAAGGCTGGAAGAATAAAAAAAAGTCTCAATACTAAATTAATCTTCACTTTAAAATTGATATCAATTAAATTATGTATTTATATTCCTTTAAAGTAATTTATTGTAATTTCTTGAGCAGAAATAAAATTGTAATTCTTTTTATTATATAATTTTGATGAAAATTCAATTGAAACCTATGGGAAAACTGCTTTGCAGTACAAAAAAATGTTTTGAATGAAAATTTAAATAAATATAATCGATATCAAGTTGAAGCTAAAAGAAGTGAATATAAACGATTGGGATGAAAAACCAGATTGTAAAATTGAAAAAAAAAAAAAGGAAATTTGAAAACAAGACAATGCTCAAAGCCCCGCCCCCATGAGAAATAGGATCAGCCTGCAGCGAAAACCTGAAAACTGAATTGAAACTGAAAACTGAAAGCAAAAAGACAAACAAACAAAAAAGTTGAAAATATAAATAAACATTTTTTTTAGTTTGGTAGCAGTCTTCGGTTTAAATTTTCTTTTTATTCAAATTTTCCATTTATATTTATTTTTCTCAAATTTTCTATATTTCTTTCAAGTTTACAATTTTTTTTTTTTTCAAATTTAGTTTTATTATCAAATCTTTAATAATTCCGCTTAGTTATTGTGTTTTTTTTTATTTTTTATTTTATTTATTTCAAATTGTATTTCATATTTAAAATCTGGCTGTTCATTTATTTTTAGCTGATCCTAACATGACCCCATTTACCCAGCCTGGCTCTTTGGTTATGTCATGAACTGCCTTGCCTTTTCGATACACCTGCGCAGCTTGTCAGTGCTGCGCAGCCACCATCCCAGACCCATGGAGCGCAGCTCAGGCCAGGTGGGTTCTCCCTTCTGCATAGCAGGAAGCATGTTCAGTAATTCCTCCTCAGCCTCCGAGTGAAAGGCCCAGGCGTAATGACATGTTGACAGGCCTGTAAATAAATACAAAAAGTAGAGAAAGAGATTCAATTTAAGAAAATCAGACTAGAAAAATTGTATAAAAAAAACAATCAGTTGGATAAGGTTGAAATAGAGATTAAGAGTTATTCTCACAACCAACAGGGTAAATAGATTTCACAGCAACTGCAGTATTTAAGGATGATAAATACGCTGTGGCTCATTTCACTGTCATAAAAAGTCATACAATCAAGTATTCAAAGCGTGGACAGCATTTTGGCTTTAGGGATCCTGAAGCTAAACACTCCGATACCTCAGTAGGAGCGCAAAACACATTCAGGAAGTGCAGGAAGATGCCACATTGTCCACAAAAAATAATGAATTCTGAATAAAATCTCTGTGTGGGCTAAGGAGCTTTAGTGCATTACTTCACTAGAACATAAATATTAAGCTCAAAAGCGGAAACTAATTAAAAAAGAGCATGTATTTACCCTGACAAAGCAGCTGTGTGCGGTGTGCTGGAGGCAGGGATGTTGACAGGAAGGTGTGGAGTCTGACAGCCAGTAAAAATTTAAGGCCACACTCATCCAGAGTCTCCCCTCCTGCTTAATTAGAATCAAGTCTTAGTACTAAAAAATGACCACATTAACCTTAAAATTGTACATTAATTTACAACATTTCTTTGTTTTAAGAGCCAACATGAAAATTGGGGTTTGTACCTTTGCTCTTTGCCTGATTATCCTTGAGGTCTGTGCTTGTGGTAGCAATAGTGTCAGCGAGCGCCATGAGTGACATCTGCTCCATTCGAGTTAGTCCAGGTAAACTTGAGTGGAGGAGATGACTGGAGAGAACCTGAGCATGTTCTGGTCCAAAATATGTAGGACTGTACTTTGAAAGGTCTATAACCTACAGAAAGAGAAGACACTTTAGGAAAATAATTTTTTACAGACATAACCTCATAACCTCTTTTGCATAAAAGTGACAATTTCATCAGATCATTTAAATACCATGTTGGACTAGATCAAACCATTATTATTTATTATGTGCAGCAGAAACATACATTTCCCTCACGCTTCATACAAGTCTGTCTAGACGAGAAAAAGGCTGTGAAGTGTGCATAAACAAACTACCAATTCTGAGGCATTTCTTCAAGCACATGAAGCTACAGAAACTTACCTTACTCCCAGTTTCTTCCTGTTCCTCATTCAGTAGGTTCAGGTCCACCGTATTGGGTGTATGAAAGAGTTCATCATAAGCATCAGTCTGACTGGAACCATGCCCACTATCTCCACTCACACTGCCACCCTTTTCTGTCAGGATATTAAAAGACAAAAAATATTAGGTATTTCATAAATTATGCTTTTGAAAAAGGCATTTGATTTACATATGCAAAGAGTAATGCATTAGGCTACAGGCACATCCATAATACAATTACCTAAAAAATATCTCATTTAAATAAGTTAATTGGAAAAGACAACATAGTTTGAGGCATAAACCCCAAACCAGTAAAGAACTGGTTTGTGATCTTCTAGGAAGAATGGTTTCACAGAACTAGAAGAGTCCTTCTGCCATGAAGATGTCAACCAAACCAAAAGATGACACAATGTAAAAACATGACCATTTTTCCTTTCTTTAAATAGATTTTATAGTCCACAAAAGATTTAATGTTAAAGACAACCTGGAATTCGTTTTCTTTTTGAGTCAGTAATGACATGAATCTCATTTGACATCTTTTCAAGGCTGACTCGTTTTACACAATGGAAATTCGTTCTCTGAAACAACTGAAATCTGCCTGAAAATCCCTAATAAATGATCAACCAAAACACAAAATACTTAGTAAAGTCAATGGAAGATTAGTTTTTTGCATGTAAAATAATGTCAGCTTTCATCAGAAAAAAAGTTTGTTCCAACTTCTAAACGAGCTGACAAGAAACAAAGAGGGAAACGTTTAATGTGAGTGTTGTAATAAAGAAAATCCATTTGCCATGCAGTAAAACTGTATTTGATATTTTTTACTTAACGGAAGATTCAGCTGACTTCTCTAGTGGTTTTAAAAACTACTGCATTGTTTCAATTTGAAATTCAAAAACTGCACACCCACCGAGTTGTGGCGTGTCCTCGTCAGCTGCTAGAAGAGCATACAAAGGCAGGGGGGGCACAGAGCTTATTTCGGTATAGTCGGGGCTGGAGCTTTCCGATTTGCTGAAGATCTTCTCATCTCTGGCGGTGCTGCCTCCGACGCTGATTGTTCGAGAGCGTATGCGCTTCTCTTGGTTGGTGGTACTCTCTTTCAGCGTGACAATTTCCCCAGCAATGCATTTCACCAGGTGGGAGAGGATCGCTTTGGCACGGTGGACCTAATAAATAACAAATTATATTTTCACAAGTTTATTGCTTTTACCCTGTTAAAATGTGAATTTAATCATCTAAACAAGACAAACTTCAAATCTTTTGTCATCTGATATCTACTAATGAAAAACGTTTTCAAACATTCAAATAATTATCTATGTTTTTAGAACAATTAATGGAGATGTAACAATATTTTTTCCTGCCAACTATTTTTGCTGATTGCTTCTTCCTGCAAAAATATCGAGAGCAAATGTTGGGTAAAACTTCCTTTAAATACATATCTCAAACAATGACTTTTGAAGTCAAAGGAGCCCATTTTTCAGCTGTACTGCAAAGACTGCAAACAAAATGAAAGTGTCTCTCAAAGATATGAGGCACAAATAAGGCTGACAAGTGTTTTTGTGACTTTATTTTAATAGAAACAAAATAAAGTTTTTATGGAAGCTGCAGAGGTTTATAAAGAATGGCTGCAACTGAACCAGATAATGCTAGCAGGTCATTCACTTAACTTCAAGAAATTGTAAAATCACATTTTGAAGATTTAATTGAATAAATATTTTGATGCGCTGATAGATCTACATAATAGGAAAAGTTGTCATAAACTAAAAGTAAGCTTTGAGAATCTGTGTCCTGCTTTGCATTTGTGTTTTTTGAAGGGTTAAAGAAGGACTGAAAGTGTTTATTGTCGTTTACCTTCCCTAGATCCATGAGTTCCAGTAACTGTACAGGATGGTACTGGGGTAAAGTGGGAAAAAGCTGGTGAGCTGCTTCAAAAAGCCCAGAATCCTCCATTTCTACAGGCAGGTCATAAACCGTTTTCTTCCCACTGAGCTTCTGCGCTAAACTCATCATTGATCTCGTCAAGGCCTTCTTGGGAGGGGCCAGGAGAGGTGTAGGTGCCGCGGAAGCGACGCCATCCTCCTGGAACTGTCTGACAGCTGACACTATGGAGGAGACGCTGCTGCTCATATCGGTGTCTTGGAAAGTTGTGAAAGCAGGTTTGGGAGGTGCTGGCGGCTGCCACTGGGAGTAGACGTGCATCTCACAGTCCATACCCACCACAAGGATTCCATCTCGGACCCAGGAGAGGGAAACTGGGATTGGTAATGAACCGTCAACAGAGGAGACCAGACTGACGGAGCGGAGCAAAACTAGGCGAGACAAACTGTGGTCTCTTTTAGCATCAGAAGACAGAACCAGTTCTGGAGGCTTCCCAGACAGGCGGCCATACATGTAGATCCTTGTCCCAATACCAACCGTCAGAATGTGTGACCCATCTTCTTGCGAAACCCAGTCCAAATGAACCATTGTCCTATTTGCAGTCCCAGGACAGCTGTCATTAGGCATAGATAGGTCAATATTACTGGGAAGATTAACACCTTTAACAGCAGAACTGCCAGCTGTGGGATCAGTGCTGTCCAAAACTATGGTCTGCTCTAGAATCCACTGCGAACCACCGGTGGAGTCACACTGGAAGATGCTGATGTAGACCAGTGGTTCTCTCGCTTTTGCTGGGTTGGGGCTGACGCTAACACTTGGAACTGGTTGTATATTGGGAGTTTGGTTTGGGTGTGTGTAATAGCTAAATCCATATGGGGAGGATGCCAAGGTGGGAGGAAAAGGTGGCAGTCCATTGGAGCTCGAATGAGGTGTTGAGTTCAAGGGCGCGTTTGGCGTCTGCCGGTAGGCGACAGCGATCCGTCCGGTGTGGCAGCAGCTCACGTTGATGGGGCGACCAGGCACGCTCACTGCACTGCAGTTTGGAAGCCTTTCATCCACCAGGAGAGTCCACTCCCCCCATTGGTAAACAAAGTCATCTGTGCTAGTGGGCTCTGGTGCTGAAACACTGCACTGCCAGAAGCGCACTTTCCCATCAGAGCAGGAAGAAGCAAGAAGATACGGCACACGGCCAGCTGGTAAAGAACACGATGCACTCAAATGACCTGAGAAGAGAGGGGATACAAATGAAAAGTAAACAATTAAGGTGACATATTTTGACATATGTGCGTTTATCTGATGTTTTGGTTAGTGCAGGGATGTCCAAAGTCTGGCCCGTGGGCCAAATGCTGCCCACATTCAGATTTCCTCTTGCTTGAAGGATGCTTTCATAGAATCAATAATATGCACCCCCAGCATATTCTTAAAACTGTGTGTAGGATTTTTTAAATTATTGTTGGCTAAATTACGTTGCAAATTATTGTAAACCTGTGGCAACTCTGTCTGCGACACTTGACTTTTTCGGAACTGAATTATTTAATACAATAGAAAAGAAAAAAAAAAGAAAAGTTAAATAGTGAGCGGCACCCATTCAGGCAACATAGTAACAAACAGTTAATAGTAACCATAAAAATTAATACATCTTATCAAAAAAAGTAATTAAAAAATTTGGTTTTGTATTTGGTTGGTCAGTTTCATACCTGCAGAAGGAGTAAAACTAATCGCTTCAACTCCAGGAGGAAGGGAGAGTTCTTGGCTGAACAGCTTTCGTGTTGTGAGGCTGAGGCGACAGGCAGTCTGAAGGTTGGTGGTGGAAGGTTTACGCCTGGGAATTACTGGAGAACTGGGGATGTCAAAGAGAAACTGGGAGCTGTACATCGGAGAAGGTGTGGTGAGATCCTTTGGAGTTGGTGTTTCTTCTGTGGAAAACAAATACAAAAAAAGTGTTAAAAAAGGTTTCATTCATTTTGTCTAAACAACTTAAAGTAGTTTTTTAAAGTAATCCTATCATTTCCAGAAATATTTTCAATTACCATTTTTTTGAAGTTCATATCTGCAAACTTACTTTTAATTTATTTCTTATAGGTAGCTCATGGTCCAATAGTAATGGTGCAGCTTTGTAAAATTGTCCAAATGTTATAAACCGGTTATAATGGAGTCTCTGTTCCTGCTCTTTATAAACATTGAATATGTGAAATACTTCTGTGTTTATATTGATTTTAAAAAATCTGCGAGCAAACATTATTTACATTTTTTATACATTAACATTTAAAGAAAAAAAATTGTATAAACTTAATTACAAATGATCGCATTAACATGTGTAACTTGTCAAAACACAGGTGAGCATAATAGAAACAAAGAAAACAACTTTCTAAGATGTATTTACTTTATCAAAGCTAAAAGATTAATCTGATTCAACCTAGAGAATAAAAAAAAAAAAGGGGGAGTGAAGGATCTTGTGCCGCACATAACCACCTAGTATGACGGGTAAAGCGGCGAGATGCAGTTGCCACATGTGCAGGAGTGATCGGCCCGTTTGAGTCAGTTCCACCACCACCAGAAAAAAGCGCGCAGAGAAGGCTGGCTCACTGAAAACTGAAGGAAAGAAAAAAAATAGTCAATGAAACTGATCCTTATGCAGGTGATGAGAATCTTGCAATTATATTAGAACTTTTTTTATTTCATGAAAAATAAAATTGACTATTACAAATGGAATCAGGAGTTTCTTGTGGGCCTTCTGTTCTCAAACTGCCAAGGATAAGGTTTTCTTCAAAGACATGTAGAAGTTGGGTCTCCTTCCCCTGCTATAGAGAACAAAAGAAAGTGCAAGGAGAAATGTGATGCTGCTGTGCTAAGCATGCCTCATCTTGTAGGAGGATTTACACGTCAGATAAACAGATATTCATCCAGCTACATAAAAAACTCAAGAAAATGTAGAGGAATTCCCTTTGGATCCATTTTTGTTTAAGAAAGGTTGACCTTTCAGAAACTCATGTCTGCTGCCCAGTGTATCAAGCTATGGTGACGTGTTAATTAGGCAAGGAGAAGGGGAAAGAGTGAGTTGAAGGGCAAAAAATAATGAATTAAAATCCATTTTTGGCTGGTTTTTTAAGTATACTTACAAAGTCAGTAATGGCATCCAGCTCTATAATACAGCCTGGTTTAGCTGTGGACTGCTGACTGATAATGTTGAAAACTTCCCCAACATATTTCTACAGAAGTGGGGACAAAAACAAAGATTCAAAGTGTAAGAAAACATTTACAATAAAAACAAATATTGGCATCAACTCATCATCTGCAAATATTAAACTAATTGAAAATCGAATGAAAAAATACACTTTTCTAAGCACTACGATCATATTTATAAATGATAATCATCAAGTGCCTTAAAAATTGTATAAAAAAATTAAAAATACAGTGGTCTTTTGTTTATGGCAGAGGTTCCATTCTAAAAATAACCCATGATAGGTAAAATCCACAAAGTAGGATTATAGATGTTTATGCCCCAAAAGTAGTTTTCACGAAAAAATGTGATTTGATTTTAATCATTATTTTTCTCTACCTCCCTTTACTTTCGTAAACAAAATGTACAAATGACAGATTATATTTGATGACAACTTTTTTTGTTTAGCATCTATCTCCTTTGGGAGTTGACCTGAATTCAAAGTGCAACTTAACACAAGCTGTAAAAATGCTTGTAAACAAGGCGGCAGGCGTTTGGCGTGAGCTCCCACTCCACAGGGTCCTTCTGTTTCGGCCCTTGAAACAAATTCGTCGTACTGCTGCTTTTGGTATCAACAGCCGTCAAACAGATTTTTCAGCGTGTTGTTTGTTGCTCAAAGTCTAAAGTTGCGAAACAGAAGACTGTTGGGCTTTTTTGGGGGAACAAGCTCCTTTTAGTTGCCATTTTAATGTCCGAGGGTTGCAAGAAACGGGAGGAGGGCTGACCTCACACCAAACAACAGAAGCCTTAAAATTTTCCCTAAGATAAATCTTCTTAAACGGCAAATTTGAATGAATCAATAAAACTAATTTAATCGCGAAGGCTTATTACCAATTTTATACTCTTTTCTTAAATGAACATTAACCAAGTTCAAACTTTTGTAGAAAAATAAGCCTAGTATTATAGAATAAAATCAACGATCTTTTTACAATCAAAGATTTTTGTAAAGTTTGCAAACTGAATGCATTCTGTACAGAAGGCACAGCATGGAGGAGATTGACTGACAAGTGATCCTTGTTAATATATCAAACTACAAAATAAGAGCCCGTGATTTAATGTCCAGACGCCAAACTACATCACATACTTCCAGATAAAGAACATTTTAAGAAATGCTTTGGCTCTCAAAACAACTTTTGGTTCAACCACACTCCTTCAGCGTCTGGTTAGTAAACTATGTGACTCACAGAAATCTCCGGGTTGGAGAGCTCGCTCAGGAGTTTCTTCGCTTCAATGACAGCTTGATACAGTCGTAGGGACTGACCATCACTCGCCACAAAGCAGGCACTTGGTGAGTTACAATACACACCTGCAGAGAGGAGATAAAAAAATGTGCTCAGAAAAACTACAACCTAGTACGACTAATGACTTCTGACACACTCAACAAATCTGAAACACTTCAGCTGAAAAGTTTAACAAAAATCTAAAATTAGAATTCAGTGGCTTCCATGAAGAATAATTTCTCTGAAAATTAATCAGGATAAAACAGATTAGGACAATTTAAGTGTTCAGAAAAAAGAAATACCATTTTCAAAGTGCAAAAATACTGTTTAACAATACAAAATAAAGCTGGAGTTTATGATGGGCAGACATTTCAAAGAAAAAGAACAACAATATTAATATTCCTCACCAAGGCAGCTGCTGGGAATGAGTGTGGGCAGCCAGGCTACATTAGCAAACGCTGATGCATGAAGAGAATTTATTCTAGCGAGCTCTGAAACTCCGCCTGACAGAGACAGTGGGCCGACAGGGTCCACTCTCCATAAAATCAGTTCGCTGTAGATGGCGTTAGGATCCTGAGAAACCCCACCAAGGGACACTCGACTGGGCCGCGACCCACAATTCAGAGACGTGGAATGGGAAACACTAATCCGCTGCCCCTCGGCAGGAGTCAGGATGCTCTCTGCCTCTGGTGTCCTCAAGGCATTGTGGTGTGAAGTGGTGAGGAGGAGTGGGAGTAAGGAGTGACAGGCCAGCTCATTGAGGTGGAAACGGTGACCACAGTAGCGGGATTTGTGGGAGACACTGAGCACAGTGGAGAAAGCAGAGTCTTCTGCAAAGCTGACAGCCCACTGATTCAGAGAGCCATCATCATGTTTGGAGATCATGAGGACATTGGGAGTGAAAATACTCAATCGAAGACTATTGTTGCTTGCAGCTTTTACTTGGCATCCGTAGCTTATCAGAGTAGACTTTGTTTGGGATAATGAGGCACCCGGCGGTCTCTGTCTTCCGTGCTGGATCGCCAAATCCACGTTTTTGTTGCAGGCATACATAACCACACTGTGACTCAAGGAGATGGCATCACCTGTAGGAAATGCTACAGGGATACGAGACACAAATGACACCTAAGAAGAAAACAGAGATATCAGTATACTCCAAAATCATAAAATGTAAAACAGTTTTCATTTATTTTACTTTATATTCAAGTTAAATTTGATGTGCAAAAATGTAAAGACCAACTCTGATCATATTTGAGCTATTATAAAAGTGCTTCCAGTGGTCTTTTATTTATGATTATTCTCTTTATAGCCACAAACCTGTGTTGTTTTGTAGGACATAGTTTCTGCAGAGCTGCACTTGAAAATTTGCCTCTGTGTTGTGAGTGAGACTGTAGGCACGGAGCAACCCCGCCCCCCTTCTCCTCCCCGTTACTGAGAGCGCTCTGATTACACTCTCTGCAAAGTAACTTACAACCCCTCACACCCCCAAGCTAACAATACTGATGCAACAAAAACGGGGAGCAATATTAGAGCTTTCCAGACGTATCATTTTGAGTCAGATGCAAGCTCAGAGGAGGAAAACAAAGATGTACATGGATCTATTTGTCTGAGCAAATGCCTGCAATGGGCCAGAGGAGGTTTCTTGTGGCCCGTTCAGTGTTCATTTGTTCATTTTTCACAAATGCAATCTTTTTAAAGGGCCTATACCATGCTATTGTTAATCCTTTAATAGTAAACAATATCCATGTATATGGATACTGCTCCACCTATTCACACCTATTTGAATAAAGAAAAACTCAGATTTGCAATTTGGAGACTAATTTTCTCTTTATATGTCCTCCATCATCAGAAAAATGTCACAAAAGTATGTTAAAAACACTAAAAACACAATTTTCATATCAGTGAGTCTTTAAATAATACAGAACCGTAACACACACAAAAAAAACCCTAACCCCTAACCCTAAAGAGCATGATAGGTGGATTACCTGAGTTTGCCTGAACATCCCTGGTTGGTATTCGTCTAACCAGTCCACGTGCCAGACTAACAAGGAGCCATCCATGGGATGTATACTGAACAGCATGTCCGCCCCTTTATTCCACTCCTCCAACAAAACGTTCACTTGGTGCTCCAAAGCTGCGACAGGAAGCTCCACTCCTTCATGCCCTTTGGGGTCGTTTGGACTGCTATGGCTGTCTTCTTCATCGTAGGTATCTTCATCTTCAGGTTCTGGAACATTATGCAAGCATAGAGACAACAAAACATATTTAAGTCAACTTTTTATAGTAAGTTTGTTTATCGACACTGCTGGGAACGTCATTTAAATAGCACGATGTTTGAAAAAAAAAAATGAGCCCAAAGTTTTCTCCTGTACCTTCATTTGAGCATTCGTTTTGCTCATCCAAAGTGCTTCTGAGCTGCTGCAGGAAGACCTCCATGGATAAAGTGAAATGAAGCTCCTTGTTATTGAGCCAGTGGACAGTAAAGAGACCGCCTGGCTCCTCATCATTCACAGCACCCAGAGAGGATATGGAGGGCAGTAAAGGAATGTCTACAAAAGATTTAAAAGATTTGAAAATAAGCATTTTTAAAATGACAAGAACAAAAACACACAATTACACTGAGGAGCAGAAATGTAAAACTCAAACAAAAGCCGTCTGCAACGTTCTATACTAAAAGATAAATGAAGCAAACAAATGCAACTGTACTAGAAATATTCAGCCTAAAGGCAGAAAATGTCTACAAAACTTTGCTCTGCTTCAGGTCAACTTAAGCTGTGACAAAAACAAAAAAAAAAAACAAGAAAACAAAATACCAACAGCTATCTGAGCAGCTCTGAGCACAAAAGTTCATTTGTACGTTGCAAATACAACTTTACACAAAGCAACCGGAAAATAACCCATGAAATTCCCTTTCTGCAGTAAAGAAGAGCAGCGGTGAAGCCCTCTGACATCAGTTTGATTTTATTCAACCACAGCGCGAATAATGTTTATATAATGTACTGTGTTCTATTCATTTCCTCTCTTGAAAAAAAACTTGTGATCCTGCAGCTCAAAGATGATTCACATGGCAGCTAAACAAGATGCTGGGGAGTAGGATCAATAGAGAAACGACTGCTGGAGTCTGACCTGTTGCAGGGTTGATGCTGGCAGCAATGTGGAAGTGGCAGAGAGCGTTAGCATGAGGCGTTTCATTGCTGCTCGTCTTGTGGGTATAGTGTTGGCTCTGGTGGTTAGGCAGGCAGCCAGTCAGGGAGGGAACAGGGATATCCCGATAGGAGGCGGAATGCCACGATTCTTGAAAATTAAACTGTGGGGAAACATGTTCAATTCATTTCCACATTTGCAGAGGTAGTGATTAACAATACAGTACTCTATGTTCACAGTCATGCATGAGAAGAACTATAACTCATTTTAAGAAGTATAGTTGGTGGCTCAGGATGATTAGTCCAGGTCACAAGTTTTCAATACTTTGAGCATGCCTAATCTCTGAACAGCAAGTTACCCTGCATGAACTAAACATCACACAAGAGTTTTATTAGTGGACCTTTATCTTGTGATAAATAAAGATACATAAATACTTTTTTTCCCCATTTGTCATTGTCACCTGTTAACTAGTGAAAAAGTACATCATTTAGTCATTAAAAGCCATAAATTACAACTAATTAATGTATAACTACTAAAAGGTGCACCAGTTATTAAAATAAAAAATTTGCAATTAGAAAAGAGTGATAAAATGGCTATAACAAGATTCAAGATTTATTTATTTGTCATTTTCATTAAAACAACAAAATTGCAAAGAAGCGTAATAATGCTAAAAATCTCCAGACTACAATGTAGCAAGTTTTTAAATTACCCAACATTTCAAAGTTACAGCAACTGCAGTTTTGAATCTTGATGGGGTTTTTTTTCTAATCAAAGCTTACATTTTTAATTTTGGTTGGATAAAAACTGTGCTTGAGACAATTTGGCCATGTTTTACTAAACTTGTACATAGTTTTAAACGAGTGTAGAAAAAGGGGCACAAGTCAAATGTGAAATTCCTTAACCATCCATATCATAATGACCCACTATGATCAACTTTTGATTTATTTTCAAAAGCATTCTCAGTGGTCCTTTGATTATGATTATGCCGCTTTTATGCTAAACCAAGAAACTGTGTCATTTTCCAGTACAGTTTCTGCAAAGTGGCAGTAATTCAATAGAAATTCACCTCTGAGTTGTAGCTGGTACCGTTGGTGGGGAGAAACCCCACCGCTCTTCCCATCACGCATAACAGAGAGCTGCTCTGTTTTACACGCTCTCCTGCTAGCTTACAACCTCTCACACACCCATATTAACATTACTGGTGCAGCAAAAATATTGAGCAATACTGGAGATATCCAGCCATACAGTTTTTAGCCGGATGCCAGCTCGTACGAGAAAAACAAAGACCTAATCCATGAAATACTCAAAAATTTAATACTCAAAAATTTTCCTTATACATGCCCTCCATAATTACTTTTTTTTTTTTTTTAACCCTCCATAATTACTAAAATGCCACAACAACATGGTAAAAACACCAAAACTACCATTTGCATCAGAGCTGGGCTTTAAAGCCTGTCTGGACTTTTACTGCATATGACAAAAATCGTACTGCGGTTCAAAGTCTGAGCTCTATTGAATTCTTCTAAACTCCCTATTCAGATCGTGTAAAAGTAATCTAAGCCAAAGAGTAAAAAAAGCTTTACTTCTGTGATGAAAGGATAAACAAAGATACTTCTGGGGGCTAAACTCAAGAAGGCAACTTTACTATGAAAAGTACAAATGTGAGATAACTGATAACAGATAAGATTCCCCTTTTCTGCAAGAACAGCACTTACTTCTTGTGAGGTGATTCCTTGTGTTTTCTCATTGAAGTTGTTTTTTTCAGGGCGGTCAGCACATCTGACCGTTTCCCCGTCATAACCAGAAACGGGGCTGTTGAAGTGACCATAGAGGAAGCTATCGCCTGGTAACATCGTCTCTGCCCAGAGCCGACAAACGTTGTCCTTGCAGCAGGTGAGCAGAACATTACACACTGCAGCTCTTTAAGGAGACGGGAGGGGGGACAGAAAACAGCAGAGGTTATGCTGAGGGCTGCAGGGGAGAGGGGAACTTTTAACACTGAAATGTAAACCTTTGCTGTTTCTTTTCATTCTGTTACAAAAAACCCTTCAGAGGTACCTGGTAGGGTTGCACAGCGCTGAAAAGCTTTATTCCAGCGTAATCATTGCTTCAAGTATAAATCAGCAAAAGAAATAAGAACACATTAAAAAATGTAGTAGTTTTTACAGATTAAAAGTATTCTAAGCAGTCTTTTAAAGTTATATAACCCTACGCCTAGTCGTTGTTAATGTAAAGGGAACAACAATAATCGAAAATGTCGTGCAGCAAAAACAGTGGTCATTTTTATTTGCATCCAACTGCTGAGAAATCTACAATCCAGATCACACAGAACTCTGCTGATGAGAGAAGATATAATTATGTCTAAAAGGTATATTGTTTCTCTCTCATTAATAATACTGTTGGAAATGATTTAATACAACCCTTCAGTGTTGTATTAAATGTAGAAAGTACAACTAAGGGCCATTTACATGTCGCAATATTTTTGCACAACACAGCATTTAACCTGCTAATAAATAACATGGTTTTATAGTTAAATTAACACAAAGAGATCCAATCAGGCAATGAAAAAGGGTTACGCTGGAATAAAGCTTTCAGCGCTGTGCAACCCTACCAGGTACCTCTGAAGGGTTTTTTGTAACAGAATGAAAAGAAACAGCAAAGGTTTACATTTCAGTGTTAAAATAGAGAAAAATGAACGCTGCATTTTTTGAGGCTGTGAAATTGATGCTTGAGAGAGTTCATACCGTGGCATGTATTTGCTGGTCTTCCTCCAAGAGAAACCAGTGACAGAGCGAGGATGGGCCAGGTACACAAAGGAAAAAGCCAAATCCCCCTGCACACTTACACTGGCATCTGGGGGCGTGAAGAGTGTGGGAACACCAGACTTCCACTTATTGGTGCTGTACCAAACCTTCACCAAACAATCGTCCTGAAGAAAGGAGACAGAAGGAAAAACACTTGGTGTCACGACAGAACCCATCATTTTAAATTGCAGCACTGGATAATTACCTTTAAATACTTTATATTTATACTGGAAAACAAGTGTGTTATGTACACACAGGCTTATCCTGAAACGGCTAGCACAACTAAGTCACTTACCTGCCCTGCAGTGGCAAAGAATTCCCCATCTGGAGAGAACTTCATAAAACAAACTGGAGAGGCCGTCCTTCAGAGAATAAAAATGTCAAGATTTCTGCATCATTATCTTATATTTGCTATAGCGTGAATTTGCAACTAAAATTTAATGTTATCAAAATGAAATGAATCATTTTACCTGGAACACAGAAAAAACAAAAAATTGAAAAAGGCTTTTTATCCAATTTGAAGTATAATTGTGGGGAAAAAATTGAGAACTAAAAGAAGCAAAACACAATCACTTTTCCGTTCTTACCTGTTCTGCCAAATACACCTCCAAGCAGAGGAAGAGTCTTGTATGGTCATTTGATTCTTCTTTTTCCTATTTTCACCTTCATCTTTAACACCGTCCACATTAGACCAGAACTGGAGGCTGTTGGAACCCGTTAAGAGGGAATTTCCTTTAAAAAACAAAAAAACAAAACTTCAATGACTCTTTAAAGACAGTCACTAGTGAGTATTTGTGTGAATACACTAGTATAGTGGTGAAGGAAACGTATTTAGAATAATACAACTACCAACTTGCAGTCGCTGTAAACATTGACATGCTTATGTGAGTTTGGGACAAAGTAGTGAGTTCAAGTACCTGTGGGGTGCCAAGCCAGGTTTCGTACCATGGTCTCCAATACAAACTGACCAGCTTTCTGCCACTGGCAGTTCCCCTTCTGTGCACAGAAAATACATCAAAAGAGTTGAGTTGAGTTCAAGTGGCAACATCTGCACACTAAGAAGAACTTAGAGATGGCTTAATACAAGTCATGTGAATAGAAACTTCTGCAATGACGGACAGAACCGCAGACAGAGCTAACGTAGTAAATTCCTAACATTTGCATGACTACTTCTCTAACAGAGAGGAGCTGCTCAACTCTGCTTCCCCAGATTTGATTTAGAGCGGAAACAGTCCTACAGCTGACTTGAGAAAAAAAAATCTCAGATCCATTATAAAAATGTAGACAGCCTTATCAAAACATGAATTTCTCTTCAGTGACGGCAGCTTTGACCTTCAAACTGATTTGAACTACTTACAGACAGCGCTGCATCTTTTCTGTCTGGGGGCTGTACAGGCTCAAAGACGCACACAGTGCTTCCATAGGAAGCTGCAATCTAAAGGTAGAAAAACAAAAAGAGGAAGGAAACAGTAAATAGCATAACATAATAACATAACATAATATAATAACATGCAGGGTATGTAAACATGCATGAAAACATAACACTGGTTAGGTTGATGAGGAAAAAGGACACATGTAAAGACATTTAATGACATCTAAAAAGCTTGGATGACTCAGATCAATGATTGGCAAAGTTTCCTAACAAACACCCTAAGCCAGCAAAAAACATTATAAATTTTTTAAGCAATAATATATATAGCTCAAAAACATTTCTGTTTCCTGCAACAAGACTGTAAGGCATTGAACCAAAAAAAAATGTGATTATGACTGCATCAGTTATATCTTTTCAACAGTTTTTAACAATTTTAACACATATTAAAGGACTTTTTAAGTAATAAGTTTTTGTTTTTAAGGTATGAATGTCATACTGACCAGGAGGCACTTTTAATTTCATTGTACGTGTGACGTAAATAAAGATAAAGAAAGTAAGAAAAAAAGATAAAAGATAATGGAGCCTTATGAAGTCTGGCTTTTAAATGACAAATGTCTGATAAAAGCTGTCTAGAAATATCACTAAGTGCAGGATTTCAAGATATGTTCTACTTTTTGCAAGACCTCTGATTATATCTATTAATGGATATGTCTAAGCGTGACAAAAGAATGCAGTGACTTGCAGCAAACCAAACCAGAGATGAAGCGGGTCACAAGCACAAGTAAAAAACGCTCACTCATGAAGGCAGAGAAGTGCACAAGCACCGTCACATGATAGAAGCCTTGTAGGCCTAGGAGAGTTTCAACAAAGACTGTCCTTTTCCCTAAAAGTCATCTGAATTGTTGTGCAAATCCTTTTTTAAATAACCGAAACCTATTGGATATCATGCATTTCAAATGCAAAAGAACTGCAGATGACCCACAATTACTCAAGGAAGTATCCTAACAAATGGCAAAGGAGGAAAAGGAGGGCAGAAAAAATGGAATGTTTATAGTGGGGCAAAAAAAGGGTTTAGTCAGCCACTAATGGTGCAAGTTTTTCTTTTTAAAAAGATGGAAGAGGTTTGTAATTTTCATCATATCGTCAGCCTAATAGCATATCTGCCTAACTCATTTTTTCAGGTTTTTTTTTTTAAAAGAAGAAAAAACACCTTTTTTTCACCACTCACAGTAGAGTTAGGCCAATATCTCAATTTGGCAAAAAAATGAGTTAGGCAGAAATGCTATTAGGCTGACGATATGTATACCTCGACTATTAGTGACAAAATTAGAAAAAAATATTAAGAAAATCACATTGTCTGATTCTTAAAGAATTTATTTGTAAATTATGGTGGAAAATAAGTATATGGTCAATAACAAAAATTCAAATCAATACTTTGTTATACACTCTTTGTTAGCAATGACAGCAATTAAATGTTTTCTGTAAGTCTTCACAAGCTGTTGCTGGTATTTTGGCCCATTCCTCCTTGCAGATCTCCTCTAGCCCTTGAATTAAAACATCTTTAATACTCTTTGTCCAACCAACTCCAACTGAAAAACTGTTTAAATCCACATCACATGTCTGAAACACAGCAGCACGCATAGCGATAGGCATATTTGTGTTAACTGCTACCATGACCAGAAGAACAAAAACAACAAACCAAAACACCCAAGTGTCATCCACCATAAACTGCAAATAAATTTTTTTTAAAAAGAAAAGAAAAAAAAGAAAATCAGACAAGCGATATTCTGTTTTTCCTTTCTCATTTTGTCTTTCATAGTTGAGGGATATCTATGATGAAAAATTACAGACCTCTCATCTTTTTAAGTGGGAGAACTTGCACAATTAGTGGCTTGACAAAACTCTTTAGTCCCACTGTATTTGTTTTCAGATTGTAAAATGACTTTTTCTAGGTAGGATCTTCATATATATCATCAAATACAGATACATTAAAAAAAAAGAAAATTGTGAGTCATTTTGTATGGAATAAACAAACTGAAATATTTCAAGTCTTTGATTCCTGCAATTTCAAAAGTTATGGGCATAATATAAAAATATAAATCAGGTTTTAAAAAAAGTGTTTTTCACAAATATCTTCAATTCTATGGATTCAATACTTGGTTGAACCTCCTTTTGGATCAATGACTGCATGAATGCATTGCTGTTTGGAGGGGATCAGCCTGTGGGTCTGCACAGGAGTAATGAAAGCTCAGGTTACTTTGAAACATTCCTTCGGGTCATCTGCATTGTTAGGTTTGGTGGCGTCTCTCAACTTCCCCCTGACAACAGCCCACAGATTCTCTGTTGGGTTCAGGTGACTTTGCTGGACAGCTGAGAACAATAACAGTGTGGTCACCGAACCAGCTTTTGGAACCTGAAGCAGTGTGGACAAATGCCAAGTCCTGCAGCAAAATAAAACAGGGTCTCCATACAGGTCCTCAGCATGAAGTGCTCTAGAATCTTCTGGTAGAAGCTTGATTTTGAAAAAACAAAGTAGACTAACACCAGCAGGAGACATGGCAGAAGAAACTTCCCACTGAACTTCAAGGAACATGGATTCGGTGTCTCTCCACACGTTCTCCAGACTTGATGTCTAAATGAAACTCAGAATGAACTTTCATCTAAAAAGAGAACTCTGGACCATTAAGCAAAGGTCCAATTACTTTCTCTTGTGTCCCGGTAAGAACCTTTTTGATGCTGTCTCTAGTACAAGAGTGGCTTGACACGAGGAACACAACATATCTAGTACCCATCTCTAGTTCTTATGTCTGTGTAGTGATTTTTGATGCATTGACTTCAGACTCAGTCAATCCTTGTGTTCTCCAAACGTTTTTGAATGGTTGTTGCTCAACAACCCTCAAGGTAATGATTATTCCCATTTCTGATGCACTTTGTCTACCATACCTTTTATTTCCGCTCATTTCCAGTTATTATCCTTGGAGAGAGAACTCTGAACATCTAGCATCTTTAGAAACAACTTTTTGTGACTTTCCCTCCTGACTCTGGAAGGTTGAACACAGTTCATTTTCTAATAAATGTACTTCTTTTGCACTGAACTGATGAAATAAAACATACCTGTGCTAATCTGTTATCAAGTTCTTAAGGTTTTAAAATAAAGAAGAAACCATCAAGTTTTTGTTTTGGCAAAAAAGACTGGAATACTTTTTATAATTATTTTTCATGTCAATATTTTTGCATCAACTACATTAAAAAGAATATGATTTTTAAGATTAAGAATAAGCCAATCAATTTATATATATTTTTTATTTAACCTTTAATTACCCAAGAAATGTCCCATTAACATAAAAAAATAAGGGTATAAAAACAAAATAAAAATGAATAAAATATCAATAATTAATTTTCTGGGTTATTATTTCTCTAGAATGAAACTAAAACTATTATTGATCATTATTATTAATTTTATTTGGACAAAAAAGAACTTTATAGTAAAATAACAGAAAGAAAACAAATATTTTTTAAGGCTTGAAGTTGCCGTGACAGACAAAATCACCAGCTCAAAATGTTAAACCATGACTTGGAATGCTAAGTGAAGTAACAGTTTGGTTTTTTGCTCAATTATTTTTTTAAATAACATTTGCATTTGTGTTTTTTTTTAGACTGGTAGGATATTTAAACATTCTTTGTATTGTGGATACAGGAAAAATGTGAAAGTCTGCATCTTGAGAAGATTACAAAAAGCAGAGCATCTTCTGATTCTTACCTGCCCCCCCTGCAATGAACAGTCAACACATCCAACCTGGATATTGCCGTGTTTGGCCCCTGGGATGATCTGGAGCCGCTCAAAATTACTGCCCAAAATCACCACATCGCAGCCTGATGCATAAGCCTATAAAAAGACAGACAGCAGAAGGTGATGAGAGGCAGGGATGACTCACAACCACACACAAAAAAATTGCATTTGTGAGTGTGTCTGCGTGCATGGGTATGTGTGTGTGTGTGTGTAAGAAGGTCATTTGACCTGACCTTGCCCTACAGCAAGTATTGTGAATCAGACATACCATCACATGACAGCTCTGGAGTGCAGGAGAATAAGATTACATTTATTGACTATTTCTGTGGTCCTGGAAAGGAAATCCTCACATGGACTGTGAATCACAATGACTGAGTCTCCTTCAACCTTTTTTTCTTACATTTTTTTGTTTTTAAAACCAAAGTGCAAAGTCCGAAAACAAGCTAAGACACAAGTTGGAAACTCATATTTCCCCTTCGGCGAGTCAAAAACATCCTACAAAGAACACAGATTTTATTTGCTACTGAGATCATTAGAGTAGAAAAGAAACAATCACTCAGCTTATTAAATAAAAATTTCCGGCAACAAAACATTTGGCAGAACTTAAAAACCCACTCAGAGGAAAATTGTGTTCTGGGTGTCAACATGTTCTTGTGGTGTTTTTGTGATGATACAGAAGAATTAAGCTTAAAATTGCATTTCTTATTCAAATAGTAGTAAATCAGGAGCAGATGAAAAAAATGCCCTTGGAAAAAGCTTGAAGGTGTGATGTAGAAAATATTCCCTGCTCTGCTCCATTCTAAAACATGCAGATGTAGACTAAAAAATCTATGTAAGTCTTGTTTTCATTTTCCAAACTGGCATTTGGCTCAGAACCATATGGCTGGATAACTTAGATATTGCCCGCCATTTATGTTGCACTGTTAATTTTAGGTTGGGGGTGTGAGGGGCTGTACGCTAGCGGGAGAGTGCGTAGTCCTGTCCACAACTCTGAGATACATTTCTAATGAACTACTGCCACTCTGCATAAAGTATGTCCTAGAAAGCTACACTGGTTTTTCGAATTTGGGCTAAAAACTGCGAAATTAAAAGAGCACTGGGAATGATTTTCAAATAGATCAAAACATAATTGTATTTGGTCTTTAGGCTATCTTACCGTAAAAGGCATATTGTTGATACTTCCAACTGAGAAGCAGTTGTCTCCAGGGTTGACAGCCCCCGTGAGGACTTGGTGAAGATTCATTGTTGATCTTTATAGTCCACTGAAGATCCTTGAAATCTCTGTTTGCTATAAAACCTTCACACTCCAGGTGAGATTCAATGGGCAACATGGGATGAAGTCCATCATCTTCCCTTGCATCCACGGATTATGTGCTGAAGGGAAAAGATGTCAACACAGTAAATATTTAAATGCAAACTTTCAAATGAGAGATGCGCGTTTTCGCAGATTTTGACTTTCACGAGGATATTACAAATGGTGATAATAAGCAAGATATAAATTTGATCCTCATAACCCTGTAAATGTGAGTAAACAACTACACTGGGTTGGAATTTACACTCCAAGCATGCAAACATTATTGCCGGTTCACCAAAGCATGCATGGTCGTATGTTTCTTCTATGTACAAAAACTTTCCATGAGCAATACCTTCAATAAAGAAGAAGGCATTAAGAGCTCATAAAAGCTCATTTTACAGCATTAATTTTTCAACTAGTGGATGACAATCAATGCAACTATAGTTGAAGAACACCTACATAGCCAAACACATGGAAAATTGTCTAAAATTCTTCCAAAAAAAGAGTACAATATGGTTGCATCAAGCTCTTCTGAGCCTGCAGATCAAGCTGCATGCCACGGCCGTGTATCATCTATTTGGAGGTAAAACGTGTGAGGTCTTTTGCATAAAAGTGAAACACCAGGTTTCTCAGAAACTGGTCAGGATGCATAGAAAGCGAGGTAACACCCAGGATAGGGAGAGAACAGACTGGTAAACACAAAAGGAGGCTTTCAAAAGAACAATACAAGGAAGGTGGTGATGGCAAAAAAAAGCCTTCTACTTTATATTTACTGTTGGGGAACATTATATACATTTACAGAGTTTTACTTCTGTAGGTATTCAGCAAAACAACACGTTTCTAACGTATGTTATCAAAAGGGGGCAGTAGGTATGGATGAGTCTGTGGGTTAATGCAGAATAGCAATGAATGTTACTTAGCAATCTCTCTCTCTTTTTTGGCGCCAGGAAAACATCTTTAATTCTCTTTGTCCAGCCAGCTCCTTTAGTCTCTAACTGAAAACCCGTTTAAATCCATATCACATGTCTGAACACAATAGCACAAATAGTGTTAGGCATATTTGTGTTAACAGCTATCAACCAATGTGACAAGAACTAACTCTTTTTTTATATATATATTTTTTAATTTAATTTTATTTATTTATTTTTTTTTTACATATAATTAAAGTAAATATTATTTAAAACAATTAAATAAATGAATAAAAACACCCGAGTGCCAACACTTACAAAATGAGCTCAAGTCGCTGATTTCTACCTGACGTCTTCTGTAACAGAAGACTTCTGTTTCCTGTGTTGTGGCCACTCACTCACGTGATAACATTTCACACTCGAGCCCGTTAAAACACAACTGACGCCACGTATTATGACAAAAGTTGGCAACGTTCGGAACAACAAGCAGCACCGGTTTAAAAACAAATGTTTAAATATCATCATGTACCCGGTGTGACACCAACTTTACGAATCAAGTTTAGCTAGCCATGATTTGTTACTACAACACGACCAGGCTGACACAAGGAAACCTTGACGAACAGATTAGCTACTTACTTTAGTGTTTCTCCGAGACATATCATATAAGTGTTGCTCCTGTCAGCTGCTCTTCTTGAATTTAGCGTCCCACCTTTTGCTGATTCGTTGTCCTCTCTGTCTGTAGGTTAGCTAGTAACTAGCTCTCTTAAACCAGGGCGCTCATTTAGCCTCAAAGCTAGCTGTAATGAATATAAGGAATGCATTTAAAGACCGAAAGTCAATATTTGTCAAAGCAATGAAGTCTTTACTTAAAAAATTTCAAGGAAGGGGTTACCTCCTCGACAAGGTTAAATAAAACGCCTTTAAAGAGGAAGCTTTCCCCTAGGTTGAAGATGTGTCCTGATAACGACTGTGTCGCCGCAATGCATTGTGGTCTTTGAAGTATCTGTGCAGGGGAGTCAAGAGAGGAAAGCTAAAACAACTACAACGAATGCTCGATGGATTGGTAACAACATTTTGCACTTTGTTCTTTTATTTGGGGGTTTATTTGCTAGTTCCTGAATATAACATTAGCAAATGAATCAACAGTGCTCCAGTAAATATTTTGTTAACAATGATATAAGTATTAATAACGATTCCTATTTATGTTTTCAGGTTGTTGTTTTACCTGAATATTTTAGTTTTTGCAGCAGCTTGGTCCACCATAGTATCTGTGATTAATTATTTTTTTTTTACATATATTGTAGTAACAGACATATTGGAAATTAATCAAAGCAATCAATCTTCACATAGATAGATAGATAGATAGATAGATAGATAGATAGATAGATAGATAGATAGATAGATAGATAGATAGATAGAATTAATTCAAAAATTTTTGAAGCAGTTTCTTTTCTTCTTTAGTTTTTGTAAAAAAATAATAATAATAATTTTAATTGTTTAGCCATCCAAAAACGATTTTTTAAACAATAATTGTTTTGGAATTGTAAAGTAAAATAAATATTGCTGTGAAACAAACCCTTTCTAAAATTATACTTTCTAGAATAGGCAACACATTTTATGCTGATATTTACATACGCTGACTGCTTTATTTTTGTATTTTATCTAAATATTCTATTAATTGCTTGGAGGAGAAAAAATGATTTTTTTTACTTTAGCTGATTAGCTGCACGAGATATACTATTATGTAATGTTCAGACAAAATAACTAAAATAAAGCAGAAACAGAACTTTCAAAAATGATTCTTTACACTGCAGTCTCTGGCAGAGACTATGATCCAAATGAGAGAAAAGGTAAGGGCATTGCTTACTTTGTTGCCCAAATAACCTTTGATCCTTAAAGAGACAAAGTTATGAACAACCACTGTCTTTCATTCCCGACTGCTGTCAATGCTTTACCAGCATGCACACAAAAAAACAAAACAAAGACTGACTGAGTTTTGGTTGGCAAAAATATTTATAGGCCACTAAACATCCACTTAAGATGTCTTTGTCCTTATTTGTGAATTTTCTCATAAACGCTAATTTGTTTCCTTCCCTGACCAGTTTGAAACTTTTCTTTAAAGACTGTTTAATATGTAGCTTTAGCTTTACACTTCAAGCTTTTAATATATACATAAAAATATATATTCGAAGTTTATTTTACATTGCTTTCATTTGAGAAAGACACTGTGTATTGGTATGGTTTTGTGAAACGCTGACAATGCCACATTCCATTTTAACATTGTTTGACTTTGCTTCCTTGTCTTTCTGTAAAATATCAAATTTCAGGAGTTCAGCAGCTCTGATCTACAACCCACTTGATTTGCAAAAAAGACAATATATAATGGGAGCAGACTGTGAATCCTTTAAATACATTATCTTTTATTTAACTAGTTTTATTCGTGAATTTAGATGCAGATTGTGTATTTGAAGCAGGTGTATATCAGAAGTAACCACTCGGTGTCGCTGTTGTACAGTGAGTTTGACTTGTTTCTGACCAAGTGGACTGGCTTGTTAACAGTTTAGTGTATATTCTTCTCCTTTGGACATTCCTCCATAAATATATGTTAGTTTTACCACTTTTTAAACATTGTAAAACGGTGAAAATAAAGAGATATTGAACGTTTGCTAAGCTTCTTGGAAGATAAACAGAATGATTCTGTTAAGCTTTATTATTGAATAACTTAATTTACAAATATGTATCTGCTCGCTATCCACTACTAAAGCTTAATTGCTAGTCAATGTAAAGTTGACTAAGGGGTTAGGGGCATCAAACTTCATTGAAGGCGTGCAGAGATAAATAGGACAGACACTCTTCATGACTAATTAAAATGGCTGACATGTCAGTGGCATTGGGGATGGTTGTCGACATGAAGTGATGCTGAAAACTGTTGATATCTGAGTCAGGAAGTAGGTCACGGCGGTAATAAAGACTGTGCTTTACAACGTAACCGTGCAAACTTCCACAAGTGTTGTTTTCACGCACCTGGATTTTTAACACAGGTAAGTGCACTGACGTGTGTGAAAGGTGTCAAAGAAAGCAAAGCATATTTTCTCACACACCCACACACACCTGCACACGGGCAGACACAACTGTCACTCCATCGCCTTGTCTGGTTTCAGATCTCTCGCTGCACAGTAAAATGCAGAGTATAGTTTGTGTTGTACAGGAAATACTTACATAATAAGTATATACTTATATAAGCTATACTGGCATCCCTGCCCTTAGACCCCCCTTCGCAGTAAGGAAAAACTCCTAAAAAAAACGGATTCCGGAAAAAACAAAGAAACCTCAGGGGTGCCCACATGAAGGAGGGATCCTCCCCCAGGACGGACAGGCGATGTACCAGAACTCATAGAGAAGAATTAACTTATCTAACTCTACAACTACATATTTAAGACGAGCTTCATCCAGCCGTGGTTGGGGGGGACAGTCAGGGGCGCGAGTCGGAGACAGGAACCACAGCCAGGTGTAGGAGCAGGAGCAGAGACGAGGTACACAGCCAGGCACAGAGTAGAGACGAGCCAGAGGCAGGATCCACAACCAGGTGTAGGAGCGGGAGCAAAGGCGAGGTACATGGTCAGGAACAGGAGCACGGATGAGCCAACTGGAGTCTGGAAGCACTCCCACTCCCCAGGAGGGGAGAGGGAAAGAGGGACAATACATGAATCGCACTGCACCAAACAAAAGCATGGAGAACTAAATGATGAATAATGATCAAAAATAGAGAAGAGAGGAAGGGTAGAAGCAAATGAGAAAAGAGGACACAACCCCAGTGCACCATAGCTACCCCAGCTTCAACTTCTAGCAGCCTTTTAAAACAAATAGTTATTGTTATTAAGTTTAATTTAAAGACATTAACATTAAAGTTAAATAATCTCTGAATACTAACTTGTCTGATAATAAGCCTGTCCAAAGAGGAATGTTTTCAGTCTAACTTTGAATGTAGAAACTGTGTCGGCCTCTCTTACATGAGCTGGGAGCTTATTCCATAAAACAGGGGCTTGGTGGCTGAACGCTCTACCTCCAACCGTACTTTTACTAATGAATCTTAATTTGAAATTTACTGCTCAGAATCACCAAAAATCAAACAAATATTTGGTAAATGTTTTCCTTTTACAATATAAGATTCTATTACGGTAGTCTGCATTATTTGTCATGCTGGTGACTTCTTTTATTTATTTATTCAGAATTAACTTAGCAGATTTTGTTTTAAACACAGTAAAATTACAAATTTTTAGGAATTTATAAAACAAAATTTAAGTTAAATAATAGTGCTATTCATCAATTAATGTATAAACTTATAAATGTATTTTATTTTCTCTTTCTCTTTTGTTCTGTTTGTTATCTTATAGTCTCGTCTTTGTTGTGTAGTTTTTTTGTTTTGTATAAAAATGAATATAAAAAAAATAATGGTATCAAATTGAATTTTAACAAACCATTGAAAGTGTGTTCAGTTTAGTTAAACCTTAAGAAAGAGCAGCAGTGAGATATTTTCTCTGGTTTCCATGCCACACAGCAGTCTTTGTGTGTAGAATTTCACGAGTTTGGTTTCTCTCACAGTCTAAGAAACAAGAATGTTCTGATGAGTTTGGATTCAATTTTTGATTGATGGGGTGTGAATGTACTGTGGCTTCATGACCTGTTCAAGGTGTACCTTTCCTCTCAGCTCTCACTGCCAATAACAACCTCTTTGTTGCTTTAACAAGACAAGACTGCAACAAAAAAGGAAAGCAGTGAGACAATGAGCCATCAGAGGGCAGTGTTGAAGCATACTTTGGAGGAAAAGGTTTCCCTTTTAAATCTGCTCCTCTGTGAACTGTTAGTGCTTGTAAATTTAACCTCACTGTCTAAATTTGGTCCATAGCCCCGTTCCTACATGAGAAAGAGGCAAAGCATTTTAATTGCAAAATACCTGATGATGCAAACACCACTGGTCTTATCAGTACTTACACTCATGTCAAAATAATTGCCAAACAAACATAAATCTTGATGGTCCCGTTTTGAGTTTTGTTTTTTTGTTTTAGCTTAAAGTGAGCTCCAGCTGTTATGAAGGGATGATTCAGTCCCTCCTCTTAGTGACCCAAGATTTTTTTTTTTTTTTTCCTTCCAATGTGAGTTGTCTTGGAAAGGCTTTGTGGTATTATTGTATGGTGGTTTGACGGGTTATAATGTTGATGTCTTGTATAAGCTGTAATTACTGGATTTGGTGGTAGGAGGGCAATTCCAAACTGAGTCCAATGTTTCAGTGTGGCCTTGCTTTGATGGTTCTTGGGTACTGTGAGGCAAGGCAACTTTTCCACAGAGAAAAATACCCACAAGCTGGTGAGCTTTAGCGTGCAGATATGCAGGGACACATGTAAATCACCCCAATGATGCATAATGGTAAAAAAGCTGCTGGCATTCAGAGCCTTGCAATCACAGATGAATATTTTGCTTCAGGTGCATGTTTTTTTTGGATTAATATGGATTCACATGGTTTTGTTTGTGTTCTGCAAACCAAACAGCCTTGCGCTGCAAGATAACATTGTTTTTTTTTCTGTTGCCAATGCTGGCAGACTGTCTGTGTTCAGCTCATGACCTCTGTACTACAGTTTCAACACCGTCCCATTCTGCGTGATGCAGTGACCTTAGTGAAAGCGCCCTTCACTGTGAATGTAAAATAAGTTTGTGTGCACGTTTTTGGCTGTCAGCATGAGCATATCTTTGCTGCATCCATCTGTGTGTACGTATGTTTTTTATCTGCATGTCCAGGAACGTGTGCGCGTCACTGCGCCTAAGTGTTTTTCCCTTTGTGCTTAACCTGCTTTTGAGTACAGTCATCCTGCAAAGGTGACTGTAATGATGGGAACAGACGGGGCAGTCAGAGGAAGAGGGGTTAGCAGGCAGGATATCCCATCACATTAGGGCTGTTGCTGCACCCATTACCCTCCCCAGCAGCTGGATCCAGAAAGAGGTCTCCAAAGGGTCAAGGAAATCCTCCCTACGTCATTATCCCTCCATCACCTGCCGTTTTTTCTTTTCTTTCATTGTCGTCTCTTCAATCTTTACCCTTGACACCCTCTTCTACTTTCTTATGCCCTAAAAACCCCTTCTCTTTAAGTCCACTCATGATTTTCACATCTTTTTTCTATCCATCTGTTCCCTGATGCCCCCCAATTCAGCCTTTTATTCAAATCCTTCTTGCTCTCTTCATCAGCAACCGTTTCCTCACAGCACTTTGTTTTCCTCAAGCAGCGAGATCCCTCCCGCAGTGTGTTTTTGTTGAGTCTGCAGCAGATCTTTAGATTGCATCAGAGATACCGCACACACTCAGTGTCCACAACAACATTCTGAGAGTGAACCAGCATCTCTCAGGGAAGGAGCTCCGCTGAGATTTTGGCTAAAAAAACAAAAGGTCCTGCCACACACTGTGAGCCCAACGTGTGCCAGAAATTCAACCAAAATCTGGGGCATTAATGCAATATAGATGTAATATTGCAGTGAATATTTTATTATACACAACAATGTACTATGATGGAATAATGTATTGTTCTCAGCAGAAATGACCAACAGATGTAAAAGGTTTCTCTTCATTTCTTGTGTTTGCAAGTTTCAAGAAAAATCTTTACATTTTAAATTCCTTCAATATAACGTCTTTCCAAATTTTGAGCTTTGTTTTGCAAGAAAGTATCGCTGTCAAAAGAAATAATAACAATTTTTTTCAAACTCATCACTTTAAGTTCACAAAGTTGTTTAGATCCATAAATTGTAGATTCCTTTTCCATAGCTAAGACAGCACTGCACTTCTCCTGGTGTTTTTGAGCTCCATTTGCCTTGATGTGCTCTGACTTTCTTTGAAGCTGAACTCTCTTTAGCGTCTGATACTTTGGCTCCATTCTTTCTTTGGCATCGTTCTCCTGTCTCTGGAAACGTGGCAGGAACTTGCTTAATGAGGAGAGGAGAATATTTTTACATGATTTAGGCAGAAATCACTGAGCAGACGTCCGCAGCACATCGCTCTCAAACAATGTCTGATAACAAATCACATTCAGTGCAAAAGCACTGCTGATGAGAGACAATTACCCCAGGAATATCTTCAGTCTCCTGTCGTAACAAACTGCTCTCACAGATATTCAAATTCAGCAAAGTTCAAAGATATTTTAACAAGAAGCCTAAACTTTCTGTCAAACTGATCCGTGATCACTAACTAAGAGGGAACCTGATTCAATAACTACCTTTTTGAGAGATGATTTGGTGCATATAACCTCCAATCATTAAACATTTAAAACCACTAAACTCATTATAATCTGTTTTGATAAAATATGCAACACAATATTATCAGATTTATGAGTTATAGTTATAAATTCACTTGGAGTGGCTGCGGTTATACCATGATCCTTTATAATTTCTGGTTATTATCTCAGTCTGATTCTGCTGACTATCACCCACAGTGACCTACATTTACTTTTGTCTCTACCCAGCAGTCATTTACTGGTTCAAAGAGAGCATCCGTGTGTTCTTGTCCTGCATCGCTGCAGATAAGAATGGCAAGCTAAAAGCACATTAAGGATGGGAAACACAGAGGGAACGAAGGAGAGGTTGTTAGCAAGGTGTCACATTAAGTGTTGATCCTGTGGTTTTTTCCAAGGTCGAGTTCAATTTCGGTTCTCCACCCTCCTACTGTTACATGGATCCAAGCCACTTCACCCCAATCAACCACAAACAAAAACAATTCGATAGAAGTAATCCATTAGGGCTTTACAGGAACCAAGAAAGTGTGTAATGGTAATTATGTCCGATTATGTTAAACAGCATATGTATATATTTATACATGCAGGCAAAGAGAGGGAGCTGTGGATGAGCAGACTGGGCTGCATTGAGAAGAGGGAGACAAAAATTCCCTGGACTGAAAAATAGATGAGCCCTTTGGGTGTGTAAGCAGAGGCTGGATGACTTATTCAGCAGCGACCGTGTGTACATGTCATTAAATCAGCTGCCATGCTCAAGGTGAAGTTCAAGCTCAGGCTCACGGAGAAAGACGAGAAGCTAGGGATAAATGCAGATCTGGATTTGGATCGCTGGGCTGGGATCAAGACTGAAAAAACAATTCGGCAAATTCACAGAATTGCCTTTTTCTTCTCAGTAGGACGTCGTGCCACTGTAGAATAAAACTGTGGATGGTGGCAAGACTTTAAAACTACAACTTTTTATTCACATTACATTGAAAAAAAGAAAAGTTTGGAACTACTCACAAAAGATGTTCTTACATTTAAGTGTGGACTAATAGATGACAAAATCAGAAAATAAAACCAAAATTAAGCTGAAAGTTTAGCAGCTGATCAATCAAGTGATAAAAGGTCTGTAACATGATCGACAACACTCTTTATATTTTAAAAGTGCAAGAGTGTGTAAAAAAATATTGAAAACTATTCCCAAAAAATAAAGTTCCAAACAAAACCCTCAAAGAAATTGAAGAAATCCCTGTGTGCAGGGGAAATTGTCGGGTTTCTGTGGTCTTTATACTTCCAGATGATATTGCATTCATTATCAGCGAGATTGTGTGAATATCATTACTATTTGGGACCAGGAATACATCCAAAATCCACTGTAAGTAAAAACTATCCATTGTGTCATTGGCATATGCCGACTAAAGCTTTAAATACCAAAAAAAGAGCCAATTTTGGCCATGGTTTAGACCCACCATTGTGTCTTGAGAGCTAGTATTTGTTGAAAACGTAAAATGTTCTACAATAGGATATATATATATATATATATATATATATATATATATATATATATATATATATATATATATATTTATATTTGTGAAGCTTTGGCACTATTCCAAGCACGAAGATGTACCTCACTTACATGCACATTTTTCTTAAACACAACTCTTTTTTTGTATTCCTAATATCTCTCCTTATTGAAATGCAAGTATTACCTGTAAAAACATTTTTTTGAGCATTGAAAATCTTAATAAATGTCAAAGGCTGTCACAAACAATTCAAATTCCAACATGAAAACAAAAGACCTGCCCAAACTAATTTAAAACATCTAGGTATAGAATTTGAATTTCTCTGGTGAATTTCATTTAAATATTATATTTGTTGTGTTCTGTAGTGAATACAATGTGTCTATAATTGATCCTTGTGGTTTAAAATCCTGATTTTTAAAATTGTATTCACATAAAAAATGTTTTGAATGTTTGATTGATTGATTTGGTTTATTTCAAGTATTACTTGTAGATAATTCAATAAAAAAATCACGCAGATTAATTAAACTCATTACAGAAGTGATTAAATGAATAGATAAAAACAAACAAAAACAAAAACACACTTAAGTCACATTTGATTCTGTAATGCCGTGATTATTAACTAAAGTCACAAAAGCTTGATTTATTGATTGAGTAGGAGTGGGAAGAAGCACATTTATATTATATTTATATTATCCAACCCCAGATATTTATTTTATTTATAGTTTTGCATGGACTTTCAAACTCCGGTTCTGATCCAATCAAGTGCAGTTTTCTTTCAAGTGACAAAATCAAATGCTTATTGATTGTTAATTATCCTCAGAAAACATTATTTCTTGATTTCAGTAAACAGTAACGTGAATCACATCATGTAACAAATATGTAATACTCATTGATTATCAGAATACAATTTCATATTAATCCAAATATCATTGCTGCATATTGTAGATCAAGTTATCAAGTCACAAAATCGAGTGCTTATTGATTATCCTCAGAAATGACTCATATTTTTTCAGTAAACATTAATGATTCCCACTTAAGGTAATCAATATGTAATAATTATTGATCAGAAGTAGAGCACATTAACCAAGTACTCATTGCTATACATTGCAGATAAAGTAAAGACAATTAATATCTTGTTGGTTGTAATGACAACATTTCAGCAATTAGTATTGCACTTTAACCACTGTAATATTCATTGGTTGTAATTAAAAGAGCTTTGATCAAATCACCACAATCAAGTTCAGACATTTATTTGGTATTATTCAAACACCTGCTGGTCATTAACTCCTCTTATCTTCATATTGTGAAATTCGAGTTACTTTATACATTTTCTTAAAATTTTTTATATTTGAATGCTGTTTGAGCTCATTACTCAACCCCTTCCAAAGTTTAATGCCACACGCAGAAACTTTTCTTTGTCGTTTCTATTAATCTGAACTTGAAGTTCCTACATCTCCTCAATTTGTAGCCTCCTTCATTTTTCTAAAAACTGTTTTTGATATTGAATGGTAATGTTTTCCCACTAGCTCAGTACAGAAGTTAAAATAAAAATCAACAAGGTAATACAGTTTTAAAAGTCTGGATTGATACAATTATTTGTGTCATCTAGATATCCGGCTTTATGTGCAATTCTGATTCTCATTTTTGAGATAAAAAGAGAGGATGTAGTGAACTCTTATTTTTATTCCCTCAGATTTCTATACAGTAGGTAAAATATGGTAATATTAACGAGCAGTACAACAAATATCAACTGTATATATTCTAATATATGTTAAGATTTATTTATGATTTAAATACTTTTTGAAACTTTAGTTTGTATGTGTCTGATCTGATGTGTGGCTTCTAACTTACTTTATCTATAACAACCCCTAAAACTTTGATTTCTGTAACGGTTTCAATTAAGGCATTATTTATTTTAGCTCAGTATTGGCATTGTAATTACCAAAAAACATGACTTTGGTTTTATGCCTAGGTTCAAAGATAATTTTTTGTAATCCGTCCATGATTTTATTTTGTTTAACTCTGTGTTTACCACATTGATAAGTTCCCTATGATTGTCTGTAGCATAGAATGCATTTGTGTCATCAGCAAATAATATACGTTTCAAAAGTTTTGAAACATTGAATATATACTTTATATAAATATTGAATAGCAGCGGGCCCAGAATTGAACCTTGTGGGACACCACAACGTATCTCTTTGACTTCTACAGTAAAGTCATTCAATCTTTACTAATTGTTTTCTTTCTGTTAGATCGCTTTTGACCCAAGTTAGTGCTAGTCCTCTAATCCCATACACTTCCAGTTTGTCAAGGAAGATGTCATGATTGTGAGTGTCAGATGTTTTTTGAAGTCAATAAAAATTCTAGTTGCATATTTTTTTTGTCCAGAGCATTTGTGATTTCTTCCACAGCATCAATGATAGCCAGTGAGGTTGATCTGTTTTCTCTAAAACCATATTGGTTTTCATCTATAATTTTATGTTTATCAATAAATGTAACTAATTTATCATTGAATATTTTTCTGAATTGTTTGAGAGATGTGGAAGAATAGAAAAAGGTCTTTAGTTTGTATATAGGTGTTTGTCTCCGCTCTCATAAATATGAATCACTTTTGTTTATTTCTTTTGGTTTGAGAATCTCCCAGCTTGTAATGATGAGTATGTTAGAGGCTTAGAGATACTGTTAATCACCCTTTTTACCACTGTCATATCTAGATCCTCACAATCTTACTGTCGAATTGATTTACAATAGATATCAGCTCATTTTCGTTCACATCAGAGAGAAGGATTGAGTGTGGGATCCGTTCGATTGGCGGATTATTGTCTTTGCTGGTTTTGCATTTTGAAATTTCCGCTGCGAACTCTAGACCCACGTTTAGAAATATTTATTCAGGTCGTTTGCTGCAAAATGTCATAGTTTTGACCACTCTCATCTGTAAAGTAATCTGGGCATGTTCGCTCTTATGTCCGATTTTTATTAATGTTTTTTAATGTCTCCCAATAATATCTCGCTTCATGTTGTTTTTATTTTCATTCAGTCGATTATTGAAGTACACTTTTTTACTGTGCTGTGTTATGTCAGTTAGTTTATTTTTGTGTGACTTGTATCTCTGCTCAGTTTCTCTTGACCTTTGTTTTAAGAATTTTTTTTCCTTTTAAAAACATTTTTTCAGACCAGTAGTTAACCAAGGCCATTTGGAAAATCTCTTCTTGAATTGATGAATTGGACAGTTCTTGTTATAAAGTGAGCAAAATATTTCTAAAAAACATTCATAAGTGATGTCCACAACTTTTTCTCTGTATACACAGTCCCAGTTTTGTCTGGATAGGTCATTATTAAGATAATTCATATTTAATTAATATTTTTAAAATTTTATAAACCGGTTCTTTTATTATTTTCTTTGTCTTCACATGGATGTCAAATAGTATAAAAACTGGTCAATAATCAGTTATGTCACATATCATTAGTCAGCTCAGATGAATGTATTCTATATTATTTGTGAAAGTATTATCAATAAGAGTAGCACTTTGAGAAGTGATTCTGCTGGGTCTTGTTATGGTTGGATGTAAACCCATACCCTACAATCTGCTGATAATGTTGTGGGTTGCGTCATGTTTGCTGGGGTTTTTGAGATCCATATTGAAATCTCCACAGATTATTACTATTAGATTAGGAGCTCGGTATTTACATATAAGATTACCCCATGCTGACAGCTGTTCATGTGAGAACCCATTCTGTATATGTGAACCCTCAATGGTTCCTCACCTCACAGTTCAATTTGCAGCTGACGTCAACAGCCTCACTTTCAGGCCTCATCAGCAGCATGACGTCCATTTGAGGAGTGGAGGGGGGTAGGGGGGGCAAGGAGGACACAAGCCCACATGCACCAGCACTCAGCCCTTGTACTCGTCCACAAACGCACACACGAGTACACGAAATCCCATCTGAGATTCTTAAGACTATGCTCTCTAACTGTCACTCCTAGTTACAGAGCTATCATGCAGAAATGCTGACTTATTCATGGCTTTCATGCAACCCTCGATGCACAGAGGAAACTGAAGAGGGCTGGGGCGGAGCCCAGCTGGATGGCGTCTGTGTTTGTGTGTGCATTTTATTAACGCACCTTACTTAGCCATGTCACTGCATTTGGCAGATATATGCTGACACAAATGTCTTTTGACTTATAGTCTGAGCCAATTTCTAATACAGGTTTTAATGTTTTTGGCAATATAGTTACTGAAGAAGATATATTTTGTCCAGTTAAGCAGGGCTGGAGAACATATCACTACTGTATTATGTCATCACATTTTCATTTTACTGCTCAGCTACTGATAGTTATAGAGAGGTTTGCACATGATGGCACTGCTGATGGTTTAAAGTGGTAAATGTTAGATTATGACAGTTCATAGCAAGCATGCAAAAGCTTATCAAGATAGAACTCATGCCATGGATCAAATTTGGTAACATCATTCTTTCAAACATGCACACTCCAATAGCCGTTTCTTTTTTTTAATTCAACAATATAAAGTTGCAACCAACGGTTTGGTAGCAAAGAGTCATTTGGAAGAAAAAATAGTTTTCCAAAACTTTCAGCTGCCTAAGTGAAGACACACAAGACAAAGTCAGCTTGAAATTTCCTGGAGACCAATTAAACTGTGTGAGAGTGTTACCTGGCACAGGGATGGTGTTGAAAATGAATGTACTTCTGTGATGCTTGTGGGGTTTTTTTAGGCTCGCTGATACCCTATTAGAGATAATGTTTGCATGTGTGTAATAATGTGAATAAAATGCACATATTTACCACTGACAGTGTGGATGAAAGTGACATTTCCTGGTGTGAGCAACCTTTTGGGGGTCTTATGATCATTATTATGCAACTCAGAGGTAAGATAATTACAGTTTTTTGATGTACTGGTGCCATTTCTACTTAATAAGTGGCTCTGTGAGAGTCTTCACCTGTACTGTGAACCATACAACAGGCTTTTTTATTGCTTCGGGAGGTGTTTATGTGTCAGCAAAGAGTATATGTACAAATAGAGTACACAAAATATGTAACAAATACACTAAGGAGAAAATAATTAAGTAGTATTATAGCAGATATGGCGCTAAGTATGTCATAAATATTCAATTCTTGCATTGGTAAATACTATAAAATTAACATCTTGTCATGTTTAGCTGGTCTTTTCAGCTGTTCTTAAGGTTATCCACTTCAGTCAAGAAATGTTGCTTGCTTTCTTTGATTTATGTTATTTAATCATTTTTAATGACAAATGATGCTGGATAATCTTTGCTATGACTATATTGTTAATTAACAAAATCGGTATAAAAACGTACAAACTAAGGATTAAAAGATCTTTGACGCTGCAGAATTCTCGACTGTTTCAGTTGATAACAAGGTTGAAGATAAATAGGTGCAATGCAGGAAAGCAATAAGAACATTCCAGAGTCTTCTCATTAGTTTGAACTGTTGGGCTGGATGTTCTTCTTCAAGGAACTAGACTTTGACTCAGGGTTCAAATCCATTTGTGGCGGTTTAAACAATCAGGCACCACAACAAAGGTGTAAAACCTAACACATGTTATAATAGGGATGAGACACTTTTCACAGTACATTACAAATATAGAAAAAAAAATGAACAAAACTAAGAAAGAAAAAGTACTGACCACCACATGTAGACATCTTTTCCTGATCAAACACACAGAAGTCTTTTATGAATGGAAGGGCAGTCAATTACATGTGCCAGCAACTTAACACAATAATACTTTATAGTGAATGAGATTAATATTACAAAAACTACAATAAACAAATTGACTTAATTCACTTAAAAAAGATTAAAGTTTTGGGAAAAACATTTTACTCTGCACACATCAGAAATGGTCTGCACGGGCTTCCATTTTGCAGCTTGGATTGATCATTTTAACCACCTGAGCCCCATTAAGGCTCCATAGAAAACAAAAGTGGATAAATATTTTATGTCAATTTCCGACAGAAAATGTACTTACGCATGGCCAATATTTCAGTTTTTGTATTTGTTCAAAAAAGTTTGACATATCCAATACATTTTGTTCCACTTCATGATCGTGTCCTACTTGTTGTTGATTCTGTACAAAAAATTACAGTTTTATATCTTTATATTTAAAGCCTGAAATGTGGCAAAAGGCTGAAAAGTTCAACGGGACTGAACACTTAAGGCACTGTACACTTACACATGCACAATTAGGGATAATTTAGAGAAATCAGTTAAATTATGAATCATGTTTTTGTAGGAAGAAGCCAGATTTCCTGAAGAAAACCCACGCATGGACAATGGGGATCATGCAAACGCCACACAGAAAGGTGCCAGCTGGGATTTGAACCAGTGCATTCTCAAGAGGTGAGAGTGCTAACCACTGTGACACCGTGCAGTCCTAAAGAATTTTCTGTTTCAAGGAAATGAGAGCGCGCACCTATTCTTTCTTGAAATAAACACTTAAAGTGTATCTAAACACACTGTATACGTGACTTAATATCTTCATTTTAAAGAAGATCAGTGATCAGCAATAGCAACAAATACATTCTCATTATGTGGGGCTAATGGCAGGCTCATTTGTTAACATTCCTCAAAGTCTGTTATCAAATGCTTGCAGTTGCATTTGTCATTAATTCTGAACTTATATATATAATCTTTAACCGAATAGGAAATGTTTCACAGAAATAAAGCCAGTGTTTTTGTCCAGCTACACTAATCTATAACAAGTAGATGACTAAATATTCATTTTTTTCTGTTCCTGGTAATATTGCATAACAAACCTGAAGGCTGAAGGCTGTCAATGCTTTAGAAAGAAAAACACGGCTACGTCCTTTGGCTCTATTAAGTCAAAGTGCTAAATAACAACTGCTATATCTGTGTAGACAGAGCATTCATCAAAGTGTAACACAGAAAGCGGGGTTTTTTCTATGAAACGGGATTTTGGAACCTTTATCTGAAATAAAAGTTAAGTGAAATCAAAATGAAACAAAAAATTGTAAACCAGAACTTTGTGTTGTTGTGTTTTTGTCCTTAATTTGATCACTTTGTCTGCAGTTAAGTTAACAGAAAAATAAAAAAGGTTAAGGAACATGTCTCTAAAATAGTTTAGTTTGATCATCACAAACCAAGAGCAAAAAATAAAAAAATATGCTGTGAAAAACTATTAATGTTTTTTAATGAAATTATCTTAAAATGTATTCTAGTATACAAAATAATCCAAATGAAAACAGTATTACACTACCCTTCATAGTAAACAAAATTGGATAAATTTTAAGAAGATATTTGTTTTATCTTAAAAAAAACATCTATTATGGTTAAAATTATTAATTGTTTTTTCTAATTAAAAAAGTTACATTTAGTGTTTTTAAGACTTTAAACAATAAAGCATAATATTATTGTACACTTTACTGCTTTACCTTGAAAAGTTGTACAGACAGTCAGGTAGAGGGCAATAAACTGAATTTATCCACCATAACAGTATCACTTTCAAATCTGCAACTGTGTGTTAGAGTAAGGCTAGATCCTCATAATCTCTACTTTCCTGTCTGTTTCCAGCATGACTAACATCTGTGTTTCAAGTTTATGCCGGCAACAGCTGAACAGTCTATCTTTCAAAAGCTGCAAGAGCCATGTGTGTAAAAAGATTAACAGCAGGTCAATTAGGCTGATTGCTATGACTTCATTCTATACCTTCTACCTGTCGCGGAAAATGACAAAGTTTCAGGTTTTGTGAAAGTAAGAAGAGAAAAGAGACACTGAGCAGCAGCCATGGGAAAAATGGAAAAGGTGGTCACAACAACAAAGAGCCTGCACAACAAGCATCAGATGGACACCATGCTGCTGCAAAGACACAACAACAACCTCTAAGAATCCAGCAGGTTAAAGTTCAACACCTGGAAAAGCTTCTAAAGCAATGTTTCCTAACTCTGTTCCTCAGGGCACACTATCCAGGGTGTTTCCAATCCTAACAATCCTAAACTCACATGCCTCCAGTGCCTTTCATCATTATCAAACTTCTAAAGAGCTTGATGGTGAGCTGAATCAGGTGTGTTCAAGCAGAAAACATACATGGCTCATGACACTTACAGACCCACTACGGTGAAAATGTTGTTTTTGTTGGTGTTTTTAACCTGTTCTTGTGGCAGTTTTGTGATGATGGAGGACAATTGTAAAGACAATTAAGCCTAAAATTGTCACGGTGCCTGGCAGTCTCCTCCCCCCTCCAGCTCTGCCCTGATGTTCCTGATTGCCACCAGCTGCCTTCACTCTCCTCATCATCTTCTGTGGATTCAAAAGGAGATCCTACGCCACTACTCGACGCCAGTTTGTTACCCCTTATGGTGACTGTTCTGGTTCTAGCCTCGTTACAGCTTTGTTCCAATCTCTGGCTCTGACTAATTCTTTGTTCCCTGTCTCAGGATCCCACCGCTCACGAGTGACGGCAGCACGGACATTACATTCTACGCCTCAGGAGAACGGAAACCCTCGGCAACCACAACCGCTTCAAGACCCTCCAGCCTCGCCACAGCCGCCTTTAGTCTGGACACTCTTCAACCAGCCATCTTCACATCTGGAGAAAACAATAAATCCTTACTCATCATCCACTTACCTGTCTTCCTTCTGGGTTGCAGCATCTGGGTTCCTCATCCTTGTGAAATCATGACAGAACAAACTGGCCAACTTCCGGACCCAGCTGATCCAGAGGGACTTCGTTTCACCGTCAGCCAGCAAGGCATCGCGCTGGGCCGCCAAGCCGACGTTTTGTCGCAATTATCCTCTGCCCAACAGGAACTTTTTCGGCGCCTGGACGGTCTAACGCAAACTTTGATGAATTTAAATGTCCAGGGGGCTACTCCCGCACCATCACCTCCCGCTTCCAGCACCGCAGCCGTTTCCGCTTCCGGTCCGTCCCCTGAAAACTACCGACTACAGCCGGAACCATTCTTCGGCGACGTTGAAGCTTGTGGAGGGTTCCTGCTGCAATGTAATCTCCTGTTCCAGCAAGCTCCGAGGTATTATGACTCCGACCTCAGCAAGATAACCCTAATCATAAACTCTCTCCGCAATAAAGCTCTGCAGTGGGCCCAGGCTTTCCTGGCCGCCAATCCTGTCACCCACCTATCGTATGAGCGCTTCATTAATGAATTCAGGCTGGTTTTTGACCAACCCCGTAAGCGGGAGGAAGCCTCACGAAAGCTTCTCGCTCTTAAGCAGCGAAGTCGCTCAGTGAGCGACCACGTCATAGACTTCAGAATCCTGGCAGTGGAAGCCGGCTGGACTGATCCAGCATTAAGAGGGGTCTTCTATCAGTCTTTAAATGACGTCATTAAGGACCACCTGTGTTCGCAACCTGAAACCCACTCTTTTGAGGAGCTCGTCACGGCGGCTCTCCGTTCGGACACCCGCTTACGTGAACGACAGCATGAAAGACCACAGCCTCCACGCAGAAGTCCTGCTAATCCACCACAAGGTACGGCGGCACACATTTTTCCTATAACCCAGTCTGAAACCTCTCGCAGTCAGACCGACGAGCCCATGCAGATTGGACACTCCAAGCTTTCCGCAGAGGAGAGGCAGCGACGCCGGATCGAAGGGGCATGCTTTTACTGCGGAAAACCAGGACACCAGGTACACCAATGTAGCCTGCGTTTAAACTCCAAAACCCCCCGCTAGAGGACAGGCCGCGGGCGGGTCATGTCATGTCATCTTCTAAAGATTTTCTCCGCATCCCTGTCAAGTTAAGTCATGTTTCTGAAACTCTGGATCTCCACGCTTTGATTGACTCCGGCGCTGAACAGAATCTTATAGATCACAGCCTGGTTACTCGCCTGTCTCTGCCTACTGAGTCCCTTCCTTCCCCTATTAGAGCCGCTGGGTTGGGGGGTCAACACCTTTCGGTTATTACTCACCGTACGGAACCGGTGTTATTAATTACTTCTGGTAATCATAGAGAACTCGCCCGGTTCTTCGTAACTCAAACCCCCCAGAACCCCATTATTCTGGGGTTCTCTTGGCTTCGTCACCACAACCCGCAATTAGATTGGGTCCATCGTCGCATTATTGGTTGGAGCGAGTTCTGCCTCGCTAACTGCTTGCAATCCGCTGTTCCACCCGCTAATTCTGCCTCCGTTAAATCTCCTGAGGAGATCGATCTGTCTAACGTGCCGAGTTGCTACCACGATCTTCACACTGTTTTCAGCAAAGTTAAGGCCGGTGCCTTACCTCCCCACCGGCCTTACGACTGTTCTATCACTCTATTGGACGGCGCTCCTCTCCCTAAGAGTAGGCTGTTCAATCTCTCTGGCCCCGAGAAAGCCGCTATGGAGGGTTACATTCAAGAGGCACTTTCCTCGGGGCACATTCGTCCTTCTTCCTCCCCTGTCGGTGCGGGGTTCTTTTTTGTCGAGAAGAAGGACAAAACCCTTCGACCGTGCATAGACTATCGAGAACTAAATCAGATCACGGTTAAAGACAAGTATTCCCTTCCGCTCATCAGCTCAGTCTTTGATTCTATTCAGGAGGCCCGTATCTTTTCCAAGCTTGACCTACGAAATGCTTATCATCTCATACGGGTCAAGGAGGGTGATGAATGGAAAACCGCTTTCAAAACTCCTCTCGGTCATTATGAGTATCTCGTCATGCCATTCGGGTTAACAAACGCTCCTGCCGTGTTCCAGCGTCTCATAAACGACGTCCTACGGGACTTTATCAACCGCTTCGTTTTTGTCTACCTTGACGACATACTGATCTACTCTAAACATCCTGATCAGCACAGAAACCACGTTCGTCAGGTACTCCAACGATTGTCTGAAAATCAGCTTTTTGTCAAAGCCGAAAAATGTCTGTTTCATTCCACCGTCATCCCCTTCTTAGGGTACATCTTCGAGGCAGGTAGCATTCGACCCGACCCTGCTAAAATCGAGGCTGTCTCCAAGTGGGAACCCCCTACCACGCGTAAGAAACTTCAGCAATTTTTGGGGTTCGCTAATTTCTATAGGCGGTTTATTAGAAATTACAGCTCTATCGCGGCTCCCCTTACGCGACTCACTTCCACTGTCCGGGCCTACCAATGGAACTCGGATGCCCAAGAAGCTTTTGACACACTCAAGAACCTCTTCGTTACCGCCCCCATACTAATACAACCCGACCCAGCTAGACAATTCGTGGTCGAGGTTGACGCCTCCGACTCAGGCGTCGGGGCTGTATTATCTCAGCGGGAAGAGTCCTCCGGCAAATTGAAGCCCTGCGCTTTCTTTTCTAAGAAACTGTCCCCCGCTGAACGCAACTATGATGTGGGCAACCGTGAACTTCTCGCTATTAAATTAGCGCTGGAAGAATGGCGTCATTGGCTGGAGGGTGCGGTTCATCCATTTATTGTTTGGACTGATCACAGGAACCTTTCATACCTTCGCTCCGCCAAGAGACTGAATTCCCGTCAAGCCCGCTGGTGCCTGTTCTTTGACCGTTTCAATTTCACCATAACCTACAGACCAGGAAGCCGCAATATTAAGCCCGACGCCCTCTCACGGAAATACTGCTCCTCTGATGACCAGGACGGCACCACGACCCCCATCATTCCCTCCACCTGCATCGTTGGAAATGTTACCTGGGACATTGAGAATAAAGTGATGCAAGCTCAAGGTGAGGAACCCGATCACCCAGAACCTCCTGATGGAACACTTTATGTACCCCGATCTCTCAGGTCTGACGTCATCACCTGGGCTCACGCCTCACGTATTGCCTGTCACGGCGGGGTCACCAGGACTCTCTGCCTCCTCCGTCGGCGTTTTTTCTGGCCCTCCATGACTAAGGACGTTAAGGAGTATGTGGCTGCCTGTACCACCTGCGCCCGCTCCAAGACCTCAAACTCACCACCGTCTGGTCTCCTCCATCCGCTGTCCACTCCCGGGCGTCCATGGTCCCACATTGCCCTGGACTTTGTAACCGGCCTCCCTCCTTCTCAGGGAAACACAGTCGTCCTCACGGTCATAGACCGCTTCTCTAAATTTGTCCTTTTCATCCCGCTCCCACAGTTGCCCACGGCCACCGAAACCACTGAGATCCTGGTCCAGCATGTGTTCCGTCACCATGGTATTCCTGTGGACATTGTCTCGGATCGGGGCCCCCAGTTTGTCTCCCAGGTTTGGAAGGCTTTCTGTGGTGCCTTGGGGGCCACAGTCAGCCTGTCCTCAGGCTATCACCCCCAATCTAACGGCCAAGCAGAAAGAGCTAACCAAGAGCTCGAAACATCGCTGCGTTGTCTGGCCGACCGGAACTCCTCTGACTGGTCCAGGTATCTAGTTTGGGCTGAATATGCGCACAACACTCACCCCTCTTCTGCCACAGGCCTGTCCCCGTTCGAGGCTGCTCTGGGGTTCCCGCCTCCGCTGTTTCCTTCCCACGAGTTAGACCTCGCTGTCCCCTCTGTTCAGGACCATCTCCGCCGATGCCAGAGCATCTGGCATCAGACCAAGGCTGCTCTGCTCCGGACTAGGGAGAACAATCGCCGTGCGGCCAACCGTCATCGTGTGGTGGGTCCTACTTACCACCCTGGTCAGAAAGTCTGGTTGTCCTCCCGTAATATTCCTATTCAGGCCACCTCCCGCAAGCTCGCCCCCCGCTTCGTTGGTCCCTATACTGTGGAAAAGGTCATCAATCCCACCTGTGTCCGCCTCCGCCTCCCGGCGGCTCTCAAAGTCCATCCCACCTTTCACATCTCTCAGGTCAAGCCTGTCGTTGACAGCGCGCTTTGCCCGCCGTCCGCTTCCCCTCCACCCGCCCGGCTCATCGATGGCGCCCCGGCTTATACGGTCAGTCGGATTTTGGATGTCCGCCGCCGGGGTCGCGGCCACCAGTTCCTCGTGGATTGGGAGGGCTACGGTCCGGAGGAGCGCTCTTGGGTCTCCCGTTCCCTGATCCTGGACCGTTCCCTCATTGCGGACTTTTTCCGTGCTCACCCGGATCGGCGTCCCAGACCGCCTGGAGGCGGTCGTTGAGGGGGGGGTACTGTCACGGTGCCTGGCAGTCTCCTCCCCCCTCCAGCTCTGCCCTGATGTTCCTGATTGCCACCAGCTGCCTTCACTCTCCTCATCATCTTCTGTGGATTCAAAAGGAGATCCTACGCCACTACTCGACGCCAGTTTGTTACCCCTTATGGTGACTGTTCTGGTTCTAGCCTCGTTACAGCTTTGTTCCAATCTCTGGCTCTGACTAATTCTTTGTTCCCTGTCTCAGGATCCCACCGCTCACGAGTGACGGCAGCACGGACATTACATTCTACGCCTCAGGAGAACGGAAACCCTCGGCAACCACAACCGCTTCAAGACCCTCCAGCCTCGCCACAGCCGCCTTTAGTCTGGACACTCTTCAACCAGCCATCTTCACATCTGGAGAAAACAATAAATCCTTACTCATCATCCACTTACCTGTCTTCCTTCTGGGTTGCAGCATCTGGGTTCCTCATCCTTGTGAAATCATGACAAAAATTTAGCTTTTGTGTATTTCTTTATTTGCATTGTAGTGAATCGGATGCAGAAGAAAAAAAACTTGTTTTGATGTCAAAGCTCTGCTTCATTCTGATGCATCTACTTGTAAACAGCTAGATCCTTTGTTTTGCTCATCCTAGCTGGCATCTGACTAAAAACTGTCTGGCTGGATAGCGCCAATATTGCTTTTCATTTATGAGAATGCTTTTAAAATAGCTCAGAAGATGATTGGAGGGTGACTTTAAGCACCAGGGTTGGGAAACCATGTTCCAAAGAACATTATTCATCCATCCGTCCATCCATCTGCCTGTTTGTTGATATTGATGTAATGCACATGTAGTACTCGGTCACCTCCTTGTACTTGTGGATGAATAAATAAGTCTCGTGTTTGTACTATAAACCAGTCTATTGTGAAAGCAGATTTCCATTGCAGTTCATATGACAAACTAAAGTGTCACTCACAAACTGAAGCTTTATTTTAAAGTGTATATCATGGATTAAAAGACAGGGCACCGTGTGGATCCATTCCTGCATTTTCATACTTATATCACACGTAGGAATCAACACTTTGTCCACACATTCTTTGTTTAGAACAGGTCAGGAACGCAGGAAGGCCGCCCATAACCTGCACCCTCCCTTTCAGCTGCTGGTGCGTATTGTGTACAGAGAGTGGTCCGGCCTTGTATGGTTGGAAAATTTGTTAATGTCTACAAGGAAATGTCATCTTAAAAGCAGCACATCTCTCCAAGGCATTAATGCACTCCTTTTGTGTTAGCGCTGTCATCAAGTAATGATTATTTTTGCCCAGGGCACTGCAACATCCCTACACTATGACAGAGCCTGACGCTTTTTCCTTTTCTTTTGCTGCATCTAAATAATCTCTCCAAGCCTAATGTTTGACCTGTGACCCAAATAGAGGTGGCAACATTGACTAAAAACTGCTGAGGATTCTGTCAAGAAGCACAAAGAAAGCCCCATTATGTCCAAATACTAAACTTAGATGTAAAGGTAGTCGTGTTCTTTTTCTGTTTTGTATCCTTTTTGTTGCAGTTTTCTTTTAGTTCTAAACAGATTTATGAGTGGAAAACTTTTCCTAGTGCTGCTTTTCTTAACACTCGAGCATTGGTACAGCTTCTTTTACTGCTTTCATCTGCAGGAGAGAGGCAGGAGGCGAAATGTGAAATGTCAAAAGCACGGGAAATTGCATGTTACAAAAAAATGATGCCATATACCTGAGAAAGGTAATTGCAATATGTTCAGGGTCTTTTCGGGCTAGAACATGGCTGGGAATAACTTGTAAGACATTACAGAAGCTAGCGAAGTGAGCTGAGTATTTCTGTAACGTTGGGAAAAGAAAAGTTTATATCAAGTTCTGGAGGTTAGAGAGAAGACAGGCTAGTATGTGAGCAGCAGTCGTTTAGTCAGGAAAAAAGCCTGGATAAGAACTCAACTGAATCCCTGAAGAATTGCTGTGTTATGCCTGCTGTGTGTCCATGTCTGGGCTGTGACGGTTGCTTCATTTCAACCTCTTCCACTGAGTCTTAATGCGCCTGGGACAACTTTAGCAAGATAAGTGAGATAAGCCACGACACGAGCATATTTCCAGAGTTCAAACTAACTGGGTTGCATTTTGCACACCACTGAGCCGGATCTATGACCCTGCGTGCCACCCACAATGCAAAGCAGTTTTACTGCACGAATGTTTGTAAGAGCAATGAAGAGTGAATATCTGGCAAGTGCAATAAAAAAATAAAAATAAAACAAATCACATTTTTTGTTGTAGATGTAAGGCACGGTTCATGGTAAGTAAACACTGACTGCCTTTGAAACAGTCCTGTATTAAACATGTCAAATTTAGAGAGGATAATTTTAACTTTAAGTAAATTGCATTCAAATTAAGACAGAGAAAATGTCTAAAATCAATAACTGATCAATAAATTAATCTATAATTGTTAAATTATATAAAGGCACAAGAATTAATGTTAGTTGTTTGTATTGGCAGCTGTAAAACAGTGACTCATCAGTTCTTATTTTCTATTAACCATAATGTATAAACATTTTGCTTTTTGATAGAATTTCGGGATGTTTAAGATTTCAGAACTAATTTTACACATGCTAATTACTGAAAAGATAAAAAAAAAACCCCACAAACTTCAAAAGGAAAACAAATGAGTCTGAATCACGAAAATGACCTGTAAATGTTCTGGCAGTGAAATGACAACCTTCAAAAAAAGCAACATCGTTGTTTTTGTGAATCAGACATCAGATTCTATGGTCTATGACCTTTGCTTGTTGAGAGAAGCGTTGAAAGGTGGGAGTAGGTTAGTAAATTATGAACAACCACACTAGCCTAACTGTGCGACTCTTCTGGCTTTGTTCTGCAGAGGTAGCAATTTACCACAGTGCAGTAGAAGACAGCGACAGAACTTTTAGGAGCACAATTACATCCAAGCCCACCCTGTAAGCACTTACATGCATCTGATTATGACTGATTATAACATAGTGAGCCCTAACATGTGATCTAAAAAGCCCATGATGTGCTGTTAGTGAAACAGCCTGTTGTGTGGTTCCATATCTGAAATCATGTGCAACTGCTATGCTGTGTTAAGTTGGGGAATTTTGTTGTTGTTTTGGCTTAGTTGGCTGTTAAAAAGACACAAAGTACGTGGAGCGTGCATCACTGACATCAGTTCACATGTGCCATGAATTTCAGCAGCAACTTTTTGAACTTTTTCAATTTTTTTCAGACTTCAGCTGTCGGGCTAGATGGTGGGAGGAAGACCAAATAAAGTAAAGGGTCATTTTTAAATACCTACAAAGGGCTAAACGTTTCTGTACCGTGCGCGCCAACCCGGGACTAGGAGGGACCACCAGGGAGGAGAGGGCGCACAGGACCCGTTGCGCATCGAGGTTACATCGGTGCATGAGGGGTAGTGCGAAAGACCCGCCTCTTCAGCGACCCTATATTCACTGTAACACTTCAAAACCCAACAAGGCATTTTGTTTAAATTCCAAGAAGCGTTTTATGACTCTTATAACGTCACATTTTATTCGTTTTTTCCCCTTTCCGACGTACATTCTTTTGACATGCCGCTGCGTAAAAATAGTAAGTCAGTTGTACATAACTGGATCCATTGACACAATAGCTCCTGTTCCACATAGCTCCTCCCTGCATGTGTGAGCGTGTATGTGTGTGTGTCGGCTGGGTGACAGCTGGTCTCGCTGCGCTCCGCTCCAGTCTGGTAAGAAGCTTCATCTCCAAATAGGATGACCGTCGGCTTTTGTGGAAGTCACTACGCGCACAGCTCCGTAGCTTCCCTTTGGTTTCCGAGTGTTTAGTTGACCTGAGAGGAATCTAAGAACTGAAACATCGCCTTTTCTCTGTCCCAGTGTGGATTTCCGATGGATATTCCGATTTGATGAGGTGTGATTTGAGCGCGGCATGTGACAAAAAAAGCGCAAAGAGAAAAGTAGCGCTCGCATTGTTTTTCCAGAACGAGCACTTTCTCAACTGATTTCAGAACAAGATCTAATGGATTACTAAAACGCTGACCCAAAGATTCACTTCGAGGCATATCCATTCATGAGCTGAAGGTAAGATTTCTTTGTTTATCTGAAACTTCACGCGCGTGCGGTCTCTGTACCAGTCTGTCTGTGTCTCCAGCACCAGCGGCTTAGATCCATGCAGCCAGGCTCAGGCGACAAGTGCACACAAGCTTCACGGCGCCTACTTTGTTGACTTAACGCTCCTTTTTACGCATTTTGAGGACTTTGTAAAACTTGCAAACGTACAGCTGGCATTTTCCATCAAGAATACGGCGGTTTCCTGCAAGTGAGACTGAATTCTCCGTCGTGCGTAATAATCCTTTTTTTATTTGTTTACTACTCGCATGGAGCATATAGACGTGCTGGTCTCCCAGGAGAGGTTCTGGATCACATTGATATCAAGCCTTCTCAAAAACGTGGTCATCATTTCAGAATCATGCATACATTAAGAAACTGTACAGTTAAAGGAACTTTAACGAGATACACTGAATGGACTGTGAATAACAAGTGATGCATGAAGTGTTCTGTGAACTCTAAAACATCGGAAATCAGCACCGCACATTTAACCAATTATTAATGCGTAATGACTAATTAATGCATTATTTATTTTGAAAGTGAGCAACACATAATCATAGTGAATGTTAAGAGCATTGCCCCCCCAAAAAAGACATTTTTCTTATAGGGCTTATGATGCTGCTCACTAAAGTAGTTATTGTGTTATTCAAAAATTCCAATTATTTGATGTATATATTTTTAATGAGCTCATAGTTTTACCCTCTCTGCTCACACACTCTCTAGTCTAGGGTGTGTTCTGGGGGTCTTAAGCCACCAGAGGGTGGTGGTCGTTGTGGTGGAGGAGGAGGGGTCAGAATTGCTCATAGAGCCAAAAAAAAAAAAAACAAAAAAAAAATCTATCAAATGTTTGGACCAGGTTCTCTAGCTTATAGAAAAAGGTTGGTCATTATACAAAATAATTCCCCCTGAATTTTGGAATTTTTTTTTTAACAAGCAAGAGAAGCAAGAGAACAGAGGCCTCACAAACCATTTCAGCAGCCCCACTGCCAACACCCACTCAATGGCTCCTCTCTTCTCACAATATGCAAAAAAAAAAAAAAGTGGATTTGGAAACTCTAAATATCAGTTATAGATTATGAAATGTGCAAAGGAGGACAATAGAAATCTGTAGCAAATGACAGGTGCTTGTCTTTTTCTAAACAGAATTTGTTTAAATAAGCATAAAAAGACAAAGACGTGCATTTTTTCACAACAACTTTTAAAGAAAGGGCAGCCACTCTTATGTTCTTCTAATAAAGCTGAAGTGTTTGGTCCTCCTGTGCACATGCACCTCATGCATCTATGCAGGCTGTGCTGGGAAGACTAAGGAAGAAGGATAAAACAGTGTGGCTGACTTTAAAAAAAACACTTTGCCATTATTCTATCTCTATTCTCTATCTGAACCCCAAAGTTTTATTAAGTCTACAAACCAGAGGGGGATTCATACAATCATCACCCACCACAAACTGAGATCTTATGGGCTGATACAGCACAATTACCTTTGCCACAACATTCTGCCTGTTGTTCTCCTGAAGAAGCAGAACACAGAACTACGACCTGACTTGATGCTTGTATTTGGAGCAATGCTCCGCGGAGCGTTTGATCTGCCGATCCCCTAACAGCAGCAATGGGAACGCCAGTGTGTGTGACTGATGAGAATTTGTCACACTTTGTGTGTATGCATGTGCAAGTGTGAGGGATAGAGAGGAATAAAAAGAAGCAGAGGGATTTCATATTTACCTTTTCCATTTAACGTCACATGTCTGAATAATTGATAAATGGCTTTGCTGCTGTTCATATGAATTGGCCCTCTATTTTAAACAATGAGACCATCTGAACGCTGTTAACCACTGCTCCTCATTCAGTCAGTGTCAATACCCAGCATTCAGCGCTGTGTATTTATGCATAATTTATAAAAGCCATGTTTAATTGATGCATGTCCCTGGTGTGTGGGTTGTTTTTGAGACAATTATAGTACAAAAAACATCAAACGCTTCTTACTCATCTGTCTGTGATTTATTGATGTTTAACCTGCTTTCCAGTTTCCGTATCTCTCTAAATTACTTCTTCTTCAGTTATGCTGCCTTAATGCAAAATGACAAACCTCCTCTTCAGGCAAAAAAATGATAGTCATGACTCGTTATATAGGATTTAGCACACATTTGTCATGTGGCAATACAGGTTAGCCTATCAGAAACTAAACTTTCCCTTTAAGGGCGTTAGCTCATTTGTTTCGCTTAGTTTTGTTTCATTTGGCAGAGACTTTTTTTGTGTGGCTTTTCATAACAGTGTTTTGATTCAGAACGTGAAAAAAGAAACAGGAAGGTATTCTAACCTACTTTCACCCATGACGCAACTCCCCTTCTGCACAGACATTTTTCCATTTAACCTTCTGCTGCTCCATCTCATTCATTTAATGCGACTATGAGTTCTAATGTCCTCTAATGCTGAGCTAATATTTTGATGAATTATTTTCATTTAAATCTTCCTAATAATAACATTAGGGAGATGAGAGATGACCAGTCATTGGTAGATTTAGGGTTGTCTTTGAATAGTGAATATTTTCTCCCCTTCATCCTCCTTACTTAAACTGGACCTTTTAGCTCACTGTCCATAGATATTGGCAACCAATGTATCATAAAGCAGAAGAGTTTAGTGTGCTGTATCCACAGCATGGCTCATTGAGAATGTAATCAGTCTTTAATCACTTGCTTTGGCTTGTTGTTCCTGTTCTTCCGCGCACACAAACACACAAACACAGCCATGGATATTCAGTGCAGTTTTTCCCATGTTTCCAAGTGTTTCTACTCTTTCCTACTTAGCCTTAACCCTTATGAGCCCATGAAATGACTGTTTATTGAATCACCCTTTCATGTCTTCAGCTCTCTTCATTCTTAATAGATTAGCATAATTGATTTAGTTTTTTTTCTAATCTGTTTGCCAGAAAAACCCACGGCATTAGGAACCAAGAGAGCGGTTGTTGATTCTTGGCAAGCCTTTGTTGTTAGAAATTAAGTAAATTAAAAGTGGTAGCCAGTACATCTCTGCTGCAGGAGTGGACCAGAGAAAAACACACTTTTTCTGCACGCCAAACAAACCGTATATACAATCAGATTATACCGCAGTCGAAGTCCTTTATTTTTTTCCATTTATTGAACATTAGCATCTGGTAATACCTTTGTCACAGCTCACTTTGGTAGCCTGTCATTACTCAAATGGAAAGCAAATGCATTTGAGGGGATAATCCAAAAGCAGCAGGGCTTTGTGAAAGTGCCCGAGAAATGGATGAATGACTGGCCTTAAAAAGACCCCGTTTTTGCACACCACATCAGATGATGTAAATCACAGCGCACTGTGTTAAAATATGATGTCCCAGTTCTCTGTCCTGCTGTTGCTTTGCTTTTACAGGTGCAGGCTTGAGCTGTGAGTCACAGGAACAGGCGCTTTGTGCGTGGACTCATGAGCGCCAGATCCGCTTTTGTGTCTGTGGTTACTTTTTATTTGTTGGAGACCAGTGCGAGGATGAACGCGCTGTTGATGTTTAGCGTCACACTACCGCCGTGACATTTGGCTCTTAAGCCATGACACTGCTGATAATGTCAGACCTCTTCCTTTTTTCTGTGTGTACGGTACCACAAAGCATGGAGGGTGGCTAATGGTGGGGGAGGAAAGAGTGTGTGCGTGTGTGAAGTCACTGTGTGTTCTTTCTGCGATGATGTGTGCGTGTTTGTGTGGCGTTGTTTGAGTGCATCTGTCCCTCCTCCCAGGCCCCAGCGATTGGCACTGCATCTCTCATCTATTAATCATAGAGAGAGCTTGCTCTCTCATTCTGTTGCCATAGTTTCAGGACCTGAGACTGTGTTGGGGTGCCTCGCTGGTTACAGTGAGGAATAGTGAAGGGAGGCATAGGTGGAAAGGAAAAGAAATGAGGGAAACTGTGGAGGAACTGTAACTGCAGAGACAGGGAGGGAAAAGCTATGAAGCAGTGTTGGGCACAGTTAAGTAGAGGAAAGAGGGGAAGTGACTGACAGAGAAAAGGCAGCCGAACACACTGTGCAGGTTCTCACACTGAGGATTTGAGTGATTCAAGAACCAAAATGGATTCCATTTTTATCTCAGCATTGAATCTTGTTTCTCCTCCTGAGAGTGCATCTTATCAATTTTTCCCTCACACACTAGTGTGTGAACCATTTCCATTTTCCTGCTCTTTGCTTCCTAAAGAGAGGAGAAGAATATTTTCACAGTGGGTATCGTTTTGAGACATGGGTTTGGTGCATCTTGGGTTTTCACAGTACATTGAATTGCTGTTATTTCGCCTTACATTAAAATTGAAATGTTTTCACTGAGCTGAAATGGAAGATGGGCTCGGGCCTCCTGTTTCATGCTCAGTTGGAGAGTTTGATGGTAATACACGGTGAATTAGGCATTATTGTATTGCAATTCACTGATAGATTACTTAAATGAAAATTCCAGAGACAGAATCTTGAGAAAACAAAAAAACCTGCATCTCTGTTTTATTTTCTCCACATTCAGATTTTTTGTGCAGTTAAAATAATGGAAAATTAAGCCTTATAATCAGAGAAATGCTTCTTGTTATGGCTGCAGACTTGGTACCTCCCATATGACCTCATAATCTCATTTGGTTCTTTTAATGGCCAACCTTGCACTAATGTGGTGGTCGTATTATCGCCTTGTCTCTTCACATCATACCCAGCCTGTAAGTATTTCCAGCGGGAGCTTTTGCAGTGCAGGCGGCTGTAATCGTGGGCTCCTCAGTAGACACAGCCACCTTTCACTCAATCGAGAGTACACAAATAGACTCACTCAAACACACATCCAAGACATTTTTAAGTGCACTCAAATTCAAGCAGGAGGGCACTTTCTTTCATGTCAGTAAGATTAAAGAGGAATAAGAAAGCTTGTCATTTTTACTGTGATGCGTGCAATGGGCGCCACTGGGCAGAAACTGAAGAATTACCTGATTGTGGAGTACACAGTGTAATTCTCCCCTCTCTGTGCGTGGACTTTCTGCAGGGGAATTGCCGTTATGAGACAGAGGGACAAAGGGAAAAGTGAGAGGGTGCGTTTGTGCTCTCTGCTGATGGACATGAAGTGCTTTTGTGCCTTTGAAGTGATGGGATTGCGGGTGACATCATGGGGGCAGCATTCTCAGGTGCAGCAGGTGAATTAATCCAGGTGGAGGATGGGGGGGGGGGGGTAATAGTGCATGTGTGTGAGTCCAAATCTGTAACGCTCTTGAGTATCTGTGGAGGCAGGAATGCATGTGTGTGGGGTGTGTGTCAGTCATCAAAGCGGAGGAAAGCCTGTGTGTGTAAGGTGATCTGTATGCTCATGAAGGAGCAGCAGTCATCTGCTCCCAGAGGCTATAAGCTTCACTGAATGTGGAAGAAGCAGCTTCTTCTCCTATAAGCTTTGCTGCTGGTTTCAATCTTGAAGCCAAAAGAGGCCAGACAGATTTATGACCCAGTTTCTAGATTTTCTCCACAGCCAAGTTTCTATTATCTTTCTGGGGGATAAAGTATCACATAATCTAATATTGCTTCCTACATCATGATCGAGACGTCTATGAGCTGCCCCTAAGGACAGTCAGGCAAGCTTAGCTCAAACACTGGCAAACCGATATCCTGGAGACAACGAGCAATTATTGAAGCACGCATCTTTAGCTCTTCTGACACTAATGATAATGATCATTTTTGTAATTGGCCTAAGGTGAATATTGATTATTTCCATTTAACCTAATGCTTTAAAGTCCTACCCCAATCATCTTTTGATCTATTTTAAAAGAGTTTCCAGTGGTCTTTTAATCATAATTTTACATTTTTTTTAGGACAAATCAAAAAGCTTGTGTGTTTTTTAGGACATAGTTTCTGCAGAACGGCTGTAGTTCATTAGAATTTCGCCTCTGAGTTGTGGGACTGTTGGCGCAGAGTAAGGCCGCCCCCTTCCCCATCATTGATCTGTTTACATCTTCTTCTGCTAGCGCACTACCCTTCACAGCCCAACTAACATTACCGGTGAAACATAAATGGAGACTAATATCAGAGTTAGCCGTATAGCTTTGGCCCAGTGCCGGCTCAAATGTCAGTGGATGTATCGGAATGGAGCGGAGAAGGGAGCTTTCGGCCTGTTGATTGTAGTTTTTATGTAACAACTACAATATTTTCAATCTGCAGTTTTTGTCTGCTCCCGATTCCCATTGAAGTGAATAAAGAAATATTCAGAAACACATTTTTTCCTTACTTTTCTTTATATGTGCCCCCCATCATGAGAAAAATGCCACTAGAACATGTTAAAAACACCAAAACCACAATTTTCATTGGAGTGGGTCTTAAAAAGCACATAAACACTAAATGAATATGTGCTAAAATTTCCAAATATGAATCAACCAACACGGCGCTAAGTTTCTATTCAAAGTGGGAAGCAAAAAATAAAAAAAATAACCATGCTTCGGGTGATTTTGCCCCAGCCCTTGTTAAGAAATTCTCCCGGTCACAGTGGCTGGCAGACTACAAGTGATTCCCCGGAGGGTCCTCTATTTCACAATCCAATCAGGCAGAACTCTGAACAATATTACTTCTGTGTGTGTGTGTACATTTATTACAAAGCTAATGAACAAATTGCAGCCATGTGGCATGGTCTGGTGGCACGGCTGTTGAAAAACGGAACGCACACATGCATACACGCACCCCGGTCCCCAGCCGCTGCCTTCCTTCTTCTCTTTTTTTTTACCACAGTGCACACACACACATACACACACACACACACGCCCAACCACAAGGCTCCCAGTGTTCCTGGCCTGTCTGTCCATCAGCTCATGCAGAGCGCTGGGCTGGGAGTGCTTATCATCACTCTGCTGAGTGGAGGCCTCACAAAGGCCCACTCACATCACACATGCACACACACGCACACACACACATGCATGCTCACAGTCCAGTCAGCGCAGGGACACCGCTCACAGTAGCTGATTAAATGTATGAATGTGCAGGGTGACAGCAGTCTAAGCTTACACTGAGAGGAAGAAAGCCCTGTATGCAAATGAGGAGGCATTCTACATAAAAAAAAAATATTGAAATACTTGGAATGCACTTCTGGTATGTTCTCAGTTTTACAAACTTAGCAGACTGTATGAAAAGGTACAGAGATAAAGTAAAGGTTAAGACACAAACATTAACTATTCGGTAGTTAACGTGTAACAACCACAAGGAAACCATAAAACTTTATGAACTTGCCTCTGTCGGTCAATTAAATTACATTTTTGCTATTCAACTTGTTGAAAATAAGTAAGAGATTGTCCTTTTTAAATACCAACTCCAATGAAAATTGTGTTTTTGGTGTTTTTAACGTGTTCTTGTGGCATTTTTTATATACGATAGAGTATATATTTTAAGGTTGTTAAGCCTAAAATTGCATTTCTGAGTATTTCTTTATTCACTTCAGTGTGAATAAGGAGCAGACAAATAATATAGCTGGAAAAAGCTTGTAGCAGAGCTGTAGGTGCTACAATCAGTGGGCATGAGCTCCCTGCACAGCTCCATTCCGATGCATCCGCTTTCAGGCAAACAGCTCTATGTAGGTCTTCATTTTCCTCACCTGAGCTGACATCTGGCTCAAAACTATTTGGCTGGATAGCGCCTACTATGCTCTCCATTTATTTTTTTGCACTGGTAACGTTAGGTTGGGACTGTGAGGTGCTGTAAGCTAGCAGGAGAACATGTGAACAGATGGAAGATGGGAAATGGGGGCAGGCTTACTCCCCGCTAACAGTCACTCCCGCAACTTAAATGTGTTTTTAACAAACTCCTGCCGCTCTGTAGAAACTATGTCCCAGAAAACTACACAGGTTTTTGGATTTTGCTAAAAACGATGTGATGGTAATAAAAAGACCACTGGGAACATTTTTAAAATAGATCAAAAAATGATTGGGGTGGGTCTTTAAATGGTTTGGGGAAAGGCTTCTTACTGGTGTCTTTTACTACTAGTAAGTCTTTTGAAGAACTGATCTTTCTTTGAAATGAAATAAAATATACTAAAATTAGAATAAAATATACTGAGAACAGAGGGAAATTCCTGGAAGGATATAACTGGCAAGTCACTTGATTATTCTGACATGCATGCTGGGTTTGAGTGGGTTAAAGCCGTAGAGAAATGTCCAGCCTCACAGAGTTAACTAGGATATTTAATAAGACATGCAGAGCCAAACAGCCTGTCAGAGAAGCTGGTAAAAAAAAAGGGAGAAGACAGGCAAGACTGCTATGAATTTCACAGCAAAAATAAAGTCAATTCATTTTGTTTTCAAAGCGAAATTTGGTGACAGGGAAATGATTTTCTTTGCTTTATTCGTCTCACTTTAATTGGGACAAAAGGTGCTCTGTATGTGGGCAGGTAATCAGGCAAGCAGGTTGATAGGTAAGAAGACAGACAATCTGAGAGACAGGAAGAGTGGGGTTGTGCCCCGCATGATAATGTATTTGTTCACAGGGACTCTGATCGCGTTCACAGCATGCTTGGTTTGATTCATTCATCTCAGCCTACTGGGGGCCTTTTTTCCCCCGTTATTTGTTTAAAAGCCTTGCTACTTTTCTAAACCTACTTAGTTTTTCTCACTGAATTATTCCAGCCTTCTTGTAGATTTCTAAATGTGTGCCTTGTTTATGTGGATTACACGAGAGTAAAGAAGCTGGGAAGTCTACCATAAAACAGATTTTAACTGTTGGTCTGTTTGGTTAAATTTAACTGTGGTGCGGACACACGCTGTCTTTTCATCTTCCCTACTTAACAACTCTCATAAAATTCTGAGCCGTGTTTGTTCTGTTTGTATCCATGTTTAATTTTATTCCAATAATACCACAAATAGCGTTTATTGATTGTAGAATTACAGAGGAATAAAACCCCTGATTAATAAATTGAATTTAGAATCTGAGTGAGGAAGCCTGGCTGTTCGCCCATCTCCCTTCGAAGGCAGTTTAATGAGTCAAAACTGCTCAGACATCATCACAGTACATTAGCCTTGTTATTCGGATGTGTCTGTTTTCCCACCATCAAATCCTGTTTGCACAAAGGCTTTAAAACCGCTATCCAACAGGTAGGAAAAGTAGAGGCGAGCCAATCCATTAGTCACCAGTCTCAATTTCTCCCTTCCTGCTCGTCATTCCCTTCTCTGAGGCTTTGTGTCATCCTGATGCGCAGGTCGGCTACCTCTGTGTGCATGAGATCCACTAGTCTGGTAACCAGATAAGAACATTGAATTGGATGTGAAGCTCTCTGAGCCTGTTAATCATTTACATGTCACAGTTTTACTCTGATACACTATATCTCTTTTTACAACACGGTACTACTCATTTTAATTGGACAACAAGTTCATACATTTATAAAAGACTGTCTCAACATTTACAGACCAACTTAAAAAAAAGTTGTTTTAACATGTCCTTGTGGCATTTTTCTGATAATGCATGACATATATAAAGAAAATTAAGCTTAAAATTGCATTTCTGAGTTTTTCTGTATTCAACTCATTGTGAATCAGGAGCAGACAAAAACAAAGCTATTGAGAAAAGCTTCTAGTAGTGATGTAGGTGCTGCACTCGGCAGGTCACAAGCTCCCTACTCTGCTCTTTTCCAATGCATTCACTCGCAGACTAATAGATCCATGAAAGTCTGTTTTCCTCGTCTGAGATGGCTTCTGGCTCTAAACTGTACGGCTGGATAGCCATTTCTGTTTCACCAGTAATGTAATGTGAGGGGCTGTAAGCTAGAGGAGAAAGTGGAAAGGGATGAAAGGGAATGTGGCAAGGCTAAATCCACACCAACTAAGAGGTGAGGTTCTGATGAACTACTGCTGCTCTGCGGAAACGATGTCCTAGAAAAAGACAAAGTTTTGGATTTTGGCTAAACACGGCATACTGGTAAAAAAAAGATTACTATAGGAACGCTTTTACAATAGTTCAAAAGATAATCGGAGAGGCACTTTAAATCAATTTTAACCGTGATTTCAGAGATTAAATAAAATTATGTTCTTAACATTCTTTTCAGAGTGTGAGGATGCTACAGAACCTGGTCTCCATCTTGAGTTTACACTGCAAAATTACAGTACATTACATCAGCAAACACCGCAACAAAGACATCAAGTAGCAAGCAAAAGAGGTGGGATAACTGTTTGGAGGTTCAGCTCTGACCTAGATAAGACTGGGAGTTTGGAGCATTAAGCTGATCCTGTGGTGTAGGCCTATTGTTTTCATTCAGCCTGTAACTGGCTTTGATCTTCATCTTTCCTGTTTGCTGGGCTGAACTTGCTTTTCTGTGCAGTCATCTTGGTCCAGCCAAACTCCCCTAAGAAAACTGGTTGATTGTGGCAGACTGTGTGTAGAACAAAAAGCCTTTCATGGAGCTGGCTGATAAGATGGGACATGGTGGTGCGCGGAGTCTGGCGCCACTGCAGCAGTCATTTGTTTCACACATTAACAGGTAAAGGACTTTGCGAGCGTGTTGGTCTTTGCATGAGTGCTTTGTGCAATTCTTGGTGACTCAGAGTGCCATAAATGAGCAGTCACAGTGAAAACAAAAGACAAAAGATGTCTGGTTGACACAGAAAAGAATGAGGACGTGGTTGTTGGCAGCAGATCTTTTTACAGTCTTTTCATAGATCCACCTGTCTTCACACCTCAACATGCCTCATAGCTCATGCATTTTAGCAGGAGTGGACAAATACTTGATTTAAAAAACATGACTTCTTCAGACCGAAAGCCTGTGACAAAGCAACGGTAAAAAATCTACCTTTTTTAACCCATCTATAAAGTTTCATGAGTTGCACGTTTACCAAAATGTCACATTTAAAGTCAGTTTGTCCCATCTTCTTTTGATCTGTTGCAAAACCATTCCCAGTGGTCTTTCAATTACGGTTATGCCATTTTTAGCCAAAATCAAGAAAGCACTGTCATTTTCTAGAACATAGTTTTGCAGAACAGCAGCTTTTCGTTAGAAATTATACCCTGAGTTGTGAGTGGGACTGTTGGCATGGACTCAGCTTGCCCCCTTCCCATCATCCATCTTTCTACCTAACATTAGCGGTGTGCAACAAAAAGGGCGAGCAATGTTGGAACCACTCAGTTTTGATCCAGATGCCAGCTTAAACGAGGAAAATGAAGACATACATGAATCTAGCCGTCAACAAGAAGATGCATCAGAATGGAGCAGAGCAGGGAGCTTGTGACCTGCCCTGCGTGTTTTCTACGTCACAAAAGACTTTTGTTTTTTATTTTTCTGCTCCTGATTCACGAAAATCTGGATGAAGAAATACTCAGAAACACAACTTTAAGCATCATTTTCTTTATTTATGAATTCCATGATAAGAAAAACACCACAAGAACATGTAAAAAAAACCCACCAAAAACATAATTTTCTTTCGTTGCAGTGAGTCTTTAGCCTTTATAACCCTTCATGCGTTGACTTACCAAAACTTTGATGCAATAAATGCTATTTTAGAGCTATTGGTGTATTTCATTCTTGTTCCATCTTACAATTGAGCTCTAGGCTTCATGTCACTTTAGTCTCATGTATATGAATTGAAAGCAGGGGCTATATGGCTATAATTACCTGCTGAAGACCTAACTGTAATAAGCTGTGACTTTCTGTTTCACTGCTTGTCCCTCCCTGGGGGCAGTCAGATAGTTCCTCCCTCATCACGGTGATTTTCATACTTGTAACACTGAGCTAATTACTACAGTAAATAGTGTCTGGGCTGTGACAGCATCAACTAAATGGAAAGGATAAGCTTACAGGAGATGCTTTAATTAATTAATTGCTATTTGGAATCCCTTATTGGAGTTAGTGTGACGCAACAGACAGCTGGTTGCTATTTTTATTCTGTGTTTTTTTTTTTTTTTTTGTCTGAGTCGCTGTGGACTAGTTTCTGCTGTGCAGCCTGTGGATAAGATGTAGTGGCCTAGCTTTAGTTAATTTAGGTGGCAATAAATAAATTGAAAGTGTCTGTCTACACTGACTGGGTAATTTTTCATCTGCTTTTTTTTTCTTTAATCCCTTGTACTACCATATTAAGATTAAAGTAAGATTGTGGTCGGGGGAGATATTGATTTTAGTGGCTAGAATGTTAGCTGATTCTCAAGAGCTTTTTATAGCCATTTGGAATGGTAATTCATTCCCTTGGATGCCTTGTGTTACATCTAAGGAGGTCGCAGAAGCTGATGGTGAGATTGTGATCAATAGAAGCATTAATGCTCTCTTCTCCTCTGTTTCTCCCTTGCTTTCAAAGATTACTGGTGTCTTCCTCTTTTAGGGGGAAAAACTGCTCCTGTCATGAGTTCAGCTCATGGTTCTGATCTGCATGAAAATAATCATATGATGTGGTCATAAGAGTGCGGCCGAAAAACCGTGCTGGGAAGTTTGCTGACTACAGTGAGCCTGCCATATGGTTCAAGTAAACAGAGCTAAGGGAGACATTATTCACTGTGGGATTTAATGCAGAGAAAAAAGGGGAGGGAGTGATTAGGAAAGAGGTTTTAGTTACCCTTTTAACTGATAGCTATCTCTCAAACGGACAGAAAGAGAGGCACACCTGTACTCCAGCCATTTGACAGAGAACAAATAGTGGATTTTATTACCTTGCAGTTGATGGAACTTTATCCAGCTCCGAGGGGTTTTATGGTTGTGCATAATGGACAATTATGTCTATGAGATAAAAAGCTGCTGGCAGAAGTACCGAAGATTGAACGTTACACATTCCAGATGTATTAAATCAAATTCTACGTGCAGTCAAGTGTGTTGGTGAGTGAACAGAGGAAAACAACTTGTGGACAAAATCCCTCAGAAGCACAAGTTTCCTGAGTTTGAAGACATCCTATGGGTTTTGTATGGACTCCACACTGGTGTCTGCTGTTACGGATTTGGGCTGAATTCTGTGTATCAAGTATCGGTGAGTCGGACATGTGCTGGGAGTCAGATGACTTTGTGGTGAGATGAAGATCTTATCCGTGAGAAGCCGGATTCTCTGACTCAGGTTTTCTTTGTTTTGCAGACGTCGGCTACCTGCTGGACAACATGGTTTAATGAGGGGTCAGCTGGGATCTATGGACAAGGACTGAAGTAATTAATGATTTAATTTGGTAGGTGACCCACTCAAATTTAATGAATACATTAGTTGTTTAATCTATTGAGTCAATTCAGCTATAAAGAATTTTTTTGGATAATGAAAAACAGAAATTGAAGGCTTCTTTGGTCTGACGCACTTTGGCTTGATTGATTTCTATTTAAAACTGGGAAAATAAAACAAGTGTTGCAACAATTTTACATCAAAATTGATCACTTCATAACCCCATCAGCTTTCATTTACAATGTTTGTAAAAATCTATGAGTGTTAAGTCATGTGTTTGTTTGTTTTTTTCAATTTGGTGAATTCCCCCTTTTGTGATATTAAAATAAAGCCCAGAACTAAACGCAATTGCTTTGTTTCACTAAGTGAGGCTTAGAGCTATGTCAAGTCAGATTGTTTTCCCCCATCATTCACAGGCCAAGGATGAAAGCATGTGCAACAGTTATTCACAAAGAGCCAGTTGAACAAACATCCTCTACCAAATAGATCAAATGTAAAGATAAGACAAACAAACTTAAGTTAGGCGCCTGATGAAATCATGCGATACTTCCTGCTTTTGTGTTTTGAGTCAGCTCGGCAGCAAGGTTGTTCTTCAAGGTATAAGGACATGGATAGTCAAGTCACAAGAAAAGCGGATATACCAGTCAGACTTTAGATTTTGAGGATTACAGCCATAGCTTGAACTTATGTTAGACAGGTGACTAAAGTTTTCTAAGGATAGTAGCAAACTATGTTCACTTTCCTTCCCAGAGCTGCTCTTTTTGTAACTGCAAAGAGTTTCAAAGCTGGTTCATACTTTGAGAAAAAACAAGAAAAATGTTCTTGTAGACAACACTGCAAGAAAAAAAGGACATGTTGCACTTTATATGAAGTTTGAAATTCATGAAAGTCCTACAAAGGCTCTTCAACAAAATGCCACTGTTACAGCAACACTTCATCGCTGAAATGCGAGAAGAAGAATCACTAGTTTGAAGCAGAAGTGTTTGACCAACCAGACGACAGTTTTCGCTTGATGGAAGAGAAAAGGTGTGCGGCCAGGATGATTTATCAAGAGCAAGCTTGAAGAACCAAAATTGTGTCATTTTGTTGTCCAATTTTAAATAATTATGAAAAAGGTTAAGTGTTTGAAAATTGATCATGGAGGAGAAATAAATATATGCAGTTTGTGCAATGGAATTATACGACACTGTATCAGGAAAGAGATGTGGAAGAAAACGCCTGTAGCAAGATTTGTGGGATTTGTACTGCTTTGACATTTCACATCAAGCCTCTTCCTGTTGGTGGTGGACATGCTCTGGTATTGGGCAGTGACAGTCCAGTGAGAACAATGCGTGTTCAAGTGTGAATGTTTGATTACAGGTTTCTATTGCTGACATGTTTGAAAAACTGAAGTATTTTTGAGAAGAAGCTATGTTTGCAGATATGAGAAGCGCTGTTGATGTATCCTCAGCAGTTGACCTCTCAGCAACACAGCATGGTGTCGTTATAGTTCAAAGTGTATGCGTGTTTTCTCAGTAAAAATCTCTGCACATCAAAGTTTTTGCTTGATATATATATTTTTCTCTGTGGCAATGCCCACCCATGCTGTGAGCTTGTGCACACATGCCTAGAAATGTGTCTGTGTAGATATGTTGACCTCTCGTAAAGTGAACCTTGCAAGGCTGGGAAAGCAGATCAGGGCAGAAGCAGCCATGCAAACCTCTTCTTTGTAACACATTAACAACACAGGGCAGCCTGAGGCCAAAGAAGGTCTCTCAAGGTAGTTCATCGCGCTTTAGGAAGTGGGTCGTTGATATGGTAATAGCTGCTGAAGCAGGTTTCCTCCAAGCCCATTTGTTTTACTGACGTTGTATTCACTGGCTGAAGGTGGCTGGATGGAATGTGACAGGGTGCACTGCTGTTAGGTTACTGTAGCTTAATTGACCCTGAGAAAGCTGAGTGAAGGTGGGAGGAGGGTTAGAGCTGAAGGGAGTGGAGAAAGAAACGAGGCTGGAAGAAACATCCTTCGCAGCAGGGGGGGGGGACTATAAAAGAAAACACACAGAGAAATAAAAAAAAACGGACGATGCTTAACTTTTTCCACTCTGTGGGATCTGTATAGTCTTCTTGATGATTACTCTGCACAATGAGATTGAGGTTCCTCAAAAGTTCTCCTTCTAATGAGCTGGGATGTCAGGAATCATCATTGTTGTAATTATTTACTTTACTTCTATTTAAGGTTGCGTCTCTAGTTTCCCTGTTTACTTAATGCTAATGCGCTGATTTATTTTATGGGTCAAGGAATCACTGAGTCTTTTCTTATCAAGCTGCCTCTAGATAATATTTAAAAACATGTTGTGACTAGAAATCCTTTCTTTTTTCATTGTTTGCAAAAATCAGTATTTGTTTCACTTTTCTGTTTTGATGTTCTATATATAGTCAGGTAGGAAGAACGTCAGCATCCTCCTGGGACGTTTTGGCTTAGAGAAGACAATCAATAATAGCAAAGAGAAGAATACAGCAATGAATAAAACACTGCTTTAAATTCAGAAATGATGTTTTGAGGATGGGTAGATGCACTGATGCAGGGAAGAACCTAAACAGTTTTTTTCAAAAAATCTTTCTCATCTGAAAAAAAAAAGGAAATGTTTAGGTCAGTCAACAAAATAGCTTCATATGGTAAATTTGGCATTGACAAATGCTGGATAAGCATTTGGTTAATTGGTGAAAAAATCACTGCTAAATTGCCACTTCTGTAATCTTTTTTCCGCTGTTTGTGTTCCTTCTGATGTTATTCAACAAACATCAATGATGGATGTTGGTACCTGTCAGTCAAATCCTGTTAAAAACCCAGATACAGCTCATTTTTTCAAGAGATAATGTCATATGCTTCTGCCACGCTCAAAGAAATTAGCTGTCAGACCACACGAAGGAAACAATATGAGATCCGATATTGTTTTATCTGCTGCATTATTTCTTTCTATGAAACACAAGTCTGATAATTCTTCACCGGTCAAAGGTTTTGAGGTGATTTCTTCTTGTTGAGCAGAAAGTTTTAAGTGGACAGTGATGTATGTCTGTGTGGGCAGGTTTGTGAGTGTTTGACTGGCTCACATTCCCCAGAAGCCATTACTTGTTTGCTCTAAACTGACAGGTTTGATGGATGACACTGATGTGCCACACGCTCTCAATACACATTCCTGGTTTTTTTTTTGTTTTTGTGGGTGCTTGTGCCACCTTAAACCCTGATCTCTTCTTAAGATCAAGAGTTCACATCAGTCTAGCAAGGTGTCAGGTAGAGACAGGTAGAGCCATCTCTCAGTTTTCTGTCTTCTCAGTCTGAAAACCCTTTTCTGTTTGTGCTCCGTCTGACAGGGCCCGAGTTAATACAAAAGGATGACACAGAAGTAGACCTCGGTGAGTCTCGCTATTATTTTGGTTAAAGATGTGCTGCAATTGGAGGAGCTATTTTAAGACCCCAGCTGCTGCTTTCCCTCTATGTTCTATATCTCTCCACGGGAACTGAGAGTCATTGATCTATTGCCTAGCAGCACCTCATCCCCCCATCACATACAGATACACACCTCCACAGCACTGAAAAAGGCAAAAACCATCAGAACCCTGCAGGTTTCACCTTAAGATGGCATACCATCTCTATCACAAGATTAAAAAAAGATGCCTCAATGAAAGAGGATCATTTAGAAATGCTTTTAGTGACACCCTGGCAGCTGGATGACCTACATCAGGGGTGTTTGCTTTCTACCAGGTGGTTACCTGAAGTTCATGGATTACAAACCTGGAGACCCCTCGCCCTTTCGTAACATTTTGGAATTGAAAAGTTTTACTCAGGTATGTGGAGTGAAACAAAGATAAAAGGTGGCCCGACGCTCCAGTCAAGCGTTAAATAGCTTGTTGGAGTTGTATTTTGTTGATGGTTAAAAAAGAAAAAGCCTGTGTGCTTCTCTTTGGAAGAGGATCATTTTTGAAAATGTTTCCTTGCAGTGCTGCCTATGGGAGGTCTCAATTCTTTCTGTAAAGAGTGACTTTATAGAAATGTATAGTCTCACTCCAATCATCCTTTGATCTGTTGTAAAATAGTTACCAGTGGTCTTTTAATTATGATTATGCCATTTATAGGCAAAATCCAAATACTGTCATATTCTAGGACATAGTTTCTGCAGAGCGAATCAGAAATTCATCTCTGAGTTGTGGGTAAGCCTGTGTGTATTTCCCATGATCCCTTTGTTTACACCCTCCCTGCTAGCTTACAGCCCCTCACAACCCCAACATAACATAAGCTGTCTGCAAATGGATGCATCAGAATGGAGCAGAACAGGAATCATAGTTTGTATGTAATAACTACAAACATATCCAACTGCTGTTTTTTGTTTGCTCCTGATTCACAATGATTTCAGTAAACAAATACTCAGGAATGCCGTTTTTATCTTAATTTTCTTTGTATGTGTCCATCATGTGAAAAATCCAACAAAAACATGTAAAAAAACACCATTTTCATTGGAGGGGGTGTTGAATGATGAGCTCACCTGTATACTTTACACTTTATGTTGATTCATGGCTAATTTTTTAATTCACCTTCTTTCGTTTCCTGTGTAAACCGTCAGGTTAGTTTTTGAATAAAAAGCTCAAATCTTTGAATTTTAAAGGAAAGGTTAGGTAAGAAATTTATGACTTAATAAATGAAATGGGTGTAATGTCCTCTAAGGTTACTTGTGTGTTTGTGTTAATTAAAGTGCCTTGTGCAAAATTTCAATTTCAAAATTTTAATGGAAACTCAAAGATTTTTCCAAGAGACAAGAAGACATAACAAATATTTGAGTCTGAGTGTTAGGACAAGGAATTCATACTAAAGTCTGAATTAAGTTGTAATGACTGTGTATACTTTTGAGTCATGAAAGCAAAATAGGCGCCGAGACAAATTAGCCTTCATTTCAGGTATTGGAATGAATATTATGAGACTGCTTTTAAAAGCTAATTTCTGTCTCTCAATATCTAGTGCCTATTGACAGCAGAGAAGAGGGGCTGGTTTTGGTAATAATGCAACTATTGAGACATCTCGTCACTTTGACATGCGTTTCGGTTCACTAGCAATCGGGTTCTTTATTCAATAGATCCCCCAGCGTCTGTTCAATCCCCACTTTAGTATGGGCTGTCCCTCTGTCTTGAGTTCGTGCTGCAGACTCTCCTGCTATGTCTTTGTTTATTTTGGTAATGGATTCCAAGTTGCTATTGTTGCTTATGTCATTCGGTGATTTATGGGAAAAACTCAACTTCTCCTCTCCTCCCCTCCCAAAGCCACAGTTGAACACAGCTCGGAGAACAAGTCCCATCCTCTTCTTTTGACAAAGTGACTCACTGGCATCCGGATGCTCATTTTTTGGACCAACGGGCCGTGCCTTTAAATCAAGGAGACTTTGCTGAAAACAAGGTTGGATCTGTGTGCCTATGACTCCAAAAAGGGAGGCTGAGATTACATGCGTGGACGGTTTGGGGGTCCCTCTATTCATCGGCCATGTCGCCCCATGGGGGAGGACTAATTGGTGGCCCCAAAGAGCCCCCTGTTTTGTGCTTATCACTCACAAAGCATTGGGGTGCGGTTGCGTAGAGGATGGGGGTGAAGCAATTGGCATTGGTGATGAGCAGGTTTCCCATAGAATGGCTGGCTGGGATGAACTCTAACTTGGGGGGTGGGGGTGGGGGGGGGTCTAGCCTTTAGGTTGCAATGGAACATGACACACTCATTCTCTCATCCACTCACTCATTCACAAGCTTGCCCATATACACACATTTAGTGGGGGATTCTGGTGTCGGTTGCTGGCCTCCTCCTATACAAATGATCCAAAGCTGACCCATATAGTCAGCCATGTGTGAGGCTTCCCTTTATCCCTGCAGCCCGTTTAGAACGTTGAGTTATGGGTGTTCGCTGGTGCTCCCTGCCTTCTCGGCTGAAACTGCACAGGGGCCTCATGTGGGGCGACATTGTTCACTGCGACCCAAGGACAATGAAGTTTTTTGGCTTGATGAGGAGAAAAGGAAGGGAAAAGATGGACAGGGCAGAAATGGAATGAGAGTAAATGATTGAGAAAGTAGGGAAAGTTTTTGGAAACGAAATTTGACATTTGAAACTCTTGATAACAAAAGTGAGCTTCAAATGAGAAAATGATGTAAGGATAAAGGACAGAAAAAAAAGGAATACGAAATTAAAAAGCAAGAGGCAGAAAGACAGCAGGCAAAAGGCTGAGCCATTATAAGTCAGTATTGATTTCTGTGTGTGCTGGGTGTCTTCAGCTGTCGTAGCTGGATTCAGAGTGAGGTCGTTAGTGTCTGTGAAGCATGGAGCCACAGACATTACTGGCTCTTTAACAAACTCTGTATTGATTAGGATTTAGAGGGAAACTTGCATGTTTTCTAAGAGATAATGTCCTGATGCAATTAGCACCATGGCTCTGATGATGATGACGTTGCACAGGACAAAAGAGTTGGACCGAAGGTGGAAACTATCATTTTCGAAAACAGAAATGTTTCCCCTTTCCTGTGCTCTTTAAATCAAAAGCTTCATTTTTTTCTCAGCAGTTTTTATGAGCCTTTTAGCCTTTATGACCTCACCAATACTAAATCTTCAATCGGTAGCCGAAGAGGCTAAAATTAATAGTTTATCTTAAAGACATAAAGAGCATAAACCATACAACTGGGACAGCAAAGGTCTTAGAAAACCTCTCCTCTCTCCATTTCCCCCTCACCGCTTGGTCATGATAAGTGGCTAGTCTGTCTTCTCAAAGAGACTAATTTAATTGACAAAATGACGCCAAAGCTCATCAAGTGATTGCAGTGTTAATGACTAAGAGTGTGTTGTCTAAAAGGCAATTGTGGACTCAGTGCACACAAGCAAAGGGTGCTTATTTTTGAGGCAGGTGCTATATGGTTGGAAAATCCAGGTTTAGCAAAGCACATATGCATGCACGCCTACGAACATGCTGACAGCCACGCATGCTCGCAGGATAAGATTACCCAGGACAAACAAATTCATCTGCCTCTCACTGGAAGTAGTCTTTCAATTTGTTTTGACATTGGGATCTATACAGTAGATTCAGATGAAAGATGCTGTTTAATCAAATGATGAAAGCTGTTAGAGCGGTTCAGATGATGAATGTTTGTGTTGTTTTTCTGGGAGGGTTGAAAAACTGTAGAAACCAAATCTTTGAAAAAACTTTGCTTCAAAAGACTGCAAGTTATTGGTTTTATTAGATCACCAAATTGTAATTCCCTTTAACAGTTTTGTGTGTGTGTGTGTGTGTGTGTTTTTTTTTGTCTATGGGGAATATTTTATGTGCTTTTTCATTTAGGTTATTTCAGTTTCAGCTGTTTTTTCTGCTTCTCACAGCTTATCAACACCAAGAACTTTTTCATTCTGGCTAAAACTGTATTTTCAAGCACTCATAAAGCTCCCCACAGAAAACCAGCAGAGCACTGTCAGAAGCTGAGATGTGAGAGTTTATGTCAGGGCAGAACTGGCTTCTGGAACTAATTTCAGAAAGGGATGAAACCACAAAAAAAGAAGGTCTACCCCCTATCTTTCAACCCATTCCTCATTCACAGTTTTGTTTTATATCCCTTCGCCTCTTTAGAAGATTAGACAACTTTACTAGATCGTATAATCAGAGAAGTGAACCACAGATGAAAATGCTTCGCCAAATGTATTTTGAAGGCTCCAAAAAGAGGGAGACATATGCAGGCCATTATGCTTTTTCCTCAAAGACAGCTGCTGCAGCTGGATCTCAGGACTTGCTGAAAGTCACTGACATAAATGGAAGGTAATTACCATATCAGAGATCAAGACTCTGGGTTCTGACACCACTTTTTCAATTACTCAGGAAGGTGGTTAAGATGCAAATTCAACAAAATGGCTCAAACCCCTGGAGAAGGATAACGTTTCACACCGAAAGCTGCTTCTTAAGTTTCTTTGCTCATCACATTCTGACAAAGAGTGAGGGAGAGGTGGAGGTTGGGTAGGATGATGCAGGTAATCTATAATTCAGTCTATTCATCAGCATGACAACCCATGCAGCATCCCTTCTAAGAACAAACTCCTCTCCCCTCGCATGGATCTGGAAGTACATTTTCATCTGAAATAGCCCTGTTCACCAGGGATTTAGCTGTAATTTGGACTGACATCTTGAACAGAGGTCTAAATCCTAAATCATGAATCCTTACTCTCTTTTAGAACAGGAAATGGTTTTTTTTTCATTAAATATTGAGTAACTTTTGCTTTTCCTCAAAGGTTTTTTTTAAACACACCCCTAACAATGTTTCCCCACCGCAGAGCACAGTGTCATCTCATTTGAGCTTCACTTCTTTTCTAATAAGAACTAATGCTGGTTTTCTTTGTTGTTATCTTATAAAGATTAATTATTCATCAGCAGAAATAAAGATTTTCTTGCCATAGTTCTGCAAATCTGTGTTTATGCGTGTAGCACAGAGGATCACTGAAAGAAAAATAAGTCATTCACTTCATTGTATGCTTTTACTTTGGTCAACATTGTGCAAAAATAAAATACAATTAATGCATTTTTAAACATTCACTGTCCAGATTTTATTGTATTTTTTTGGCGTCAGACAGACTTTTGATTTACAAACAACCTGGAGTTAAGACTGCACAGATAATCAAATGTTATGCTTTAAACCAAGGTCCATGCAAAAAAGGAGGGCTGGCCTATCTGTACAGTGTTTTAAATTCACTGTTTTGGCTTTAGTGGCTCTTTCTTTCCAAAATGATGACACAGTTTGTGAGCTTTTAGCTCAGAAGCTGGATTTGACCCATACACCTTTGCGTGCTGATTCCTCTGCAATCTAACTTCCTCTTCTTTGATCCAGAATGACTATATTTTTACTTAGTCAAATCAACATTGTGTCAGTCTTTTTTCTCCCCTACATTATTTAATTACTAAGAATCTAATTTGAAGCTTACTTAGCATCTAGAGGAGTCAAAGTACTTTGTGGTTTAATCACAGCATGAGTTATGAGGTTTTTGTTATCAATTTGTATTTCCTGTTGATTAAACCCTTATTTAGATACACCTTTTAAAAGTTTATTTAAGGTTACAAATGTTTTTCATCTGCAGAAGAATATTAATAAACGCCTAAGATAAACTTAGAAAATTTCACTGTAATGAAATGCTCACAAGAATATGTGGAGTGAAGTGGAGCATCATCCATTCATTGGAAATTATCTTTTGTTTTGTGGAGAAAAAGAAAAAAAAGGAAAAAAAGAAAAGGATTTTCCAAAACTCTCATTACCCAGCCTAGCTGATTTTCTTTGTGTTGCCTCTGTTATAGAGCTGCTATTAAGTTTGTCAATTTGCAACTTTTGGTTGTAAAGTTTTATAATCTAGTTTGTACAAGACAAGAAACTTTTTGTACATTTTGGAACCTTGTTTAATTTAGTTTTACGGGACATTAATTTGGGGTGCATGGTGACGCAGTGGTTAGCACTCTCGCCTTTAAGTGAAATGGCCATAGTTCAAATCCCAGCTGGGACCTTTCTTTGTGGAGTTTACATGTTCTCTGTGTGCAAAGGTGGGTTCTCTCTGTGCACTCCACCTTCCTCCAGTCCAGAAACAGTCCAGAAACATGCTTCATGGGTTAATTAGTGACTCTAAAAGTCTCCCTAGGTTTGTTGTGTGTGGGAGGTTTGAGCCTGTGACAGACTGGTGACTTCTTTAGGGTGTACGCTGCATTCACACAACAGTGAGGGACAGGCTCCAGCAACCCTGTGACCCTGAAAGGGATAAAGTTGTTAAAGAAAATAGACATGGACATTAACTCATTTCAGCCCATCTTGATTTAACACTAATTACATAAAGTCTTTCTGTGAAAGCATCTTGTTTTAAGGCTTTAGCAAGAAAACTAGTAAAAACAACCTGACTCCTATTTTAGAAAAAAACTAAATGCTAAAAAAAGATGACAGCTTGCTTTACAACATTTTTACAGTTTATTTGTTACTTTTTTTTCTAGCTGTAAATGATAGTGCTTTGTTTTCATTTGTTAAACAGTGAAACATCGTGTGTTTGTGAGATGCTTCCCCCATCCCATGTCTGTACACAGATCTGAACAGAAACTGTAAAGCAGGAGATAAGGGAAGAAAATCCACTGAGTGATGAGGAGGAGCAGTGTGGGTTAGCTGGTGCTGCCAGGAACGCTGGGAACAGGGGGTGTGCGTGTCAGTCTGAGTGCCTGGGCCTGGTGAAGGGGAGTCTCTCTGAGGTCATGCCACACAGGCCTCTCTTATGGGGACCGCACAGCCTTGCAGCCAACAGCACACATTTACTGGGGCCTGCGCCAGATAGAGCGCTGAGGAGACTGAGTGACTCCGCTCCGTGAATAGCTGTCTCTTAACTTTGCGTCCCTCATCAAGATGGCCTCACTATGATGCAGCTGAATTGTTTTGGGATGAATGTGAGTGTGAAAGGGAATAAGAAAGAAAGTGACAGGCAGAGTGACATGAAGGCCCTCATGTGTGCTCATGTAAACATGTGTGGCATTCAGCATATGTCTGTATAATCAGGGCTTACGCTTTTTCTTTTTTTTTTTACCGGACTGCTGAATTGTGGATGAGAAGGATGTTTTCTCTGTGACTCTCCGGTCCTGCAAGGCGTTGCAGAAGAGACCGACTCCCCCGCAGTTTCTAGGAAAGTGCTAAGGGGCTCATGAAATATTTCATTAGAACTCCAGATTACACACATACACACAAAGTTTGCTTTCCTTCCATTGTTGCTTTCAAGCCTCATTTTCCCCCTTGATGGTCTATGCAGAGAATTCATGCATAATGCAAATCTCACAAGAGGACCAGTTTACTGTGTAAGAGAAGAAAGGGAAGTAGGACTCTGTGGTGAATTAGGATAATACCAACACAACACACTTTTACACACTCGCAGGGTAAAGAGAAATATAATGATCGGAGTGTAGTGTGTTTTTAACTTCTCCCTCGTCTCCTTCTATGCATCTCAGGCAGTATCGTGGAGTTCATAAAAACACTTTGGTGACCACAGGGAATTTATTAGCATTTCCATACCCTGCCTTTTCTCTGCCACACTTGCTTTGTTTTTTTGTGTGAAGATGCCTGTGTCCCGAATGTAGAAGTTTCTCTTACCTCACCACTATTTTTTTTTCTATTAGTAAAATACCCATTAAAACCTTTTAAAAATATATATATACATAGTTCTTAAGCATCATTTGTGTACAACTCTGATCATCTATCTGCCTTTTGTGGTGAACCCAAATACACAATTTGAATCCCAATTCTTTTACCTTATAATCATTTTAGTATATTGCATTAGAAAAGTTCTTTTAGCTCCCTGTAGCTGTTTACTGAAACTCAAAGTAATGCAAGAAATACAGAACACAAATAAGTATTAAAAAAAAGGGAACAAATATGGCTGAACTTAAAAAAAATGCCAAACAGAGCAGCATTTTTAGAGAGATTATTACATTATGACCCTAAAAGGCAGCATTTCTTTTCTATTATGAGCAAATTCTTTTTAAAATAAGCACAATTAAAAATGAGCTATTTTTAATAAACATAAAATCATCCAAACTGAAAAAGGCTATATCAGATGCTATGCATGTCAGTAAGGCCTTCAGTGAATCAGGGCAGCACTGCCTTGTTGAGGAGCTATTTTAACAACACCTGACCTCCCTTGACTTTAGACTTCAAGAGTTTAAAGTCATGTGACATGGCGATGTTGTAAAAAAAAACATCTGGTACATTTGTACAGAAACTCTGCATACAAAGTCAGATTTATAAATCTCACTTTAAATTCAGAGTTAATTTAAAGATTTATAATATATAATATAATGTAAAATCTCTAACATGAGTAGACACATACATTTTACTGGGATTTGTTTTCAAATCCACAATCATTTTTGCTTTTTCAAGGTAACAGGTTTTGCCATGCATCATGCAAAACCTGCCATGCATTCCTGTGGACTGACCTTCACTAAATAAACTATTCATGCATTTGCCACAAAGACTGTTACGCATGAGATATATTACCACAGAGCTTCAGTTTTTACAGCATTTTGTTGCACAAGTTACTCCAAGTTTCTGAAAGTAAAAAAAGTGCAGAATAGAACCTACAGTAACATTGAAGTACCTGTTTAACATCTTGTGTTGTTTGCTGTTATTCAGGGCTTATGTATGTCGTTACAAAAACATTACAAAACTCTGCAATTATCACTACCTGTGTTTTTTTAGGATGCTATTTCTGCCTCTTTCTTCCCCTTAGTAGCAACCTCATTCCGGGACTGGTAATATATATCGCTCACATCTCATCACCTGCTGCTCTTTGTGGACAGAACCTCCACGGCATCGTTTCCTCCATTCACTCATTGGTGCCATTTCTGCAACACCATAATAACCAACGACAGTCCTCCCAGTATACCCCTTGTTTTCATTACAGCCTCAGCTCAGTTCCCCAAACAGACATCACTGATTGTTGCTGGAGCAGCTCCTTATGAGATTGTGTTGCTCCCCTGTTGGGGGAAAAAGACAAAAGCGACTGCAGATCTGTGAAGAGGAGGACTGAGGTGGGAAAGATGAAGAGAGCTCTCAACCGAAGATAAATTTGTTCAGGGAAGTGCTGAGACAGAGAGATAAACAATTAGAAGTAGAAACGTGATCTCACTCTGAGCTTAAAAGCACCAACTGGCCTTCAGAGCGAGCCAGCGATAGACGTCACCTCTGCTTTTAAAATAGTTAATCTGTTCCTGGAGGGACAATGACTGCTTTAAGTCCCTGTCCCCTCTCCCTCTCTCTTCTAAGTCCCTCCCCCTCAGCTAAACCCCACTGAGGCGCATTGCTGGGATTAGCCTGAGTTGTTGTTGCATCCATACATCTCTTCAGCACGGGCTCTAGTTGCTCATATAAGTCATTCAGTATCATGTAAGATGCTTATCTGTGCGTGGAGTTGGAGAGGGGTGGGACATGTGTAATCTGATGATGAGTTGCTCACAGCAAAAAGACTCTTCCGATTCCATATATGTTTATGTATTATTGTCTATTATTACTATGTTTATTTTGTCTTTTCGTACTTGTAAAGAACAACTGGAAAATTGCAGTTGCGATTCATTTTGTGAATTTATCTCACTTAAATCTGTGATGCTCTCTGAATAAGCAATTGCCCTTTTAGAATTTGGCTAAAACTGAAAAGTTAAAATGAAAAATTTTCATTGCTCTTGTTTACTTGGTTGTCATTCAAATAACTGAAAATGCTTGGAAATAATGGATCAACTTGTACTGATAGATGTCAAACTGTATCTGATGATTACCTCATCTGTTTTTTGGATAAACATTAAACACTTAGAGGATTTTAATGATCCTGACATTCACTTATCAGATTGCATGATGGGATGTTGCAGGGACCATGTTGCGGGTAGGGCTAAACTTAATTGGTCCTCAGACGTCCTTGTCATTTACAAATTACATGTACAAACAGCTAATTTGTTTTCCAAGTACAAAGCAAGGTAACTGCTGAATGGATTATGGTCCTAGGCATGTATCCTTGTTTGCAATACCTCCATATACTTTAAAAACAAGAAGAAATTGCTCTGAAATGTTGTTTTAATGAAGAAAAAAAGCAATATATAAATTCATTTCATGTGGGGATTTCTCTGCTGCACTTTACTATAAACCTGTCACTCATTATCTCTGACCCCATCCGGCTACTCTCCACTTTGTTTGCCCTCGTGGTACACTCTGATGCTGAAGCTTGAAGGGATTAGCTGCTGCTGTCTTCTGCTGTTGCCCTGTCCACTCTCTTTAACCAGCAAACAAACACTAGAAACACAACTGTGCATTTGTTGTGAAGCAACCCAAAAGAGCGGTTTTACTCAGCGCTTTAGCTTTGACAGCACTTCCGCTGTCATCCAGCGTTTTAACAGCAGTAGGAAAGCAGTCAACATGTCGGATACTCAGCTCAACAGAACTGACTTGGATTTAACATGAAACTGTCATTTAGTGTGATTGTTGCTCTGCAAAGAAAACAGGGACTTCTGACTGCAGAAATGTTTCACTCACTGTAATTTCTGATTAAGTTTAGCTTTTATTTTAATCACAAAACCCATGCATGAAATATGCTTTTTGGAGAATATTTGATTATTAGTGCTCCCAGCCAATCCTGTTGTTTCGCATTCATTTATTTAAATTCACATTAATGTGCCCCAATGATTTGGAGCTTTGGCGTATCATTTCACAGATGGCTTAGAGAAGAATGGGAGGAAAAATGTTCAAGGCGCTGATCTGCCAGATACATGAGACTAAAAATTACCCTCCTGAGCTAAGAAAAGAAAAAAACGTAATGACAATCAGTCGTGGAGTTTATAAATGTGATTTACATCTGCTGTTCTACTTCATTTGCTGCAGTTACAGATCTTATTGCTCATACAAAGAGAAAGCTAGTAAATTATGTACATTTCTAGTTAAGGGAGCCTTAGTTTTGATAGTTTAATTGCAGGATCTGCTCTTGAATAAATGAGGGGTTAAATGCAGATTTCAGACCATTTAGGAGGTTAACATTTTATTTTTAATTTTGAATGCACTACTGTTGACCAGTAAACAAAGCCTTTTGTTTTAATGCACTGACTTCTGAGGTGGAAATCTGGAGGATTTGAGCTTTTTTTTTGTTTTTTTAAACTTCAGCAAACCAGGTCATCAGGTCATAGTAGTAATGTATATTGCTCTGCTTCCTGGTCTGTTTTCATTTTAGGTAGTTGGACACAAATGAACTTCAAGGTCCAATGTTATCCGGATGGTACTCCATTTTAGCAGCAGGTTGGCTTTAGCGTTAATGCGAATCAGTGTGTAGATTGGTAATTGTCCCAAGAGGCATTATCCTTCCTTTATAGATTTAGCATCATTTAAGTTTTAAGGCAATCAACAATAATCCGCCTTCAAAGGTGCACCCGGACAACTGAGCTCTATCTGTTTAGCTAACCGTATGAGAAAAATGAAGTTTGTTTTCCACGTTGGAGGCCGACTCTTGTGTTTCGACTTTGGGGAAAAAAGGTTTATGTTGTTGAAGTATCTTCTGCTAGTATTCTTGTATTCCAGCTCGACTGGGCTCCTAAGCTCCTTCACGGATTGAGGAGATAACTGCTTTGCCACGTTTCCCTTCATGAATTTCCTGTCACTTGCAATTAAAAGCACAAACAGTTACATGGTTCAGTTGCCGGATGAGCAACTTTATCCTCTTAAGTCTTTATAGTTGGTAACTTTGCCAAAAAAAAAAACAACCCAGCTTTTATTGTTGCGGACTCCAGCCTGTTGTGTTGCAGGATTTCTCAGAGATTGGGTGCAGGTGAAGGTGCCTTGCACCAGCGTGGGCTTGTTGTATAAAGCTAGAAGCTTTGTCCTTGGATTAGAGATGGAGGTGCTGCTGGTGGTAATAGTCTGGATGGGATCCTATCTGGGTGGATGAAAGGAGAATTTGATTGAGCGATGGATGAAAGGGAGGGGCAGGCTACTCTAGGGACTCATCATAGGAAGACAGAATGAGGGAAACAAGAAGAAAGAAAAAGCACATGGCCTATTATTTTTTTTCTCCTCCCTGAGTGTGGCAGCACCTGAGGTCTGCTTATTGTTGCTGATTTTCAGCTGAATTAATATTTGAACCCTGGACAGCCATGTCCCTATCCTCATCAGCTTCTTCACTCCTGCTTCTCTTCACTCTTTTATTTTGGGTCTCCTAATCTATTAAGTTGATTTATTCAGACAAACTCATTAATCACAGTCCCCTCTGGACATAATCTGCTTGTGAATTTGAACCCAGGCAAGGCTAATAAGGGGAATATACAAAAAACTGCTTTGGTATATAAAATAAAGGACACAAATTGTTTATAACTGAACAGCCAGTGCAGCCAACCACTTTCTGCTCATCTTTATAGTTATATTGTCTCAGTGAGGAAACCCAAGATAGTATTTATCCCAAGAGCCACACAGACAGGAGGAGTGAGGAGCTCAGAAGGGAGAGGAAAAAACACACACCAGGGAACGCCAGAAAATTAAGAATAAAGAGACAAACTAAAAACAAAAAGAAGGAGATGGGGTGTTGAGGGAGGCTCCGGTCACAGCCTTTTAGCTGATGATGATGAATTACTTTGACAGAGACAATCAGGATGAAACGTTAAGGTGAGCATGCCAGCGGGCACAGACACAGCCGGGCCAAGTCCTCCTATAAGGAAATGAGATGGTTAGTATGTATGTTGCAGCTGTATGTTGCTGCAGCTGCTGGAAGGAATATAATATATAAAAAAGTGTGGCACTCCTAACATTTGCTGACATGCTGGAGAGGGTTTGTTGGGATGTTTGGATTTGGCACTTTCAGGATTTAAAAAAAGACTGCAAAGTTTTTCATGTTACATAAGCTTTTGTTAATATTCATGTTATAGAGACAAAAGTATTTGCAAAGTCTCCTGCAGTTTCATCAAATAAACAAGGAGATTCAACTAAACCTTGTCTCAGCTCACTCAACAAACTTCCATTCACAGTTATCTATAGTTTAAAATACTTTCATTTGCAGATTAAAATTTATGTTTCTAACAATTTTAGGTTATAGACCCACTCCGATCATCTTTTGATCTTTTGAAAGAGTTCCCAGTGATTTTTTAATTTGGATTATGCCGTTTTTAGCCAAAATCAAAATACCTGTGTTGTTGACATAGTTTGTGTAGAGCAGTAGTAGTTTATTAGAAATCCACCTCTAAATTGTAGGCGGGACTGTTGGAGAAGAGCAACCCCACTCCCTCTTCCCGTCACCCATAACTGAACTATGTGTTCACATGCTCTCGCGCTTACCTACAGCCCCTCACACCTGCCCACTGTGGCCTGCCCCGTGATCTTTCTGTCACAAAAACACTATTTTTCATTTGCTCCTGTTCACGACTTGAAAAAAGAAATACTCAGAAATGCAAGCCTCAAAGCACAAATTCTGATGATAACAAACTAATCTTTCAGCCTAATTAGGCTTAAACTGTACATAGTAATGCTCCCATTTACTTATAAATCCTCCATTTAATATCAATGAATGTTGTGTTCAACATTCATCCAAAAAAAGGAGTTTAAGAATGCATTAGGAGGGGGAGAGGAACAACCATGAAAAGTGGAGTGAAAATTTTGATGGAAATGGAATTCATTTTTCCAAGGTAAATATTAGATTTAATGTTCTTGCAAAGACTCACAATGTCCTCAAAAAGTTGACATCACAATCTGAAAATATGAGTACTCCCATATCAAGCAGAATACAGCCATTCAAGTTTTGTATCTACAGTTAGATTTTGTGACAAATGTAAAAAAGATTTTTTAAGACTAAAATTTATAGTGTTTTTGAACTTAAAAGTGATAAACATTAGAGTTTTAATTGTTTAGTTGTTTGTTTGTCTCATGGAGCATGCTTGTTTACCTAGTGGGCCACTGAAAAACACACTTCAAAATTCAAATTAAAGAAAATAATTTTTCATGCAGCCTCAGTAACTTTCCTTTGCAATAATATTTATAAACCTCGTTGAATTTTTTAAATACACCAGACCGTCAGTCACAAAGTACATTTTTGAGAATGACTGAGGCAACAGAGATGCTGCTGCAGGCGTGAAGCGATGTGTCTGAATCTCAATCATTCAGACTTCATAGTGCATTGTTGCTCTTTTGTCTCTCATTCCTCTTGATTCATTGAACCTCAGTGAAAAGAGGATCGGTGTGGAAGATGTGCCTTTTTTCCCCGTTCTTCTTGTCCTTCCCAACAATCCAACATCTGCAAACTTCTGCTGAAACGTTTCACTTCCGTCCGCAGGTCCTGAATGTGTGAAATTAACAGAAACAGCTTCATCAGATAGAGATTTGTTTGCTGGCAGGCACTCAGGCAGACAGAGCTGCAGACAAAGAGAGTAGGCAGACAATGAAGCAGCTAGATGTTTTCATGGTTCTGATTGAAAGGAGGCAGTAATCTTGGCATTAGCTTAACATAACAGTGGGCAGGCTTGTCTGCTCCGGGTTCCCTGTAATTCTACAGGTAGGTGCACGCCCACCATCTGACAGACTGTAACACAACACCTCCAAACACAGAACCACGCTGCACATGCTCTTGCAGCAGCCCATCATTACGGTCTCACTCCACAGTCTCTTCACACTCCATCCTTCATTATCACTCAAACTGAGAACAATAGTTCAAGGTTGTGGCTTTCACCACTTTCAGGCTGGTTCAAATCGCTTTATTTCCCTTCTCTTCTGCCCTTACGATAGCAGGAAGTCATAAATGCAGATCCTTAGATGTCGCCCCACTGGGGCAATGGAAGAGGTTAGAAGGTTATAGATGAAAGGCGGGTAATCGTTTGAGGTTTTCAGGCAAAGTCCGGCTCAAAGTCACAGTATTTTTATGTAGACTCTGTCTGCTGAAGGTTCTAATAGTGAGCTGTTCAAATAGTTCAAATATAGAGAGTAAACTAAGTAAAAAATGTGGTAAAAACAAAGAAATATAATATGACTGAAGTGGTATCATTTTCAGATGATAAGATTTCAGGAAATATATAAATCTGCTTGAGGTCCTGGTCCAGCTCACTGCACACATGCAGCTTTTATAATCTTGATAAAGGGCCCCAGCCTGGACATTAATGCAACATATCCATTAGAAAATTGCTTGACACAGCTGATATAATATGTTAGTGATCACGCAGGCACTGTGACATTGCATGGAAGATTGCTCATTGGAGAACCACCATTTGTGTTTTGTAAAACCTGTAATGGACAGAACAGACAACTCTTGTAACATGCTTGTCCCACAGCAAAGACAGAGCTGCTAAGAGAGCTTCTCTTTCTCATCACTCTGATGAAAATGGTGTTTTTGGTGTTTTTAGTATATTCTATAGTATAGTATATTCATTAGCTGACGAGCCAGACAAAGAGCGGTTCAGAAACCCCTGATGAAAACCAACAACACGGACCCGATTACGTCGCCCGGATTGGCGTCACCGGGGCCCCGCTCTGGAGCCAGGCCCAGGGTCGGGGCTCGCAGGCGAGCGCCTGGTGGCCGGGGCTCTTCCCACGGACCCCGGTCGGGCACAGCCCGAAGGAGCGACGTGGGACCACTCTCCTATGGGCCCACCACCTGTAGGAGACCTCAAAAGGGGTCGGTGCAAAGTGGTTTGGGTGGCAGTCGAGGGCGGGTGCCTCGGCGGCCCAAACCCCGATCATGGAATCTGGCTTTTGGGACATGGAATGTCACCTCTCTGGGAGGGAAGGAGCCCGAGCTGGTGCGAGAGGTTGAGAGATACCGTCTAGATATAGTCGGGCTCACCTCCACACACGGCCTGGGCTCTGAAACTCAGTCCTTAGAGAGGGGTTGGACTCTCTACCACTCTGGAGTTGCCCAAGGTGAGAGGCGGCGGGCTGGCGTGGGCTTACTCGTGAGCCCCCAGCTCAGCCGCCAAGTGTTGGAGTTCACCCCGGTGGACGAGAGGGTCGTGTCCCTCCGCCTCCGGGTGGGGGACAGGTCTCTAACTGTGGTTTCGGCTTACGGGCCGAACAGCAGTTCGGAGTACCAGGCCTTCTTGGTGTCTCTCGAAGGGGTACTGGAAAGTGCCCCAACGGGGGACTCCATTGTCTTCCTGGGGGACTTCAATGCCCACGTGGGCAATGACAGTGGCACCTGGAGGGGTGTGATTGGTAGGAACGCCCCCCCTGATCTGAACCCGAGTGGTGTTTTGTTATTGGACTTCTGTGCTCGTCATAGTTTGTCCATAACGAACACCATGTTCGAGCACAAGGGTGTCCATCAATACACCTGGCATCAGGACACCCTAGGCAGGAGGTCGATGATCGACTTTGTAGTTGTTTCAGGCGACCTTCGGCCCTGTGTCTTGGACACTCGGGTGAAGAGAGGGGCGGAGCTGTCCACCGATCACTACCTGGTGGTGAGTTGGATTCGCTGGCGGGGAAGGAGGCCGGAAAGACTTGGAAGACCCAAACGTACTGTGAGGGTCTGCTGGGAACGTCTGGCTGAGCCCTCCGTCAGGGAAGTCTTTAACTCCCACATCCGGGAGAACTTCAAACAGGTACCGAGGGAGGTTGGGGACATTGAGTCTGAGTGGACCATGTTTTCCACCTCCATTGTCTCTGCTGCTGCTCGGAGCTGTGGTCGCAAGGTCTCTGGTGCCTGTCGCGGCGGTAACCCCCGAACCCGGTGGTGGACACCGGAAGTAAGGGATGCCGTCAAGCTGAAGAAGGAGTCCTACCAGGCCTGGCTGGCCTGCGGGACTCCGGAGGCAGCTGACAGGTACCGGCAGTTCAAGCGAGCTGCGGCCCAGACTGTTGCGGAGGCGAAAACTCGGTCCTGGGAGGAGTTCGGTGAGGCCATGGAGAATGACTATCGGTTGGCCTCGAAGAAATTCTGGCAAACCATCCGGCGACTCAGGAGGGGAAAGCAGTTCTCCACAGGCACCGTTTTCAGTGCAGGTGGGGAGCTGTTGACTTCGACTGGGGACATTGTCGGGCGGTGGAAGGAGTACTTCGAGGATCTCCTCAATCCCACTGACACGCCTTCTTTTGAAGAAGCGGAGAATGAGGACTCTGGGGTGGGGCTGTCTATTACCCGGGCTGAAGTCACTGAGGTAGTCAACGAGCTCCTCGGTGGCAAGGCCCCGGGGGTGGATGAAGTCCGCCCTGAGTACCTCAAGTCTCTTGATGCTGTGGGAGTGTCTTGGCTGACACGTCTCTGCAGCATCGCGTGGCGGTCGGGAACTGTACCACTGGACTGGCAGACAGGGGTGGTGGTTCCCCTCTTTAAGAAGGGGGACCGGAGGGTGTGTTCCAACCATAGGGGAATTACACTCCTCAGCCTCCCTGGGAAAGTCTATGCCAGGGTACTGGAGAGGAGAGTCCGTCCGATAGTCGAACCTCGGATTCAGGAACAACAGTGCGGTTTCCGTCCTGGTCGTGGAACAGTGGACCAGCTCTACACCCTATCTAGGGTGCTGGAGGGATTGTGGGAGTTCGCTCATCCAGTCCATATGTGTTTTGTGGATTTGGAGAAGGCGTTCGACCGCGTCCCCCGTGGCATCCTGTGGGGGGTGCTCTGGGAGTATGGGGTCCGGGGAGCCTTACTGAGGGCTGTCCGGTCTCTGTATGACCGGAGTAGGAGCTTGGTTCGCATAGCCGGCAGTAAGTCAGACCTGTTCCCAGTCCACGTTGGACTCCGGCAGGGCTGCCCTTTATCACCGGTTCTGTTCATAGTTTTTATGGACAGAATTTCTAGGCGCAGCCAGGGGCCGGAAGGGATCTGGTTTGGGGACCACAGGATTTCCTCTCTGCTTTTTGCAGATGATGTTGTCCTGTTGGCTTCGTCGGACCGGGACCTCCAGCGTGCATTGGGGCGGTTTGCGGCCGAGTGTGAAGCGGCTGGGATGAGGGTCAACACCGCTAAATCTGAGGCCATGGTCCTTGACCGGAGAAAGGTAGTCTGCCATCTCTCGGTGGGTGGAGTGTCCTTGCCCCAGGTGGAGGAGTTTAAATACCTTGGGGTCTTGTTCACGAGTGAGGGAAGATCGGAGCGTGAGATTGACAGGCGGATCGGAGCGGCGTCCGTAATTATGCGGTCGCTCTATCGGTCCGTCGTGGTGAAGAGAGAGCTGAGCCGAAAAGCAAAGCTCTCAATTTACCGGTCGATCTACGTTCCAGTACTCACCTATGGTCATGAGCTATGGGTCATGACCGAAAGAACGAGGTCCCGAATACAAGCGGCTGAAATGAGCTTCCTCCGCAGGGTGGCTGGGCGCTCCCTTAGAGATAGGGTGAGAAGCTCGGTCACCCGCGGGGAGCTCGGAGTAGAACCGCTTCTCCTCCACATCGAAAGGAGCCAGTTGAGGTGGCTCGGGCATCTAGTCCGGATGCCTCCTGGACGCCTCCCTGGAGAGGTGTTCCGGGCATGTCCCACTGGGCGGAGGCCCCGGGGAAGACCCAGGACACGCTGGAGAGACTACGTCTCTCGGCTGGCCTGGGAACGTCTCGGGGTCCCCCCAGAGGAGCTGGAGGAAGTGGCTGGGGTGAGGGAAGTCTGGGCATCTCTGCTCAGTCTGCTGCCCCCGCGACCCGGTCCCGGATAAGCGGAGGAAGATGGATGGATGGATGGATAGTATATTCTTGCAGCATTTTTGTTTGTTTGTTGTGATTCAGGGACAGACAAAAAATGGAGTATGAAAAAGATTGTATTTATGACGCAGAAAATACAGTGGGCGGGGCACAAGCCCCCGGCTCCTCTCTAATCTGATGCATCCACTTGGAGACAACTAGGTCCACGCATGTCTTTGCTGTCCTTGTCTGAGCAGGAATCTGACCTCAGACAGTATGACTGGATAGCTCCAATATTGCTTGCCATTTTTGTTTGATCAGTAATGTTAAACATGAATAGATGGATGATGAGAAGAGGGGCGGGGTTGCTCCTTGCCAATAGTCCCACCTGCAACTCAGAGGCAAATTTCTACTGTTACCCTGCAGAAACCACGATCTAGAAAACCACAGTTTAAAAGATATAAATACTTTTAATTATTAACTGCATAGTCATAATTTAAAAAAAACATTGGCAATTGATTTTGAAAATAGTTTAAAGGATGATCTGAGTGGGCCTTTAAAGGCAGTTACTCAGTCTACGTGCTTTTGTATTATAAGTATAGCCATTCTAAAGTGTGCAGTAATTGTGTTCATGTTTCCATGGGCTGTTATTACTACACTAGATAGTTTTAGACAAGAAACAATGAACAGATTTTTTTAAATAACACAATTGTAGATTACCGTCCAAAATATATTGTAACTTTCAGCTTATTTATGAGCTATTTCTTAATGATGCTGGAAAAAATAATGTCACCTTCTCTTTATTAATTACTGGGTGTTAGTGGGAAGAGTGCACTTTTGGCTTTATTACGTGAATTTCGTATTCGGTGTTTATTAATTCTGCTCTCTGAGCATGATAAAAAGTGTTAATTGTCATTACGTGGCATCTCTAATGCTGGAGCAGTCAAGGGCACATAACAGTTAACTGAGGTTAATCAATAGTCTGATGCACAGTTTGTGTGCAAACCTTAAGGGATCTAGTTTGCAGACATGTGCTGATTCTGTGGACACAGTCTGAGCCGTCTGCTGTTTACTCAAAAAGTAAAATGTGTTATTAAACCGTTTTTGACACAGGTTCAATGTGACAAGAATGACATTTAACGGGCCAGTACATAAGAATTAATTAATTTTATAAGTGCTGTTTTATTCCCAATATTCTTGTCTGTTTCTGCTGCCTTTAAGTGCATCCTCCAGAAAACATGTTTGAGCATACCACTCTATGGCACTACAGGGTACACTGACACACTAATTGCGCTGATCGGCTTGCCGCTAATCATGTTTAGTGACAAAGACACTAGTTTCCTGGCAGCCCAGGTCCTTTCATCACTTCTCTTTGAATGCTCTGTTTTTAAGTTGGCCTCTTTTTGCGTTTTCATTCTTTTCCACAGCAGTTTGTTGTGAGACAAAGAAGAACCAGACTTTAAATGTCTCCTCCATGTCAGGGCAAATCACGGCACTTATTGTATTGTGTTACCTCATCCCATGACATAATAATGTAATGACATTCAGCAGCACCCTACTTCAAACTGACAACATGCAATTTGCAGTGCATTGCGTAATAGGTTTTCTTTCCATGCATCCTCGTCTGCATACTGATTTTGATGACGGCTTTTCAGCTGTCTTGTCATTCATTCATTCCGAGGTGTCTGCGAGCTGCGTTGCTGCTTCAATGTGGGTTTTAGCGATAACAACATTCAGATTGCAACGCTCATTCTGGACAATGGCAGTACAGCTGCGGTACAGTGTGTTTTCTTGTAGTGACTTTGGCTTTGTGTTGCAGCGGGATTGAATGTCGTACTTTATCTCAGATGATTCATGAAGCTATTGGAAATGATGCACTAACAGAAAACAAGATACTCTGTTATCACTATCACGATATCACAGGCCAACACAGACTGTAATTGTGTTGAGTTTATTCCATTCTCCAATTTAAACTATGCTTCCTGTCACGGGAAAAAAAAAGAGTCTGTGGGATGAGGTTTTCTTTGAAGATGTATTCCCCGTTTATGAGCAAACAAATGCAATGGAGCTGAGAAAAGGAGGCTAAAATGTAGTGAAGAGAGACTCTTCAGTGAAAAGGCAGCAGAGAGAAAAGCGAACACGGTGTATGCAGTCCCATGGCCACCTTAACAGAGATTAGCATCATGCTAAGTCAGATCTGATGGGTCTGTTGCTGAGAAACAGAAGGCCAGTTAGCCAGTTATCAGTGAGGACACAGGCTCAGTCACTTAGCATAATGGACGCTACATCAAATAAACTGAGAGCTCCAACAAAAAAGGAGCCATTAATTGAGTTAAAATGATTTTCTGTGACCAGCAAATTTAATCAGAGTGACTTTGCAGTCTTGCTGACTAAAACAGTTGCATCTGATGTGACTAAGTAGATAGTTTTCCACCTAAAATCATATTTTTTGCTTTTTCTGTATACCAAACCAGGATTTTTTTTGGTGCTTTTTTTGCCAAAAAATCCCCAAATTCTCCAGAGAATGCTGAAAAACAACAATGATAATTGCATTAAAACACGATGAGGCACAGAAAGAGGTTGAATCACACCTTGCGCGACTCCAAAGCACACCTTTTATGTAGAAACAGGAGGCATGGAGATGTGAAAACTGCACCAGATGGATACAACAACAAAAGCATCACACCTCCCTGCATGTCACCTGCTTTTATCTTATATCCTGTTTCTGCTTTTCCAGCTTTACTTCAGGGAGAGGAAAAGAACGAACCAAAAACATCTGCAGCTGAGTGTTAAAACAGATTAGATTAGGAGCTTAGCTTTGTCTTTGCACACTAGCACTTTTTTTATACTTCCCATTTTATCTTTGGTTATGTTGAAGTTCAAGGTTTAGTAAAACTGCCAGACTCAGACGCCCTTAACTTTCACAGTATTAAAGTGCATTAAGGTTTTTCTTTAAGTTTTGTCATCGCCAATGCAATTTTATTTGTTGTTCCACTAAAGTCTAATAAGGACAAAACCCCATATTTTCTCCAAATCTCCTTCAGCTTTTCATATCAACTCAAAACTGTAAACATTTAGTTCTTGGTCTAGAAATACTAAAAGAATTTGATAGGCAATGTATTGCATTTTATGTGTGGGAAAACCTACCAAATCTGAGGATCGAAACATCCTTCAGCTTGTCCCTTAAACCAAGAATCCCTTCTGCCTTTAGTGTAAAAACTTTCTGGAGATTGTTTTGGTTTCTCCTGTCCTAGTTGGTGAACCATATTTATTCCTTTCATGACATTTCATGCACAAAATAGTTTCAGTGCTCATGCATTTTTGATGAAATACTTTAGTGGAGACCCACAGAGGTAGATTTGTCCATCATACTTTCTTGCTGTTGGCTTCAGTGGTTTTACCATAAACCGGAGGGCAGAGACTGGATTTTGGACAGATTTTCCTGAACATATTGTCATTTTTTTTTTTTTTTGCCGCAGGCAGCTTAGATTGAAGTATTACTCTACTCACCACCCTTACAGGCTGGAGCTCCCTGGTCCACATCATGACTAAGCATAGCATGAAATTGCGCAGGACTGCCTGAAGGCGTCCTGCAGTTGGCTTTAAAGTGAGTTTCCACATGTAAAATGTGCCGTTTGCTGTGTGACAGTCTCAGCGCTCCCATTGCTGCTCCATGGGGCGCTGCCTCAGTCATGTCAGCGTCTGTTTCTGTGGAGTTAATGATCCGTTTATCTTTGTCACATTTTGACATTTTTTCCTATTTCTCAGGAGCTGCAAAGTTTGAACTTGAAACTCTTAAATGTTTTTGATTTATTTGGAAGGGAAAAGTTGAAGATTTGCAGCACACACAAGAGAGATGAACTTTACTGTAAATAACCGACTAGTATATCAAGTTTGCCCTGATATGTAGAGAGTGAAGGGGCTATATGACAATCAGAGTTGAGTCAGACTTGAGAGATAACTGGATCAAAAGGCAGACAGGGAAGGCCGTGTGTCATCAAACATGTCCTTATCGGTGGTAATTTTCTCCGCTTTGCCAACAGCGCTCTGTATCAGCAGCGTCCAGATTGATTGAGCTGCTAATACCATCACAGGCAGTGACTGGCAGCCCTGGAAAAGGTTCTGGTATTTGAATGTGCAAGCCTGTCCTTTTTATTTCTTTTGGGGTCAATCTCTTAAGCGTGTGCATCATTAGTTTTTTTTTTTTTGTGTTGGGCTGTATGTGTGTCATGGGTGGGGGGGCTTGTTTTGATTCATAAAGGCTTTTCCCAGACAAAGCAAACAGGAACCAACATTACATTTACCTTTTTTCTGACCTACCTTTCTAACAAAGATGAAAAGACACCAAAATGTAAACAGATTGAAGAGATAAGGATGGTTAAAACAGAAAAAGCTGTTTGAAAAACCCCATTGGTGCCTCATTTTATTACAAAAAACACTGGTAAGCCTGAAAAAAATGTATTTACCTGTTAGTTATTTTATCAATTTGTCTTTTTGTTTTGTGTCCTGAATCATGTCACACTTTGGTCTCTTCTTAGACTTGATATCAATTTAACAGTGAGCAAGTGAAAGATTCCCACCCACCAGGCACAAGATGTCTATTAGATAACTGATATACATCTATTGTAGGTTTCTACTGAACATCTCAGATAACTGCTCTTTTAGGGATCTACTAATAATGTTCTGAAAGATATCTACCTATATTCTACCTATACTCCTAATTGCACAATTGTACAATTAGTTTAATTTGTGATTTTGTTTTACAGAGAACTAGTAATCACAAAATTCTACATTCCAAGAAGTAGCAAACATACTGTCTTCTGTTGCATTATTGAAAGTTGAAAGATGGCCTCTAAAGCTCATAAAAAAACCCATTAATGCAACTTCTAAATGATCATTTATGTTATTTATTAACCCTAACCTCCTTAAGGAAAAGATTCAAGATTCAAAGTGTTCATTGTCATATGCGACGGTACAAGGAAATTCTTACTTTGCCATCTACCCTATGCTGACGTATATAAATAAATGCACCGAGAATACAAGTAATACATGTAGAAAAGTAAAAATACAAAAAATAAAGTATAAAAAACAATAAATGGGATGCATTAAAATGCAAAATAGAATACAAACAGAAATGCAATAAGAAAATCTGGTGTTTTAAAGTGTCTGATTTGCACTAGCAGCTTGTTTTCAATATGCAAGGCATGATGGGACCACGATGCAATTAGCTGTGCGAAAGTTTTTCTGTAAGACATCGTTACAGTGATGTGCAATAGGCCTCTATGAATCGATGTCTATCTGATGCAAAATGCATATCTAAAGCTTTGCACTTGGAGATAGCTGTGATACTGTACCCAGTAGGCATGTGAAAACCACTCTTGTGAAACAGCAACGAAGCACTTACCTTCTGTATCTCCATAACTTTCTCCATGTCTGTATGCATCATTTGCATCGCCAGCATTTTGTCTGTAAACCTGATTTCTGTCCTCATGTGTGTCTGAATATCCTCAACCCTCAAAACTGAAAGAAAACCCAAGTGTAGTTCTGGGTCTCAGAGAATGTTGGTAGCCCACGCTGTGCTGCACCAGTGAATGCACATTAAAAAAAAGACAGGACGTTGGGGGAGAAGGGTGTGAAAGACTGAGAACATACACAGATGGCAGAGAAGTTGGAAAGACAAAAAAGTGCAGAATGCTGGTTTATGCAGTGATTCCTGTTAACCACTAAAGACTATGCAATTTCATGAGATTTCATGCTATCATCATTGTACCAGAAACTTGTTTTTTCAACCATTTAGTATTCACCAACAATAATTCTAAATGTGTGGAGATTTTGAACAATGTGTCAACTTTTCATATTGTTTTTTTAAACACCAGATATTTAAATCTAGGCTTTTTAAGTGATGATTTTTCCTTGATGTGCTTTCATGGTTTCAACCTAATATAAATGCCTAGCTCATAGATTTAGGAGCATTTTTGTAAACAAATGTCTGCATCAGCTACACTCCTGACCTACTTTTAAACACTATGTAGGGTGTTGAGTTATCAGCACTCATCCTTTGAATTTTCCCTGCTGGTGAGGTTGGTAAAAATTACTTTACCTCGGATCCTTCTGAGACAGCAAAAAAAAAAAAAGGCTTTTTCTCCCTTTTGGATTATGCTCATTTTGATACTTGTGTGAATTTGCTATACAGAGTCTAGTCAGTCCATCCTTAAAAAAGATATATAATACATTACATGGGTAATTCCCTTTAATGACTAAGAATCACAGAGGCATGTCCAGGCTTAATGGTTTTTAGATCACAGAAACAGTATTATAAAGATAGCTTATCATCAGTCTTAGAATGTCTTTGTCAGGTTGCTGTTGTTCCAAGTTGGCGCTTTGCCTTTATTCCCTTGATGTTCTTGTGTCTTTCTTCTCCCTTTTTTGTCTTCTTCTTTTTGCCTTCATTGTTGTTGGCCTGCCTCCAGAATCAATCCGTCAACTCTCGCACTTCGGCTTCTGTTTCAGTAACTGGCCTGCGTCTACGGGGTGCCTCATTCATGTCCACTTCCTTGTCTTTTAATAATCAAACCATGATGGATTGCCTGCACCCAGATATTCATTTGAAAGCAACATCTGAGTGCTGAAAATCAGGGACAGAAAAGGAAACACACATGCACACTTCTCGTGAGCTGGAGGCGGGTCTTTTTTCTGCTGGTTCCCCTGTTTCTTCTTCTTATCATGGCTTCATGTGTTCAAGGCAGACGGGACGAGAAAAAGGCTCCTGCCTTTTCTCTTGATTTATCAGGCCAGAACTGACAAGTTTAAACACCTGCCTGGCTAACCCCCCCCATTTGGGAGCTGTAGGTGGTTGGATGTGGCCCATTTTCTATCCCCTTTTGATGGATTCGGTACATTATTCTCACCTTGACTTTGTCTCTTCAGCCTAGTCTGCATGGTCTAATTCTCTTTTACTTTCACAAATCAGTCCAAGCATGTTTTCCTTCAACAAGTGTCATAAGTGAGGGTGGACACAGATTCTGTAGCTGCATGGCTTCTGTAATTGTGACGGATGCTGTTTTGGTTAGGAATGTATTCATATCTGTGTATGAAGTGTGTTTGTGTTAAATGTGGCTGCTTGAATTGCGACACTGTTATTCAGTCACTTCTTTGTGAGTATAGCAAGTACAAACTATTCATCTCTGTTATACAGACAGTTTAAAGGATCACTTTCAGTACTTGAGAACTCACATCTGTTTGATCTAAGTTTTGGATTGGGTTTTTTTCTTCCTCCGTCTAAAATTTGGCGAGAGTCACAAGCTAAAAGTTGAATAAATCAAATGTTTTAATGACTGCACAAAATAAACCACCAAGAAAGAAATGAACCCAATTATACACACCTGTTTTATCAAATTCCAGTACACAGATTGCAGAACTTCTTTGCAAACCACAGATCAAGGCCATTAAGCTGCTCCATCTCTGCCACTTCCTGTAAAACCCCTTGCACAAATCTACCCAGCATACTGCTTTCACATTAAAACTTTTTAGAGGTTTAGGCTTTTACAAATGGTGTTGCCTTAAAATAAAATAAAAATATAAATGGCTTCTTCTAGACTTCACCAGGATCCAAATGGATAAAAAATTCTCAGCAATGACAATAAACTTTTATCTACCATCACCTTGTGGCCCTGCTGTAAAGTCATGTTTGTAAAGTCACCATTATAGTGGTTCAAAAACATCCCAAGTTTTGACTTAGCACACAAGAAGATCTTAAAACCTGTCATGAGGTCATGTCCATGACAAAAACAGATTATAATGTATTCGTTCTTGATTTATTTATGTTTTTTACTTGCTTGATTCTGATCTGAGTGTCTGCTGTATCCTGACTTCAATGTCATTAGACAGGAGGCAGGAACTTCACTGCAGGGCCACACACATGTGCACACATGCACACACCCCTAAAGAGAAAATGAATGTCCAAAGTTGCATGGTTTTGACTTTAGGAGGAAGCCAGAGTAGAGCTTGTCCCCAAACGGTTTTAACACCTAATTACGTATAAAGGAAAAAATTATGTGACTGTTTATGTAGAAACATTTGGAAACAGACCTAAAGGCATCTATCCATCATCAGCCTCTCTATTTGCAGGTGATCAAGTGACCGTCTTTCAATGGTAGCATTGGAAGAGCGGAGGCTTAAAAAATCAACTAGAACGTTCTCAAAATGTTTTTTCCTGGTTTGTTTTTGCTTTTCCCTAAACTGTCAGAGAACATTTCCTCACCTGAAGCCCTCTGGGTTCAGCTGGAGGTCATAATGTATGTGTGGCATCATAAGTATGTTGAAGCTCCAAGCACTCTTAACTAAGGTGTTGATGCAAGAGCAGCAATAACATCATTAGGCTAACCAATGTGTTTATTGTTAGAGCTAATGTAACTTGGCACTCCTGACCCCCTGGGTCCTCTATGTGTAGGTCTGTGTGTTTGTAATAAATGCTTGTAGCTTCAAATCACACATGCTTTGGGATTGTTGCTGAGCGCAGTTTTGAGTTGATTAAGCATGTATAGGTGTTCGTATGCGGGTTTGGTTTGCGGATGGATCCTAGGGTGGGTGTAGTGTTTATGACTTAAGGTAGGCCGCTCTGCCAGCCTTATTAGGTTCTCTTTTACCTTCTTTAATGGATTTCTACTTTATCACTTGGATTGCGTGGGAGGTGTTATGAAATAGCACTTAATGTTCTCAAAATAGTATTATCTGTCAAAAGGCTGTACAGCAGGTACAAAGATCTACTTTTTATGTTCTTTTTTGGATGGTTTTCTATCTCAAAAAGAAGATTTCCTCATATTTTCAAGTGTTCATTGGTCCTCTGTGGTAGCAAGCCATTTTATCCTGAACTATATTTCAACTTTGAGCTCCAAGCTTGTGTGTTTAAACAGTATTGTACAGCATTTTAGATGAGAGTTTAACATACTCATTCATGCTCTCTCACACACACAGAAACAATTTGCTCCTCCATCCAAAGGCTGTAATTCTGTTAGGACCGACTGTCTTTCTCCCTGCTTTTACTCATGCGTGGCAGCTGGTAATGAAAGAGCCACAGCAAGGCTCATGGGTTTCACTTAAGTCCTTTGGTGCTGAATGTATTTTGCGTATCACAGGTGGCAGAAAGAGATGGCTTTTAGTATCCATTTAAAAGCCTGCGGATGTAAATGAAAGATGGGCTTCACCTCCAGCCCCCACTGGTTAGAAGCACCTGACATACAATTTAAACCGTGAAAATAAACACCAAAAAGCGAGACAACCTGTCAAAATAAACTCTGAATTTGGTGTTGTTACAAACAAAAAGATAGTGTCTAAAAAGTGCAGTTTGAGATAGTCCTTCTGGCTAAGTCAGATATTGCTCCATTGGTCAGAACGGCCTCCATCCATCAATCACCATTTTCCTTATCTGCTGGGCAAACCTCTCTTATTCTGCTGCCTTCTCATCCATCAGTCAATTATGGCAGAATTTCTGGGTCAAGGTTCAGATCAGAAACAAAATGTGACCCACCATAGCAAAGAGGTTTACACTACCATATGGGAAAATTCAATAACCTTTTAAAATTCTGACAAGCTTAAGCATTCGGTTGAGCTCAGTGAACCGTTGAAGTGTGATAGAGGGTAATATGGATAAGGAAAACCTATTTTTGTGTATTTTCCTACAGACCATACAGTAGAATATGGTACAAAGAAGAAAAAAAATAGAGTAAGAGGCCAAGGAGTGAGAAAGAAGGAAGAGGATGCGAGAAGCTTTTGAGATCAAGGTCGTATCCAGGCTTTGGTATTGGTATTCTCCTCAGTGGTAAAATGAATCTACTAGTGAATAGTGTTTTCATTCCACTCCTGAATGAGATTCACAGAAGCATGGAGAGAAAAAGAACGAGGGGGGAAGAGAGAAACATGACAGAGAAAAGAGAAAAGTAACCTCCCCTCCTCCCGACTCCTTCTTGTTGGTTCTCTCCTCGGATATACAATGGAGGGAAAATACAGCGTGGGATAAACAACTTTTATCAGAGCGGAGCAAATAAAATCCACTATTCAATTCCTCAACCCTTAAATATCCCCTGCTCTATACCCACCTAGCTACATTTCATCCTTACAGCTTCAGCAGGAAAAAAAAGATGAAGGTTCTTGATGCAAATTAAATGCTTTATTTGATTAGATTAGAGATGCAATAATTGTGGAGGATGATTTATGGTGGCTGGAAACTGCAGTGGGAAAAGTTCATTTGCCATGGTTTGTGCTATGAAATCAGTAAGTTAATGTAGTGCTCAAAAGTCCACTACAACATGGATGGTGCCATTAGCTAATTAGATGCTTGAGCATTATTATAATTAAAAAATACAGTTTTTAAAGATTCTTGGATACTCCAAGCACAAGCTAATCTTTGTTTATGTTTAGATTTTAAAATTGTGTGGATTGATCACTTTGGTTTGGATTTTTAGTGAGGTTTCCTTGGTTCTTGTCATGTGTTTGGAGTTGACCCGTCATTCTTACCATGTTAAGGTTGATCATCCACAGCTGTTTTCATTTAGTTAATTACCCTCTGTGTATAAGTGTCTGCTTTTGTCAGATCTTTTCTTTCTTCGTGGATTTTTTTGTTTTTGGCTTATTTATGAAATGTTTAGGTTTCTGCCACCAGGCCTGGTCCACTCCCTGACAAAAAATTCTTCTATGATTTTATGAAACCCTTTTCTTACCTTCAGTTTTTACCCATCATACTTTGCAGTTTTGTTTCTATTTTTATTCCAAACTATAACTTATCAATTTTAGACTAATATCATCAATAGATTGTGGATAAAAATAACATCATTACTTAAAAACAGTAAAAATATTTTTATATGAACAGTGACCAGTTCATAAAAGGATATTAATTTTCTTAGCTTTTCAATTGAATGTGATACTTTTTGCTTTAGCTCCTTAAAGAAGAGTTAAAGATAGGTGTGCTCTTACTTTCATTCCTCTATGGTCCAAGTTTTCAAGAATGTGTTGAATGGGGGATTTGAATGATGTTCACACAGGTCTGTCACCACCCAATACTAGTGCATGTACTCATAGTTTGAAGAGACTTGGTGGGAAATGTACAGGTTTTTTTTTTCATGGCTCTATTTTGGTAAATGAAAGACTTGATGTCATAATTCTGGCTGGGCACAAATCGCAAAAATTATTTTATTTTTCACAATTAATTTTCAAATGGTTTGGAAAAGGATGCCAGCCCTACGTCACTACTAAAGCCGGGCCCCTGATCTGTAAAAGTTGAACTGGTTTAACGTTCAATAGCCGCTCGTTTTGTACGTATAGCCTGCAAGCTAACTGAAAAACATTGGAGTTTTGAACACGGACGTCCAAAATGTGCATGTGCACATGTTTACACAGACTTTTTATTGAAAACCTGGTGTGAATGTAGCTTTAAAATGAAAATGAAGGTTGTGAGACCTTGTTTTAAAGGTAGACGAAATTAATAAATGCAGATCGTCTTGATGTTTTGCAGCTTTGCCATGTTTACTGGGGAGAAATGAGTCAGTGTAAAGACACCGGAAGATAGGACCTTAAGGTGTCTCCTCAATCACTGTTGTGGTTTTGACTTGTGGTCTTGACTTGTGTTCTGATTTTGCCAGTGTTTGTCAGTCATTTGTATGTGTTTGACAACAAGATTACTATTCTTTTAAGAGAATTCCCTAGACAGCAGTAGGGAACCTACTGTGCAATCTATCCCTATCTCCGATCACCACTGATACTCAACAGCCAGTTAATCTCAGAAAAGCCCTCCTACTTCTCTAAGACCTTGTCACACACTGACATAGAGGGCCAGAGAGAAGCTTCTCAGCCTGACATCGATCTATGACGCATATTACAACCCTAATCCAATTAATTCTGCTCTGGGTCCACTGTGGCTTACTTGAGTCATCGAAAATGCATGTAAATATATCTCTGACAAAGAAACAGGTTGTACAAAATGCATAAACAACTAATTCAGGTGAACTTATTCAGCATCTCCCTGTTTGTATTTCGGAAATGCAGGAATTAGTTTTGTGAAAAACTAATTGTTAAATCTAATTTTCCAATTTTCTGTCTTTGTGTTCACAGGTTGAGTAAACTTTGTAGCAGAGGACCAGCAGCAGCAGCGGAAGCAGTGTTGGTGCGACCATGAGGTCGGAGGCCTTGTTACTCTACTTTACGCTGCTGCAAATAGCCGGGGCGGGTTTCCCCGAAGACAGCGAGCCTATAAGCATCTCACACGGCAACTGTAAGTATATAATTTTTAAAAGTCTCCACTTGTGTGAACACTCCTTTTTCCTGAGCACTGAGTCTTTTCTTTGTCCTTTACAATAAAAGTTATCTTTGCAGTATTCCTTTCACGTCTTTTATCCTTTTTCCCCTCCACATCCTCTTATAATCATTGCAACCCTTACTTTTCCTAAACTGAACCCGTTCTGAAGGAAAGGAGTGCAAATTGGTGTCCAAGGATGGGTCCTCCACACAGCCTAAAACGAAAGACTTAAGGCAGCATTTGAAAGCTGAGCCCACCCCACATCAAAGGGATAATCCCTTATTTTTCTGTCAAGTTCCTAATGCTGTTGGTGATGGAGTAAGAGCTTTGAAAAGCTCCAAGGATATGGTCATTGTGTTCTTTGGTTTTACCTGCTTCTACCTTTTGTCGTGCTCTGGTCTCTGTGGGTGTACTGCTGTACGTTTTGGCCTGCAAAGCAGAGGAACAAGCCAGCCTCAAGTAAACCTGTGCTCCTCTGTAGGGTCGTTTATTCAAACCGAGTGCTTTCATCTAAAGCCTCTGACAAAGAGACAATTGCATGGTGCTGTGCAGAATATTTATAGCCAACAATTTATGGTTGCAGTGGGAGCCTAACCCACAATTGTGGAAATGTCTCCTCATCTCACCAGGAAACACAGGTCGAAATTAAACTTAAACCAGAAAGACACCAATGAAATTTACTGCTGCCTGATGTCAGGATTTTTCTCCTTATAGATACAAAACAGTATCCAGCATTTGTGGGCCATAAACCTGGAAGAAACAACACGCAGAGGCACAAACTGGACATCCAGCTCATCCTGATCATGAACAGGACGTTATACGTTGCTGCCAGGTTAGTGTTAATATTTTTAGTCTGATATTTTTTTCTCTTCTCTACATTACTATCTTTTAAAACTCAAATGTTTGATTTAATCATCACATCTTTCAACACTAGCTCTGATCTTACAGCTACTTTTTGAATATGTCACATTTGAAAAAAAAGGTACTAGCTGAAAGCTGCGAAACCAACAGCAGTCCAGCTCGGAGTCTGAACTTCAGAGACCTGATGTGCTCTCCTTTTTCTCCTTTGGTAAAACTAGAGACTAATGAGGGAAATTCCAAGACTTTGTGGTGTGAACTGCTCCTTTCACTACCTTCCAGTTGTTTTCTGTTATTTGCTTGCTGTCTGCCAAGTCTCCTTTTACTTTGCAGTGTCCCTGAAGACTTTGCTTTTTCATCAGGATTTAAGCAGACATAAAACTCACTCAGAATAAAAGTGAAGATTATCTAAACAAAATACCAAAGTTAAGAGTTTCCGGTTTGTTATCAGGTCTCGGTTCATTATCTTCAGTCTCTTTTTTCAAATTCTATGTTGTCAATAAACCTACAACTAAACAGAGATGTGTTTCAGTTTATTTTGACAGCACTCTCAATTGATTTTTTCCCCTCTATTTCCTAGCTTAGATCTATTTTTCTCTGTCTGGCACCTGTCTTTATTGCTTCCTGCCTTGCTGTCATTGTGTTTTCACCTGCGCGTCTTTATTTTTGTGAGACTCGTCCTTTGAGAGTAGATAGCTCAATTGCACCATCAGGAGCTTTGGAGAAAATCCATGGTGATTTTCTTCCTCTATTGTCATAACCATCTCACAAATGGTTATTTCTCATCCAGCCGAAAAGCAAACGACTGAAAAAACGGTTATATTCTGTCGACAGAAGCAAAGCATCAACAGGCTGGTCATTCATTTGCGATTTGAATGCACGCTGTGCTGACTGGAATGTCTTAAAAAAATGAACCCTTATGTCTGTGGGGTATGTGGCTAAGTGAGTGACGGGCTTGATTGGAGGCACAAACACAGGCCTCTCTTTGTTTCATCTGAAGCATGTCAAATTAAGAGCAGTGGAGGGAGGCAACTGCCTTAATTGCAGAACTTTTTAACTTCTCTGCGGTCATTAAGAGGAGGTGTGTGAAAGTGAGAGGAAACACATGGAAAGGGGGAAGTGTGTGTGCTGTCAGAGACTTAGCCCTGGCTGTTTACCACCTGCTCTGTTTGGGGCCTGGAGGGTCAAAAAAGGAAATGAGACACACCGGGTTTATTGGAGTGGTGTGTGTGGGATAAGGGTGTGTGGCAGACAGAGAAAGCAGGCAGGTTTAGATTGCAGAACAGTTGTCTCGTTGATCTAAATGTAGCCTCTCAGGCCACATGTGTGGATATACATTTAGGAAGCTGGGTCCTGGTGGGTGTAGGAGCCACAGCCTGCAGCCGTGTCTGCATGCATGTGTGAATGTGAGCGTGTCCCAGCTGGTCCCCAGCTTGTGTCCTCACTGAGAGCAGACAGGAATTCTGACACATGGCCTTGTTGGTATGTGACCCCCTGCATCAAGAGGAACGGTTCCCTGAGATTAAATCAAGTCGGATGACCACAGTTGATCCAGGGCGGAGCTTGAGAGTCACTTGCCTGAACGCACAAAAGACGGCCGTGGCGCAAACATTGACTGGCTCTAACAAGATATCGATGAAGACATGCAAAAGTTAAATGACAGTGTTTGGGAAACAGCAGTGACAATTACCACTTCAGAAATCAATGTGACAGTAAGCCAACAGTCGACAAGACTCAAGCTAGGAGACAACACACAATGTGACGGGGAAAAAAAACGAGCAACATCAATTGCTGCTTTTATAAAAATTGCCCAGTTAAATGGCTTGTTTATTCTGGGGCCAGCATCACACTGCTCTGCCATCATGCCTCCAGACCAGTGCGCCTCAGTTCTTGGTGCGCAGCAGCTTGCAGATGGCCTCTGTGATCACAGTCCAAAGCCCAGCACTGTTTTAGCCTGTGTCTGAATGACTGCTTAGTGTATTAAATCTGCTGGCCTCTGTTTTGGCATCAGCAGAAGAAAGAAAAGACTTTTGAGGGTGAAATGCGTACAAAAATTTAAAATGATGACATTGTAACAGGACAAAGAGTAGCTAAGGAGGGAGTGAGTCGAGTCTTTGGCAGCAGAAGAGCTCAGCAACAGATGCAGTGATTGATCATTTATCCTTCGATTTTTAGCCTTGAATAAAATGTATTTTCCAGGCAGTTTTGTTTCGGCCTTTTTCTGCAGACAAGTAATGAAGAAAATGGCCTCGTCTGATGAGGTGATATGACTTTTCCAATATTCATAAAATACCATTAGCCTTTTTAGACTCACATATATTGAACGTTGATTAGGAATTCAGCTCATGCTGGGGTTTAGTTCTTTAATATTCTGCATCTTATTCCGTGGCTCAGTTTCCATCAAGTGTTTTATCCAGCGGGACACTAAAGCTTGATAGGAGACCAGACTCCAGTCTCTACATGCACAGGCTGTTTTAAAGCCCTGTTGTTTGTTCACATTTAAGAAAACTCACACAGGATTATCGCCTATTATGTTTCTCTCAATGCTTTTTATAGCTGCTCTTCACAAATTCAAATAGATGTCAAACAGATTTCTTGCCAAAAGTCCCACTTTAATAAAAATGCTCAGGGAAATAAAATCTAGCTTTTGGCATAATCAGACATTAGGGACTTTATTAGTCTGTTAAATTGTCAAAAATACTGTCATGCTTTGAGATTTCTCTCACTGATGGTGTTGAAAACAGAATAAAAGAATTTTAGATTTCTTTTTACAAGGATTTGATTTCAGTTACATGAAGGAGTTTAATTGTTTTTGGGAAAAAATAATTGTTTACTCCACTATTTTCTTTGCTGCCTGCTGTTTGAGTGTGTAAAAACACAAAGGCTGCAAACAGACTAACAACATTAAAGTCCTACTCCAATCATCTTTTGATCTATATTCAAAAATTTCCTTTGGTCTTTTAATTATGAATATGCCATTTTTAGGTCAAATACAAAAAAACAAAGTCATTTTCCTGGATATATTTTTTGTAGAGCGGCAGGAGTTCATTAGAAATTTACCTATGAGTAAGTGTAAGTGTAAGTATGAGTACATGGAATAAGCCTTCCCTGACTTCCCAGCATCTCTATGTTTATTCCCTCTCCCACTGGACCCTCACAACCCCAAGCTAAGAGCAAGCAACATTGGAGCTATCCAGCCATACGGTCTTAAGTCAGATGCTAGCTCAGACAAGGAAATGAATGTATTTGTCTGCAAGTGGATGCATTGGAATGGAGCGGAGCAGTGAGCTTGTGGCCTACCTTATGTAGTTTGTGCAAAGCAATTATAAGCTTTTTCAAATGGCATGTATTCATCTGGTCCTCATTCACTAACTTTTGAATAAAGAAATACTCAATCACGTTGACACTCAAACACAATATTAAAGTTAATGTCTTTATGTATGTCCTCCATCATGAGAAAAATACTACAAGAAGATGTTAAAAACACAATTGTCATTGGAGTGGGTCTTTAAAAATAGTTTTTTTCCACTTCTATTGGCTTGCTTGATGCATGAATATTCACAACCACTACTACATTTATTATAGCTAACTTTTTAATACGGGGAAATGTCTCCGGTTACCATTAAATAACACGCTCTTTGACATATTGTAACTCTTTGAGCGATCACGGTGAATCAGCTGATTCTGACGCGGACAAAAGTGACTTTTCATATCAGCTTTGCCCTAATATGTAACATGTTAACAATGTAAAGTTTTGCATAACGATCAAGAGAATTGTTCATATATATATATTTTTTTATTATTATTATGTTTTGTTGGAATAACCCTACCTTTTTAATAACATTCTAACGTAAGCCGGTCTTTGTGGAGAGTCTGATGAGACCACATGTGGAAAAAGTTAAAATGATAAACACAGGGTCCAACTGTGCATAAAAAGGCTGTTTAATATTTATTTTTATTGCAGATACCAGTCATGCATTTCCCATAGAGTAAATATGAGTACAGGTGATAACCATAAAAACTTCTTCATATCTGAGGTCTGCGGTTTATTCTTGTCTTCCGTCACGTGAGCTTCAGCCGTTCGGCAGCAAAGTAACGTTTAAGAAGGGCAATAAACTGTTTAGTGAGGGATGGACACAGCCCATCCCAGAGGTCCATATTTCACGGGGAGGGGACGCAGTGTGCAACATGTACAGGGAATTTATTGCAGCTCAGAGGCAGATTTATCAGTTTGATTTTTGTGGAAAATATCTGCTTGTGTCTCAGGGTTGTGTGCGTGAAGGAAGCTGGCCCTTAAAGAGTGAATATTCACAGTGTTTGCAAAAAATCATTTGATTGAGGCCAATGTAGCAGTCAGTAATAATGACTGATGATTAAGAATAATGATTAAGTGCATAGAATGACTGTTTTGAAGTAATTTCGAAATTTAAAGTGGGGTTGAATGTCTTTTATCCGTTTAAAAAATGTTTTGCAATTAAAAAACGAATGCAAGAACCAGAACATGAGTTTTAAGTGACTAAAGGGTTAAATGTGACCCTATAAATTTCCTTGGATAGCATATTTAATCTTTACATTGTCAAAAAGTTATCAAATATGACTCAAAATTACAGAAATCCAAGTTTAATTTAAAAGTCAGTGTATAATTTAAGAGCAGAGTGAGACAACCTGAGCCTTAGCCTCCATTCGTTAATGTGTTACTGTATATGCATGCACGCCAAGGGTCTCTCCACATGCAGGGCATTGTCGCCATTCTTGGGCTGCAGTCTGTCTTTGCCATGGTAACACCAACCACACTTTGTTTACACCCCTCTGTGAAGCTGGGAAGCATGGGAATTAGAGAGAGAATGTGTCTGTGTGTGTGTGTGCTGGTATGACCGAAAGAGAGACCTAAGTCAGAATGATCGGTGTGAGAGAGCGGCAAAATTTGTGGCTGCCATTTGCAGTCACACAGAGACAAACACTTGCTCTCAAAAATCCAGATTACCTTCTCTGAGTTGAGTCCACTAACACAGTTATGCCGCTGTGGACGCTCTTGCTCCCTGTTGGGTCTCTTTGGTTCTCGCACTGGAGGCCACTAGAGTTTCCATTATTGTAGCTCCACCAAATCCTGTTAAAGCCCACTAATGACTGGGATTACACAGTTGCCTCTTCTCTCTCTAGTCACAGCATCAACGACACACAGCCATGTTCATGCTCTGAAACAAAGCTCATGGCTCCGGAAATAACAATTGCCTAAAGTTTAAATTAGGACAAGTTTTATTTAAAAAAAAAAAAACACCTCCAGCTTGTTAAATCTGTCTCTTTACTGCAGTTTCTTTTATAAAAACATATGAATTCTGTTTGTGCAATTTTTGTCATTATAATATTACAGCAGGAAAAGAGTCAGAGTACACAGTAGCTAACCAGTTTGACGCGTTAGTACAGAGGACCGTCTAAATTAGCTAAAAGGAGGTAGAAAGTAAAATGCTGCTTTAAAAAATGGACTTTTTAACTTTTTACAAAACTACAATGTCTTTTTACCATGACATACAAAATTTTGGTCAAAACCCCACACAAAAGTGATCCGTTAAGCCTGAAAAAGCAACAATTGCTAAATTAACTGAAAAAAATGAAAAGTGATGTGTCGTCGTGTAACAAGAGCAGTCATGTTGTGCTGGTGTTTAGGACCCTATTTTACAACAACGTCAACTGAATTCTCTTCTTTGGCTAAACATGCACTCAGACATCAAATTATGAGTGGATCTGTGACTGTAAAGACATGTATAATAACTGTAATTATGTTTTTTTTTAAAGCACACAAACTTTTAACATATGTTTATTCTAATTAAGAGTATTTCAACCTAAATCTTTACCCATTTTCTTTGTAAGACAACTGTTTGTTTTGATGCCTAAACCTAAAAATATGTCAATTTAAATTGCTGAAAAAAAATAGTATTAAACACAGTGCACTATGTTTTAAAAATTTAACACATAAATAATAAAAAAAAACTCAACCAATCAACTTTTGTATATAGATGTTTTATTTTAATAAGGCTTATGTAACAACATGCTAAGATAAACACAGTGGCTGAGATTGACCTGATTTCAAAATTATTCAGGAAAATACCTCATGGGATGTTAATGCTTCTAATCAAAGTCCTCTGCATAAACTTCCACACTGACATTCCTTCTTCTCTTCTAAAGATTAAATTGTGCTAAAGTACCATTTGAATCAGTACATTTTCCATGCATTCCACTGTCTTCCACCAATACCGTAGCTTAATAAGTTAACGGAGGTACGCCTGGTCATTTCTGAAAATGTTTAATTCCGAAGCACATCTTTTATTCTGCTGCATACCAGGCTAATGACAACTTTTGCAATTAACGGTTGGGCTTTTACAGCATGCCATGAATATCTTGAATATAAAATTTTCTCCTGTTAGCGAGAATATATTTCGATGGACACAGATGATGAAATAAGAATGCAAATGATTGATTCAAAGTAAAAACTGCATGTTGAGAACGCAGTAGTTCCTTGTGGGAAAATGTGGCCAGTACTTTGACACGAAACAAAAAGAATGTCACGTCTTTTATGCAGTTATTTTTCATGCTTGCATAATTGCATGCTCACAACATGCCCCTCACCCTATCCAAGCAACCTCACACAAAAATGTGCACACAAAGACAACTGTGCGGAGAATGTAAAAACCCATAATGAGAATCTTAACCTTCAAAAAGAACAACCTGCCTCGGCTCGGGGGTGGGTGAACCCTGGCTTGTCGCATTTCATGCCACCTCATCACTGAGGGCCTCTCCGTGCCCTCAGCTCATTCAGAACTTCAACAACTCCCTTCAACAGCCCCAAAGGTGCCTGCTGGCTTCTCCAGTCCCCTCCCATTCACTTTGTAAAGAGTATTTGAACCAATGAGAGCCAAAACAATGCACAATGGGCTCTCCTTCACCACCCATGATCCGGTTATGAAGAGACAGGAATATGGGGGAAGAAGGGGGATGAGAGTGGGAGATGGAGAGGAGGGCGGACGTGCAGGCATTTCGTTTGCATAAAAGTGGGATGGTGGCTTAAGGTGTGGGATGCATGTTAATCACATTCTCCTCCTTTCTGCTGCTGAATTGAGAGATAGTTTGACAAAGACCTGGCAGATGGACCAGTCTGGCCTGCAGTCACCCTAGAAGGAATGTGTCGTTGTGAAAACGACATTCTTCCTCACAAAGAGCCAGTGTTTTCATATTCAGAACCTCTATGTCACTCTGCCAGCACAGATTTGGCACCACGGCCCATGCCCAGCTGTTTTACTGTCTTGTCTTAATACTTTCCCTTCTTTCACACTGCCTCCATGTTTGTGCCGAACTGAACATTTGCATACTTTCCACCATACTCACTCATATTTGTCACAGAGTTTTGGGAAATGTAAAGCCTACGCCAAGTGATTCACATTGACACCCAATGTTCTGCACTTACTCTGTGTCAATGGGCTCTGTCAGTTCATTTTCTGCTGAAATTTCTGTGTTTTCAGATTTCCTCTTTGGCACCGGAGCCTCTTGATCTTCATGTTTCTTGCATCAGCAGTGTACCACCGGCTCACAGACATATTTGATTTAATAAAATTTGAAAGGCCTGGAGATATTTAACATCCTGGCTGAACTGAAATTGACCTTGGCGATGTGACACAAATCTAAAATAGCAAGGTGCACTCATTCAGAGACCTACTGAAGTACAGATGTCCCCCTTCGGTGAAGTACCACTCATGCACACTTGTGTTGCCGTTTAGCTCATCAAATGTATGCAATTCGCATTTCCTTCGAACGGAAGTATCTCTAATACCCATCATAACTTAACAAAAAAGAAATGGACAAAACCAAAGTGCATATAAATTCAGGAAACTACCATATTTCCACACAATAAGGCGCACTTAAAAGCCTTCATTTAAAAAAAAAGAAGACAGTGTGCTTTATTATATGGACCGGAGCATCTTATACGTGGATTAAATCTGGTTGCGTTTACTGACGTCGAAGCAATCTTAAGACGTACCCAGCGCTCTGTCAAAAGTCTATTTTTTTCCAAGCTGCAAACAATGTGTTTTTGTTGGACTTTTGTGTTTATGTGTTACCAACAAGATTGGGAGTTAGCACATATCATTCTGGGTTTTTTTTCTGTATTGCAAACAAGGTTGGAAGAAGTACAGGTATTGTAAATATTTTATCGTGGTCACAGCTGTCACAAATGAGTTCTAGAAATACTGTGAGCGCAATTGATAAAGTCTGACTTATTTATCAATGACTGTCTTGACTTACCTAACCCGCCTTATTCCTTATATATGAGATAATTTCCACAATAGACCATTCATTGATGATCATAAACGCTGTGCCCAATAGGTTGCCCTTTTAGTGTTCCCAGCTTCCCTTATGTGTTTAAATATTTTATTTTATCGCAGAGTTTTACATTAATGTATTCTGGTACCTAAGCGGCTGGATGGCATAGTTGGCTGTGTGTTGGACTTGGGCATGGCAAACCAGGGTTAATTTCCTATAGGCCGCAATGAGCTTCATCCAGTGTGGGTCCTTGAGCAAGACCCTTTATCCTATTGCCTAACTTTGTAGCCCCAAGGGGGCCCAATTCTGGGTCCTCCCTGTGCTGGTCCCTAGCCCGAAAAAAATACAGGATTGTGCCAGGAAGGGCTTCAGCCATGAAAACAATCTCTGCCAAACCACCTGTGTGAATCAATGGAAGCTAATTCACTGTGGCGACCCCTGATAGGATAAGCTGAAAGGTGAACAAACATGTTTTCTGGTAATTGTACATAAGGGAGGATAAAACAGTCTTGCACACTTCTCCTTAGCTATAACCAAACCTTTAGCTCATTACCAGTCTCATTCCAGCATGTTTAGGACCAATGTCTATATCCAATGTCTATATCGAACCAAAGTATGAGACACTTGCAGTTCTAAGCACCCTGATAGCAAGAAAAGGTGGGAAGCACCATCCATGTCTGAAAGCGTTAAGCATAAATGTGCCAATTGTCTGTTTGTATTTTGGAGTTTCTTTAAAAGTTGGTACAAAACACAAAAAGACTTAGCTTTTTGTGAGATTAAAATTCCTTGATTCAAAGTAAGCTTTTCACAGAATTAAAATGGTAAGAGGAGATAAAAATCAAACAAAGCCAAAAAATTGCACAGGTCAATGAAATTTGTTCTAATTCCACACAGGAAAACCATCAAAACCGCCACTTTTGGAATGTTCCAAAAAATCTTGAATAAGCATAAAAACAGGCTGTCACAAGAAATTAAGTCTTCAGACTAACATTTGGTATTTTTTAAACTGTGCAGAGTTCACTCACGGCACATTGCTCAGTTATGGTTGTGCTCAAAAGGAAATCCCTTTGTCAGTTTGAATGCACTGGTCAGCGCAACAAAGCACCGCTCACACCATTAAAAAAACATTTTCACAGTCCAGCAGAAATGTCTCTTTTTTGCAGCTTGGTTAAATGTCTGCTCAGTGTTTCTACAATACATGATTGTTTAATGTGTTTTGAAAGAAAAACTATACAATAATATTTTCACATAATGCATACTTTTAAGTTGGAGGCAGCATAGTTTACATTTTAGAGGTTCCTAATTTTGTAGAAATGTTACTTTTTCTCTTATCTTTTTTTTATTTTGGTCAAGTTAAAGTAACTTAAACAGGCAAAGGAAGAGAACGTGCAACAATATGAGTTCAGCTGCAGTGCTAAGAGAGGCTGTGTGGTCACGCTGGGGTAAAACCAGAGGGGTGCTGGGGGGGCAGCCGTTGCTACACATGGATGTGTTTGGGGAGCTGCTGTTGACACAGACACAGCCACCCCATTGTCCTTCTCCATCCCCTGTCAGGATGTTTGAGGGACGCCTCACGGCTCGCCTCCCTCTAATCTCTGCTGGAACCAAAAACCCTGCAGCTGGAGGACCTTGCCCCTCAAGGACGCCGTCAGCCCCACAAAAGAAGAGCAGGGAAAGTTACTGTTGAAAATCATGAAGCAGCCAATTACGGATTTCTCATGAGTGGTTTTAGGATTGCAGGCACTGGAATAACCCAAAGGGATTGCTCTAACTCCACCAAGTAATCCTTTAATTTAATAGCTTTTGATTTAGTTTCATCTTTTTTTTTTTTTTTAAGTTTGAGTTTGAAAGTGCTTTTGGAACACTTTTTTCAGCTTTTCTTTTGCTGATTTAAAAAAAAATTATCCTACATTTCTTGTAATTTAGAACTATTTGATAAAAATAAGTAAAGAAAATAAAACCTAGTTAACAAAGAGATCGTGGAGATAATTTAGGAAATAAAGTCTAAAAGTAGTTGAGGATAGTTTTTATTATTTCACTTTTAAAGAAAAGTCTTCATAAAGTCTCCAAGAAAGACGCTTACTTTAAAAAATCTCCATGCTAACTTTCAGGATAAAAACAAAAAATATTTACTTGCTTCTGAACATGTAATTTGGAGTTGGAACTGACTAGTCACTCTTAAACTAAAAAAAGAAATTGCCACTTTGTTTTGGACCTCATAAGTTAAAAAGGGTGCCAATCTGCGAAACCTAACAACTTTGCAAAAAAAGGAGGTTTTTACAGCAGCTTTTCTAGAATTTACAGGGTGTTGCTTCACAGTCAGACACAGCTTAGAGTGGATTTATCTATACTCCCCATCTGTTTTTGATCAACCACAAAGTTCAGCTTTGAAGCTGCATTAGTTGTATTTCAGAGATGGAAACTCCAGATTAATTTGTCTGATGTTTAAAAAAGGGCAAATGTTCTAACTAAGTTATAACTTCAGATCAAGTGCTTTCTATATTCTGACAGTAAAAAAAGTTGAATCAGTTACATTTGCAAAGATTAATATTTATTGTTGGGTGTCCTATAATTTTGTTACCATTGTATTATGTAGGTTTAATTTAATTCTGATCTAGAAAAATGCAAGAACAAAAATAATCTGTGAGGTTAAATAACTTTACTTACTATATTTTATGGCAATTATTACTATTACTACTATTGTTATCTATCCTTTGAGCTAACTTACACTCTGTGTTTTTTTTATAAATCTACTTTATGCCATTTTAATGACCTTTTAATTGTAATTTTTAATTTTTTGTTTTATACTATCTATCTATCTATCTATCTATCTATCTATCTATCTATCTATCTATCTATCTATCTATCTATCTATCTATCTATCTATCTATCTATCTATCTATCTATCTATCTATCTATCTATCTATCTATCTATCTATCTATCTATCTATCTGTCTATCTGTCTCTCTGTCTGTCTGTCTGTCTGTCTGTCTGTCTGTCTGTCTGTTTTTCTTTTGAAAAAAGGAGAAGCTGACAGCACTAGTGTCAGCTTTTTGTAAATCGGTTTCTGTGAGTCACTGTCAGAAGTATTTCATTTTATTGTAAAGACAAAAATCCAATTCCTAAACAAATTTTACTCACAATTTATTCTGAAATTTCCCTTACAGTAATCTGTCAAGAAAGCAGAACTCTTTACTTTCATCAAAAGAAGAATTCTTCTGTATGAGCTTTGTAGCAGTTTACAAACAGGTGACAGGGTTTTGTCCTTGAGGACATGGCAGCGGCCCCCAGGACAGCGATATAAGTGGATTCATTTCAAGGTGCCTCTTTCGCCAAAGACTTTATTAGATTTGGTTAATGAGAGAATGAGGCATGCTGGTAGACTGAGCCCAGGTTAGGGAGCTGGAACGTAATTAATCCTGGGTTCTGACGATGCCACTGTTGCACACACTTTGATTAAAACCACACTCGGCAGCTAATCTACACCAAATTAAAGCACCGTTTGGTCACTTTTGATTCTCGCTTCAAACAAGACAAGTCAGCCTTTCTTTCTATGACTTCCGTTCACACCACCTCCACACCCTCTAGTTGTCTGCACAATAACTTTTCATGGTTAGTGGCGACATGCATGTTTAACCAGCCGGTCCATCTGTCTGAGATCTAGTTAACCCTTTTGCGTTTTATGTCTTCCATATGCCCTGCTGGGGCTTTTATGGCTGGTCTGCGTAATACAGGAGACGCCTGTATATTTCCAGGCCAGCACACATAAGTCTTCTTGTCTGAGCTGTAATGAGTGTTAGTATAGATTTCCTGTGGCTCAAACACAAGACTTAATTGACCCGAACAGCTCTGAGTGACTTGGCACCTCTCGCCTCAACCCCCCCCCCCTCCCCAACCCCCTATCAGGACCTTTTTGAGGGACAAAGGGGCTTTTGTCGCCAGGCCTGTGCCACAGTGCTCTAAACCTTTGTTGACTGTTTCTGTCTAGCAGAGCAAATACTTCTGACCTCCTTTTGTTTATTGTCATTTTTGAAGTTTAAACAAAGTTTATTCAAAGCTCCATTTTCTGATGTAGCCTCCAGGGCACTATAGAAGCAGGGGAAAACATGGTTGGATTATTGGTTGATTTTTTTCTTTTCTTGTAGTGCTGCTGTCTGACCTATTATATTTTCTGTCTCTCTCGCCCTCCTTTCATCTTTTGCAGGGATCACATATACACTGTGGATACGGACACTGCTCACAGTGACGAGATCTTTTTCAATAAGGTGAGTGGGATATTGGACTCATTGAGTGACCCCAAATATCTCTGTTTCTGTTCATTTATATGTTTGTATGCACGTACCTGTTAGTACTTACACACCTGCTCGCTGGTGTCAGCCCTCCGTGCTTGCCCCCATTAAGACGATTATCCAATCAATCAGTTATCAAACTGCCTGCTTCATCCACACTCCTCCGTGGGACAGCGGAAGGTCTTATGGATGTGAAGCGGAAGCTGAAAGATGGGATGGATGGATAAGAAGAGGAATTTAAGGCAAGGAGGGGGAAAATAAAAAAGGATAGCAGAGGTCGATAGAGGATAATGACCCCTAGATTCAGATTATGAGAAAGTGTCAATACCCCACTCTACTTTATTATACCCAGCCTTGTGTGGCATCATTTGTCCTTATTGCAACCAAACCAACCCCCTCCCCCCAACACTTCCCTCCCCACTTCATCCACTTCAATGTCAAAGCCCAGAGAGTGGGTCTTAATGAGAGCGGGCTGTAGATGAAAGGCTGGTGTGAGAGGCACAGATTGATTGATGACTGAGGTCTTTAATCAGTGGTTGAGCTCTAAACATGTTGAACAACAGCAGTGGTTACGCAGCAGTCTGGACCTGTGGCTCCACACTGACCCCCAGACCACACAAGGAGGGGGCCAGATTGGTGCAGGAGCCTAAATGTGTGTGTGAGGCTTAGCAATGATTGATAAGTGTGAGTTGGGGTAGGACCCGTCCCTGGGCAGACTCCACTCTGGTAATGCTCCAAAGGTCAGTGTCATGTTTCTCTTCGTTGACTGACAGATGTTGAAGGAGGTAAGCTGATCCTTAGCTCATGACACAGGTGCTCCATGAGGACAGTCAGGGATGATTGTATAGTGAATAATGGCTATTGATCAACGCATTGATAGGTTTTTGAGCTGCATAGAACTGCTTTTTTCCCTCTTTAAAAGGAGTTTCAGGGTTGTTGTTGTTTTTTTATTTTTTTATTTGGGCTGTTATCAAGCCTTATTCATAACTGCACATCTTTAGTAACAGTGTACTCACAGTCAGCCTTTTGTTGAGAAAATGAACAAACAAATATGTATTTTAAATAATCCATGTGACTTAAAAAAAGGCGTTCTAAATACAAGCTTTATATCTGCATCTTGGCTGCTTTGTAAGTGTAAACCAACGCTAAATACTCACAAGAGTAATTCAAGTTACTTCTGTGTTTGGTTTATTATTCATCACATTTTAAGACATGAAACAAATGTTAAGTTCAAGGCTATCAAGGCTGTTCTGATGAAAAGATCACCTCTAAATTTATGACGACAAAGAAATAATTCTTTGTCATAAAAAAATACTAAATTCTGAAAAAATGTTTGTTTATCTGTTATTTCATATGATCCAAATGATGTTCCTTCAAGTTATACTGCTGTTTCAGCCCTAAATAGAAACAGGATGGGAATAATAAAGATGTCTTTGGCAATGTTCTCCTGTTTTTTTGAAAACATGAAAGAAACCATCAGCTGTGTTATGTGCAAAATTTGTGGAAACTTGAGAACTTAAAAAGATAAAGTTGACTTAAAAGTAAAATATTTGTCTTTTTAAGCTAGTGAAGCTTAAATAATTAAACCTCTTAAAGGAAAAAGATTAAGTAGATTTTAGAGAATTTTCAGTTTGTATTTTGGGGTAAAAAATGAAATGTCCTTTAGTGTTTTGTTTAGTGGCTCCCTCCTTGGCATCTTTCCTTATTTTATTGACATTTTTTTGTGTCCATCTCCTCTTTACAGAAAATGACATGGAAGTCCAGACAGGCAGATGTGGACACCTGCAGAATGAAAGGGAAACACAAGGTAGAGAAAGCACACACAGACTCAAACACCTCCTATCTGCTCTTACACCCTAACTTCAATAATAGAACAAATGTCACCTCATGCTCCACCAAACACCTCCAAAGTCAGTCTCGCCTTATCAAATGAAAATTAAATTAAGAGCTTGCAATGTTTCTGCTATCTCTAACACAATGTGCACACATTTGGAAAAGTGCAATAAAACACCCTTAGAGTTTACGTAAGCTTTGTTCGTGTACTTATTAGAACACGTGTATATCTACTTAATTGAAAAAGATACATTAACTTAAAAATATGCCTCATGATTACTTCTCACACATTTTTAAATTGTTCCTGAACACAAAATGCCCTGACTTATGACTAATGCTCTTGTACCTGCTGTGCTTCAAAACAGGAGAAGAAACCCCTTCTTTTTCTTAAACCTCATGTGTAAAAAAGTAAAAGACACAAATGTCACTGCAGACATCTTTTTTTTCTTTTTAAAAAAGGATGAGTGTCACAACTTCATCAAAGTCCTCCTGCAGCAAAATGAAGACACCTTGTTTGTGTGCGGAACGAACGCTTTCAACCCCTCCTGTCGGACCTACAAGGTAAGCAGGCACCCAAATTCAAGAGCTCAAACACCTTGATGACAGGCATTTGACATGCACACTGTAGATATATTACCCCTCAAAAACCTCCCCTCCCTGCCTTTCTTACTCTGTCGCGCTCCAAGACACTTGAAGGTATTTTTGGACTCCAGCTGTGTGAGTTTAGAGAAGGCAAACTATAGCTGCGTGAATGTAGATGGATGCGTCTCAAAAATCAGCAGGACTCCTCCTAAAGCTGTATTCCTGGGTTGACACACTGAATTTAGAAGCACAGAGGCCCAACAACCTGCATTCTTTCCTACAACTGTGAAATGCAGGCAAGGGCACAGTCCTGAAATCCTATTCAACCATGTCCTAGGAGCTCTTCTTTGGTCATATTCTCCCAGGTGTTCCTTTAATAGTTTCAGGGTTTCTTCAGAAAAGGGAAACTGTGAAAAGAAACAATGCTTTTTTATTGTTCTTGGCATAGAAAAGGAGGACAAAAGATGATTTGGCGAAGAAATGTAGACAAACAGTAAATTATTAAAGAAGAGAAACATTTGGTTTAAAATCTACTATGATGAAAATCATGTTTTTGGTGTTTTTAACATGTTCTTGTGCCATTTTTCTGATTATGGATGACATAGACTAAGAAATTTAAGCTCAGAACTAAATTTCGGAGTATTTCGTTATTCGAATTGTTGTGAATCAGCCTTTTTTGCAGCAATATTAGGTCGGGAGTGTGAGAGGCTGTATGCCAGCAGGACAGCAAGTAAACAGAGAGCTCTCAGCAACGGGTGGTGGGGTTGCTGTGCACCAACGATCTCACCCAAAACTCTGAGTTGCATTTCTAATGAATTATTGCCGTTCTGCAGAAACAGTGTCCTAGAAGAAAGCATAGGTTTTTTATTTTGGCTAAAAATGGCATCATCACAATTAATAGATCATTGGGAACCCTGGGTCTTTAAAAGGAGAAACAAATGACCAACACAGATGGATGGCATAATAATAATAATACATTAAATATATTTTACATATTGTTTGGAGGTAATACTGTTAAGAATGTTTCATTTTTTATAACTGTTGTCATTATGAGAATAACAGTTACTTTAGAGCAGGAGTCCTTGAAAATAGGAAACCTGACATACAGACCAACCAAGTGCATGACCCTGTGAACCTCTGTTTTGGCAGGATAGTTGTCAATTGAAGGTCATGTAAATTAAAACGATGTAGATAAGGTGTAACTCGGGTGCTAAACAGTTGTAGAGATTTCTCAGCTTTTAACAACAACATTAACGTGGCTTTGAAGGTTATGTTAAGTGTTAGTTTTTACATTTTTTTTTTTACAAAAAAATATACAAACCTGTTGCTTTCTGACTTTGTTCGAAGTTCGGTAAGAAGCTTCTCTGCAAATACATTATTAATGTTAAGGGGGAAATGTTTTTTACTTTAGTTTTGTGGTTCGTGTCTTCTTATATTTCGATCACAGCTCCTCTTTTCAGTTTTGTGGGATCTGAATTGTTTCAGATCCTTGCGGTGCAGCGGATATAAAAACAGTTTAGGACCCCCCCACACACACACACACACACAAAGGCAAGGAGTCAATCAATCTTTGATTCGTTTTCCCTACAACAGTTAGGATGTGCCTAACTTTGCCATGTTAATCTGCGCTTGTGACTTTATTTCCCTAAAATAAGATATAAATTAAAAAATTACAAAAAGCAACTGTCACAATTTGTCTGAGTGGAAAGTGGAAAGAGCTACAATAAAAACAAATGTCACAGTTAATTCTGAATTCAACCAACAGTTGATGTAAACTTGTTTTTCCTCAGGAATAAACCATTAATAGTTTGTCGAGGATAAAATGAACAGGAGAACGCTTAGACAGAGGAGCAGAAGGACAGAGGGATTGTGCAGCAGCTCCATGCTGACAAACGTTATTGTTTGCTTTGTTAGGATGTGATGTGACAGCAACAGCACACATAGATGCTATCTGTGTAGCCTGTGGGGAACACTCTCCTGCTTTGGTCCACTAGATCTGTTTATCAGAGTAGCAAGACATTTCTGCTCTGTTGGTTTTTGTGGTTCAGCATGCTAAGCACACGAAGTGGACATCTTTCAATTCACCGACTCGTCCTGCAGGGCAGGGAAAGTGGAATTTATGCTGCTGCATTTATCAGGGGTGGTTAGTTTTTACAGCGCCTCTGGTTACAGATTGGAGATTTGTTTGAGCTTTTACAGCACTGATATTGCTGCTAGACTGCAGGAGTTAAAGGGGCGTGCTGTAAAACACATCGATATGCTAAAATGACGTATAGTGAGAAGACTAAACATGACAAACCTGAAACACAAAACCTGTTATTTTGATTAAAAACACACATTTGTCTGTGTGAATACCTGAGTCCTCTAAAACCTATTGGGTGACAAATGTGGCACTGCTGAAATAGGATTTAGTTTCAATGCTAACATCTTTTTTTTTCCTAGGTTTCTCACAAAAGTTTGCACTTCATGAACCTGTTAAAAAAGTGTCCCCTTTTTCGAATCATGCCCACCCGTAAAAGAGGCATCACACACGCACAAACCTTTCTGCTGGCAGGCCGGCAGACTCTGGGCAGATACCAGGCCTTTGATGGCCCGCGGTGCTCTTCCAGGCTGCTTGGTCAAACATGCTGAGTGTGTGTGTGTGTGTTTGTGGCTAAATCCACCTTGGCCACAGTTTGCCTCTCCATCTCCCCAGTGTGACAGCCCTGAAAAGGACCTCTGTTTGGAGCTCAGAGTCATCCCACATTAATCAACAGCAATTCGAGGGCAAGCAGGATGGAATAGAGGCATAGAGAGGGGGAGAATGGGTGATGATGGGAGGGGCGAAGGAGCTGAGAGGGTGCCAGCCACCCCCAGCAACATCTCATGTTTTCTTCTCTGACACCCTCCCTGTAATGCTAGCTCCTCATTGTCACCCACTTTCGAAGTTTGTCTTCTTTTAGACTCCTGTGAAGTTCCTCCATCTTTTCTATAAATCTGTTTAAAGAGAAATGCTCACAAACACATTGACTGCTTCACACAGTCTCCTCCTTTAGCACCACAAAGCGCCCATCTTCCTTTTTTTCTTATGCACCCTCCCACCTCGGCTCTCCTTTCTTCTTATGCCAACCTCAACCCCCCTCCATGACTCCCGCCGCTATGCCATCTTTCCCTCTGTTGCTTTCTCCCACTGTCACTCCCTTGCTGTGTTGAAATAATAAACACCCAGTCCAGCTGTGTTGATATATGAATGGAGTCAGTTTCCAAGCGTGTTGCCAGGTGAAGCAGGGCGATCAGTGGGGAGTCCTGGAAACTCCCAGGTGATGGACCCTCATTTGTTACAGCTTAACTGTCTTTTTTTAATAATGAAGTATAGCAGTCACACTCACCTGTCTTTGTTTTGATTTGAATTCAATTTTTTTTTTTAATTTAAACATCAGTTTGAACATAAAAACCCTTACATTATGAGGACGAGTCAAGGAAAAAAGCTAAATGATCTTTTATGAATGGGCTTCTTATTCTGTCAAAGCTCCTGTTTTTTTTTTCAGCAGCTGGAAGACTTCATTTTTCCAGCTGTGATGTATAACAGGATGATGGAAGCTTTCATCTTTCAGCACTTAGAAACAAGGAAAGGAGAAATGGGCCGTGGAGATTAATCTCCAAAGGAGATTTGTCTTTTTTGAAGTTTACACAACTTTCTGTGTGTGAACTTGAGCGCTTGACCTTTATGGAAGTTGCAGGTGGACAATATGGATTGTATTTGAGCACATGTGCTGGAACTCAATCCAGATGCAAGTTCCAGGTCAACGATCTGTTACTCAGACAACTTAGACCAAATCATAAATTACTCAAACATACAAGACTGTATGAACAAATACCTTTGTTCTTCTGAGGAAAAAAAAAACCATAATTTATCATTTTATATACATACCCCTTTGCATAAAAAAAAATAAAAAAAATGTCCCTCTTTGTTTCAACCTTGGTTCAAGGTCTTCAAATTAGTAGATGAAAAAAAATTAAACTAACAATTTATTACATTATTTTATAAACGTGCATAATTGTGAAATCCTTATCCCTACCTGCTTATAGTAGTAGGTGGGATGTTATCAGTCTTACATGGGAAACATCATGTCTTGTTGATCTGTGTTGCATGAGATAAATGCCACTTTGGCCTCGACATGATCACTTGATATCTGACTGGACCCCCAAGTGTCCGGCACACGCAGCAAAAAATGCTGTCCATGATTTCCTCATCAAGGCTCGAGTGTATTTTGGCTAAACATGCCAGTATTAATGTGTAGCCTCACATCTTCCCTAAGAGTTGTGTCAGTTTGAGGGCTTGGAGTGTCGGTGCCATGGCAGCAGACTTGGCAGGTTAGAGTGCTGTCAGATTTTAGATTGAGGAAAAGTCTAATTTTGTGCACGAGGAAGCCAGTAATATTAATGTCTGAGTATGTAGAGCTGCTCATGTCAACAGACTAATTCACATTCAAACATCTGTCACAAAAAAGGCCATACAGGACAGGTTACATATGGCATCAGGAAAGATTTTTGTTGCAATACTGTAAACTAACTGACTTTTCAATGTTACAGTTTGGTGTTTTTTTAGCCAAAACACTGAATTCATTTGATTAGTTGGCAACTCAAGTTGATTCCAGACTCAACAGAAGTTTGTTCATCAAATATTTATATATTGGCCAAACTTTTCTTCTTTAACCAAACTTTTTTGTTGTTTGGGAAAAAACAAGTTTTCATATAAATAGCTATTTAAAGTAAACAATAGTAGAACTTTTTTACCAACAGAAATACATAGAATTCAATTGTAAGAAAATGAATTCACCTATTTAACATTTTCTTATTGCATTTGTAAAAGTCAAGATTTATTTGATTAATCAGTGTTTTAAATCCATCTATTTGTATTAGACAAGATGGTTTTTTTCCCCATTTCCCTAGCTTATCAACATTTTATTTGTCATAAAGATTTTTATAGATCTCCACGGCACAAAGGGAACAGAGTTTTATGGATTTTGTTTTAATTTTTAATACTGGCAGTCCCACCTAAACATTTTTCATGTTTAGCCAGACATTTATCACAGTTACATCCTCAAACCCGAGAATAAGAGTCAACATATGACGGTTAATTTAAAATCACAATTTTTCCATTTATCAAAATAAAACTTTAGATTTCACCAAGTGAAATACAAACAGTTCAAAAACTGCCTAACTAGAAAAAAACAGGGAAACTGATAGGAATCTAAAAGACAGTAAAACATATTTTATTTTATTTTATTTTTTACAAATTTGACATTTAAATAAACAAAACCAAACAAAACAACAAAAAACAAACAGCCCAAAACACCATCTCTCACCCTCAGGGTCAAAATAAACCAATAAGAAATATCAGCAACTTTTGTTCTACTTTTGTGGTTTTAAGCACAAAACCACGCAGACATGCAGTTTCTTAATGAATGTAGATGTGACCTGCAGTGAACTCTGGCCACAATGGCTGCAGACAGGTTGGGGACATGCAGGCCTCCAGAGAGGAGCAGCACAAAACAGCATCCATAATAAGCAAGGAATCCAAACAATCACAACACAGCAGACAACAATGCGTTTTCCCACTAATCCCTCTCATGCTGATCATTTGTGCTGTTACTTTTGAGTAATTTATCGGCACTCTATTTTGAGCTGGACACACATGACAGTGCTAAGCCCACGGAATGCAGTTTGGTAGCAAAGGCAGGGGGGGAGTCTGGGACAAAACATACTTATAGCAGTGGTCTGCAAATAACTATTTATTGCCAAATAACATCCAGAAATGTAGTTATCATAGGCTAAAATTGCCATAATTTAAGAGGAGGTGGAATTTTTAAATTACCAATAATGTGAGCCAACACTAGGGATTTTTTTGTGTCTGTGTGTGCAACAAAAATGTGTCCGCAGTTTGAAGAAAAACAATGTAAAAACAAGCATATGGTATAGAAAAACACAGGAAAATATGATAAATACTAGCATCTATAAAGATGATTATGTGGACATTAGGAAAATTAGATTATAAGATTGTAATAGTAAACATGGGTAGTCATATATGTAAATGTTAGTGTTACTATTATTGCTATTATTTATTCTGAAAATGCTGAAAACTGATATGACTATTAAACTATAATCATAATTAAATGATAGTATTATTATCTTGAGGGTAAAAGTATAGATTTTTATAATTTATGCTTCTGCCTTCTCCTTTTCAAAAATGTATTCTTACTATTATTATTGTTATTATATCAAAGTTTATATCATAGAGATTGTTTTCTAATCATCAACATGTTGAAACAAAAAAAGTTTTAAAAAAAATATCCTCAGACAGGCTTGCTTTGCTGACCTGTGTGAAAATCCTCAGACAGTGGAATCAGCTGTAACATTCCTGATGTGCATATCATTCTTCCACATTCACTTTCTATTGATCTGTTACGATGCAGAATCATAAAAAAACACATGAATAGTCTGCTAGTGTTTTTCATCCGTTTAGACTGAACCTCAAACTGGGGCTGGAGGGCATTCAGTCATCTTTGATGCAGAATAGGAGCAAATTATGAAGGCAGTGCAGGTGACAGCGCAGCACTTCTCCAATTGTTTGGACACTGCAAAAAGAATGCACTTGTTTATTTGTTGCAGCTATTAGAGTTGACAGCATAATGGTGCTTGCCTGGTAAACAACCGGAAAAAAAATCCACATAGTAGTTTAGACATGAATATATATTTTTTTGGCAGATATAAAGATCTGTCAGCATAAATATTTTTTAAAAACTGAAAATTGCTTTTGACGGGTCTAATGTTATGGAAGGAAGCAGAAGGGTGTCTCTGCAGGCACGCCAGCCCTACAGGAGGCTGGAGCCATGCGCATATCTGTGGCAGGGCTGGGAGTGCCTTCCCCTGCTCAAACGGCAGGAACAGATTAGTGACAGGCAGCCAAGCCCAGCAGACAGAGGTCACCACCTTGGTGAAATCAAGTGAAGAGATGGCAGGGGCGGAGGCAGCGGCGGTGGTGTGACAGATTTCCGAGCGTATGTTTATGTCATGCTGACGAGGAGAGGAGTATTTGTTTTGCGTTTATGACTTGTTAAGCTCAACTGGTTTGCCATGTATACAGAAACTTTCAGAGCTGATCCTAAACCACCTGTGTCGACTGTGATGAACCCAGTGCAATCTATATTTACAATATTTTCCCTATGTGAGGAGTCTGCCTCTATTTATCATTTCATTTAGCTTTCTGGGAGGACAGAAGGAAGAAAGAATCACTGCTGCTGCTGGTTATGTGTTTGTTCTGAAAGGTCACTTGTAATTTTCTCTGCCAAATCATCCTCAACAATTTCTTTGGCAAGCTTCTCCAGCATTGCGCCGGAGTGTGTGACCTTTTTAGTGGGCAGATGATGGCCGTTTCCGCTGAGATAGGAGCAGAAAACAAAACGACCTGCTTAGAGACCAGAAAAAGTACGTGTAAGCAGTTAGAAGCCTTGCCGAACTGCACTTCCCTTTGTCAAGAGAACGGAGGAAAAAGAACAAGACGGTAGACAGTCAGAAACTGAAGAAAGCATGAACTCTGCAGTCAAACTGTGTTTTGTAATCTTTCCTCAACACAGCCGCTGGTCTGTAAGTGTATGGCTGTTTTTTTCCTTTTTTGTGGTACACTCATGTGTGAGTGTGCCCCTGGTCTTCAGCCAGGCTAAGCGAGTGTCCTGAGGCATGCTGGGGAAGACAAGTCTGCCCATGGAGGGATGATGGTGACCCTTCACCCACATCAGACTGTTGGCCATGCTCTGCCAACCGCATCACAACCAGTCTGAGCTCGAAACAAGGACAACTTGTCGAAATTCTGGTTTGCACATACTCCACTGAGATTGAATCTAGTGGCTCTAAGACAGTGATTATGCAGAAATGAGACATTAGGAAATACTGAGCGCCTGAACCAAACTGTGCAAATTCAATTTCTCGTGGCATTAAAAGTAATAATTTTGATCTCCTGGGTGCTAACTAAAAATTAGGACCTCTACAGAAATGCATCAAATGAGAGAAAAAGTCCTGCAGAACAGAGTTGAAAGTCACGACTACTAAATATTACTAAGATGATCACTTCTGTATCTTTTACTATTTTAAAAGTGCAGTGGAGCGAGTTTCTTTCATTCTGCGCTCAGGGCTGTGTGCCCTTTTTTTTTTCTTTTAGCTAAAGCTTATACTTTAGAAACCAGGGCAGAGGAAAGCGCTGCATCAAATGGGTTTAAGAAATCAGAGACTTGTTAAAATGTCTTTACCATCAGTGCAGTTAAAAGATAAAAGATTTCAGAGGAAAGCAAACATTATACGCCCAAAGTGTAAAAATGTGGAAAATGTTTTTTTTTTTATCGTCTCCATGACAGTTTTCCAGATAATCCCAGATATGAGGCTTTGACCTCTGAGGAATGATAAAGCGGCCTCACAGGGTCATTATGAGGTTAGAGGCGTCCACCTTTTGGGGCTTTTTATTCTTGACCTGGACCATATTTTACCAATTTAACCCTTTTTTTTAACACATTTTAATTCATTCATGAACCCTTAATCTGCTACGTTGATTTTATTTTTGTGCCAGAAAATGAAAAATATTTCTTCCACTCTTGACCTCCTTCCCCATTTTCATTCTAGACGGACACCCTGGATGCAGTGGGAGAAGAGATCAGTGGGATGGCACGCTGTCCCTACGATGCCAAGCACTGCCAATGTGGCCCTCTTTGCTGGTACGTTTAAACATTTCTCTTAATTCGAACACGACTACCTTTATTCTATTTAGATCTTTGTTCCCTTTCCTTTTGGTTTGTTACTAACCCATTTAAAACCTGATGCAACATATGGCTAATGCAGTTCCAGAGCTTAGAGAGCGCCTCAGGTCTAACTGAGTTAAAGACAGGACTCTATGAAAAGAAAGTAGATTAAGGTTGTTTGATAGTTTCTGCTACTGGCTGATTTACATGATGCAAAAACATTAATCCTAATTTTCTGCTGTGTGCAGAAGTCATTTGACAGACGGATCAGTATTTGGCATTGTTTTAATCCATGACAGAAGTGAAACATGTTTAACAGGTATTGGAGCAAACAATCCCACCTTGTCAGTCATTGCAAATGTATGAGTAGTAACAGTCACTCAAAAAACAGCCCTCTGTTTCTGATTCAGTTTAACATGTTCAGATTCAGGGCTGCTGGGAGAAGAATGAGTCAGCGCTGTGCTGGCCGGGTGCGAACGAGGCTGCTAAAGACATTCAGTCCTCATTCATATTAATCGTGAAACGATTTATGGCAGTATTGATGAACTGTCTGTGCTGTTTTGAAGCGGATGACGAGAGTAAATGCCAAGCATGAGCAGTTAATGTGAAGCAGAGCTGCGTGGATGGAGCTGGAAGCTCTGAGTAATCAAGAGGGTTCCTCCGCTATCCTTTCAATTACGTCGTTTGAGTTTCCACTGTGGTCACAGACGAGCCGGCTGAGCTCAGTCTGGCAGTGCATTGTGTTTGTGAGGGATGTGGGTGTATACCAAAGTGCAGGGGCTTGTTTGACTTTCTTAGTGGAGCATAAGACAAAATGAGAGTTCATGGCTTTGGTGTTTGTTATACTGGGTAATCACGAATGCACAACATGCTCAAGAGAGTGCACAGTCTATTTGTTGTCCATCAAAGAATCCCTTTGGTTTTTGTGATCCACTCATTACCCAGAACTGAGTCATATGAAGTATGTTTGTGCTTTTTTAGATGCATAAAAATCCTTCAGTAGCTATTGTTTTAGAAAAAGACTCTCATCTTCATTTTTTTTTTCATCTTTTGGTGCCTCTTCATCTCCATATTTCCTCCTCATTTTGCTTTCTGCCTTTGTGTTTCCTGTCCAGATGGCAAGCTGTACTCAGCCACTGTAACAGACTTTCTAGCGATCGATGCAGTCATCTACCGTAGCCTTGGCGACAGTCCGACTCTGCGCACTGTCAAACACGACTCCAAATGGCTCAAAGGTGAGTTGGGGACACTCGAAAGCAAAAGTTTCTGTGGGGAGGCAGCGCCAAGTTCACTGACACAACATCAGACTAACTGAGTGGGGTTGTGTGATTTATGATGTTCGTGCAAGACTGACTAAACACCCCTTTGGTCCACAATATATTAGGAAGGTGGGAAACTAATTGTGTTAGATGCTGCATGCTTTGCTTTTGCAGATTTATTTAGCCACAATGATCTGGATGAAAGTGCTCTGCCCCCCAAGTAAAAGGAGCTCAAGTTTAGTCTTTCCAAATTGAACAGAAAGATCTGTCTTTAACTGATGATAGGTTGAGGCTACTAAAGCTCGCTTAGTCCTTTTTGTATAATATAAGTGATAATTTAAATGCTTATGTAGAAAAACAGTAGTAAAACCACTTGTGTACCGTTTTTTGTTCTTACTTGCAGAGCCCTACTTTGTTCAGGCAGTTAATTATGGGGACTTCATCTATTTCTTCTTTCGGGAAATTGCTATGGAGTACAATACAATGGGAAAGGTAAGAAGAGACCCTATTGTCCTTCCATTGTTTGATCTCTAATCAGAGGTGACTTCCTATTTACCAAGAGGATCAGGAAGCGCCTGGGGAAGCTAACAGGATATGGGTGTATCACATAATGAGAACTGAGGCTTTCAGGAGTTGTTAAGTTGCCAAAAACAGTTTTCAGCGACACTGAGCAGGATGCTGAACCCAAACTAGACTCAAAACAGAATCTATTATTGTCTGGAGGTCCCATTTTGAGTCTAAATATAGCCATTGTGCTCCTGGTTGACCTATCATCTGAATTTTTCTGGAGAAAAATTCCACGCGAGCCTCTCTGCAAAAGAAGACATTGCAGTCAAAGAGGCAAGCTTTTGAAAAGAGTTACTTTCTGAAGGAAATTTTAAATTAATCTCCTCAGTCTCATATTGTGGGGATGTCAGAAGAAAAGGCATTTTGGAAATGAATACGTACTTTGCAGAGTAAATTAGGAGACACGCACACAATATGTGGGATGGCGTGAGAACAGAGTTGAGGTAACACAAACACAGAAATAATGGATTCGCTGCCAGAAGTGACTGCCATGTGTTATACAGAGCATGAATACAGATCAGGCCTCTCAATCTGCCCGGTGTTTTGAAAGTAATGTCAGTGTAATTATGCATGTGGTGGGAGAACTGATGAAGCGCAGAGCAATTTAACATTTAGTGAATGATATCTCTTCATTATTGCACAGCAGAATGGCCTTCCCCGAAAATGTAAACAGCCATCCATGCTTCCATAGTGAAATATCTGCCAATGTCTATTTGTGTATCCCTTTGTTTAAAAGGGAGGCTGTGGATTAATAAAAAACAAAACAATGGATAAATCTGTTTTCAAAAATGTAAATAGGTATTTGCTGAGGTATTTATACAGTATAAATCCTATTTATGTGAATATTTTCACTAGTTTTGCATATACAAACTGTCCTTTCTGAGAAAAAGAAAACAAGTACAGGTAAAACTGACTTAGCCTCACCTTTAACTAAGAGGAATCCCCTATAATGCAAAACGATTTTACAATAATCTTGCACAGACCTGCGCAGGACCTTATGACATTTTTGCAAAGTCGATTTTGGAAATGATAGATTGTGTGTCTGGTATTGGTAAAGATGTGTGTGTTTGTAGATCTGCAGTTAAATGCATGTTTGCTTCCATCTCCACTATTAATTTCAGGTTGATACTGGAGGTATAGCTGTAAAGTATAGTTTGACAACAACTAATTACAACACTACCAGCAAGATTTGAAGGCGAGGCTGTAATTACACCACTGGCTCCAATTTGAAGCAGCAACTTTCTGTTGCCAGGTGCTGACTCTCAAACAGCACATCAGCAATTGCTCTTCTGACTTTAATTTACAATAAGGGGATATAACACGCAATCTGTGAGCTAAAGCAGTAACAAAGGCTGTTAAAGTAGACTGTCGGTTCACCAATTGTTTAATTTGAGAAGAATGAGCACACCTCACATTTCTATTCTTTGATATTTCAGTTAAAAAACCCACCCTTTTTGATGATTCATCATAAAATCTGTACAAATTAACCGTAAACATACAATAGTAAATAGTTTAATTAGCCGACATTGCAGTTTTTTTTTACAACTTCTACATTTTAACGCTATTTTGTAAACGCTATCTTGTACAAAGTTAGTTTTGGACAATTTTTCTGTCAACTTCAAATACATCTTTGGATTGTGGACTGACTCAAGAGGTTAAAGGAAAATACAATAAAAATTGCCTAAAGTGACGTCACATGATGTATTCTTTGGACTGCGACATCGGTAGTGATCTCTCTGATAACGCCTCCTGACAGTGCTGCAGGGTGCAGTGCTAAATTCGTGCATTTCCCTTTTTGATGGGTGCCACAGATTGACACATGTCATCTGATTTAGGACTATTAAAGCAAAACCTTTCAATCTGTGTATGACTCGAACAGGTGGTGTTTCCTCGGGTTGCGAGGGTTTGTAAGAATGACCGCGGCGGCTCGCCCCGGGTTTTGGAGAAGCAGTGGACATCCTTTCTGAAGTCTCGCCTGAACTGCTCCATCCCCGGCGACTCCCACTTCTACTTCAACATCCTGCAGGCTGTGACAGACGTCATTCATGTTAACGGGAGGGATGTGGTATTGGCGACTTTCTCCACCCCTTACAACAGGTATTCTGAGGCAAAACACAACTGTACAGAATTTCCTTTATCCTTATTTCAAATGAGTTTAAGCTCTTCAAAGTTGTTTTGATCGTTCCCATTATTATCTGGATTAACTGCCTCGGTTTGAAATACCTTCTAAAATGCCCTCATCAACTGTATGACCTTTGTTAATACTGGCAGTATGGGCCCCTGCTGTGCTTCTAGGTGACATGTAATTTATGAGCATTACAGGGTCAACATTTACCTCTTCTGTCAAAACAGTTTAGCTGCTTTCCCGACATGCAGTGGTTCACCCCTACTTTTCTGTCCATAATCCTTTTTCGGATGCAGTCTCACTATCAGTGGGAGTTCTTATCTAAATTGAAAATTACCACAAAACCATGGAGCAGGTCTGATAGTCTGCACATATGGCAATTTTCTATTTTATGGCTGCTTTTTAGCAGATAAGACAATTGCTTGTGACAAAGCAATTGAGCGTGGTTAATAGACATTAAAATCCAATAAAGCAGCATTTCAGAACATTTCTGTGGGCTCCCATTCTGATCAAAGTGTTAGTATTTTCATTTTATTGAAAGGAGGATTGAAATTAGAGGAAGCATGCAGAGAATGCAGATGACATTCAGAGTTTTGCGTGAAAAAAAAGTGTCTGTCTGAAGGAGCAGCCAAGTGGCCATGCCACTTATTAACATGCTCAATCAGCCTCATTAAAAACGTCAAATAAACTGAAATATTTCTGTCTACATTTCTGTATATTCAACACAGACTGTAATTACCGTAATGGAGTAGTTGAGCCAGAAACTAACAGCTCTCTGACATTGCTGTCTGCAATGCTGCCCTGGTGTTTTGGTCTCCTCAATGACAGATTTAACCCATGATGCAATAGCATGAAAATCCTGGCAGCAAAGAGAGAGAATGGTGTTTTTCATCTTGTAAACAGCTCAATTCTGAAATCAGATGCACAGTAAATAGAGAAGTGACTCAATAATCAGCTATGCATTGATTTCACATGCACAGAAGGATGCAGCTGTAACAAGATAATGTGTTTTCCATTTCTGGAGCCCAACATTGTACTTGGGATGAACTTTAAGGCCACAAGACTCATGGGGAAACCCAGTGTGGGTGAAAGGGAGTGTGTGTCCTCATGAGGATCTCTCACTGAGGACTTTGTTCGTCAACTCTGCAGTTCGGGGAAAAATATTAATCCTCAAAACATGAAATTTCAAATTGCAATTTCAAGCGAATCATGCCTTTTAAATAGTGTCACAAATGATTTTGTCCTAGTTTTGCTGACATTCCAGAAACTGAAATAAGATTAAGCAAAATGTCCCATCAGCAGGATTGCACGTTTAGTTTTCATGTGTTTCTCTGTGTCATGGCAGTATTCCCGGTTCGGCGGTGTGTGCTTATGACATGGCTGAAGTGGCCAAGACGTTTACGGGACGTTTCAAAGAGCAGAAATCCCCAGACTCCACTTGGACGCCTTTTCCTGAGGAAAAGGTTCCCAAACCAAGGTACAACCTGCCACACAAGCACACAGACACATACATGCCTCCAAAACATAATCTAGTGTGTGGTGTACTTTTTTGTAATAATTTTGGCTTAATTTTAGTAATTTGGACTTATTTAAGTCAGCAATTGAACTTCTTACCTTATTGTTCCTTACCTGCATCCTGTAAAAACAATCACCGAGGGCGCTCAGCTTTTTCCCACGCAGAGCTGCTCGGGCATCAATAAATGAAGCGTGTGATCACTTCAGGGCCTGGTTCATTTCACACTTGTACCAACCTGATCAATCTCCCATTTGTTACTCACTAATTAGAGCTTGAAGAGCCTTTTTTTAGTACCTTTAAGGAAAAAAACCAAAAGACTTTCCACTAAGATCAGGGCTCCGATAATTGGTTGAATAGTGGTTGTTTGTGTTTGTTCAAAGACGTATCACTTAGGGATGTGACTGCTCGCCAACTGAGAACCTCTACTGTATTTATCCGAATGCTTTGTGTAAATGAGTAAGTTTACCTCCTTACCTCAATTAGCATGTGGTAACTGGTTTATGTTCAGCAAGGTCAGGCATTTCAAGGAGCAGATGTGCCCCCTGTTTTTTCTCTTGTTTTTCTTTGTGGTAATGAATATGATTGATTTCATTTGCATCCCCAGGCGTGTTCAGTCCTTTTTATCTGCAGGAGAAGCAGACAGAGAGTTGTATCAATGCCACCAAGGTCTGGTCTTGCAGCAGACTGCTCCTCCATGTGCTCGTTCTAAATTATTTGCAGATTTTCGTATTTCAGAGATGCCTGGTCCCGTTCTGCTGTCCATATGTGCAAATGCATAAACAGTATACTGACAGTAGCAGTTTGGATGTTTTCTTTGCTTTAGCAATAATTAAAATAAATGAATCTGTAAATCTGACATTTAACAGCTGCTTAAAAAGCCATTGAGGATGGGTTTTCTTTTTGAGTTTATACCAAATTTTGTGCCATGCTGATTTGGGTTTCTGATGTGAGCCACATTGCACTCTGGGGCTTTTCGTGATTCCTGACTTGCCTGTGTGCCTAACTTTGATTTGCTGCATTGAAAAATTAATTAAAATGAATACATTAATTAAAAACAACATAATACCTGAGTGATGCTTGCAGCAGTAAACTTGTGGATGTTTCTGTGCCGTGAAAGGGTATCAAAGACCTGGCTGTAAAGGGGTTTTATAGGCTTGAGGTGACATGCCTGCAATTGAGGATGTGCTATCAAAAGCAGCTCCTCTTTTTATAGGAAACTCTCTAGCTCCCTATAAAAGGATCAGATAGAGGGAGTGTCACAGAGCCTCACCGCTAATCTAGAGAAAAGAGGACATTGTGTGCTCTCCTGTTTGACCAGAGCCTCTTGAAATTAGAGTTCAGTCATTTACGGCTTCACTTTCATCGATTTTAAGGAAGTGAGACTGTCTGTTATCCCAGCCTCTTATCATCAAGTGTTTTGTTCAATTGGGCTCTTTTCTCCATCTACCACTCTTTTTTTAATCCTCTCCCATTATCTCTCCACTTCCTCTTCACTTGCAGACCTGGCAGCTGTGCTGGTAGTCCATCCATGGAGAGGTATAAGATATCTAATGAGTTCCCTGACGACACACTCAACTTCATCAAGATGCATCCTCTGATGGACGAGGCCGTGCCTTCCATCGCCAACAGGCCCTGGTTTCTCAAGACCATGGTTCGGTAAGCATCTCGCCCTCCAAAAGCTGCTGGCATCAGAGAGTCTGTGAGCCTTTTCAACCCAGGATGGTAATTATTTCAAGTGTTACTCAGAGATTCAAAGTCATTAAATGACAGTAGGACTCCATTACAAACAGCCACTGACCTATTTTCGTGTTTAGGTGCAGGGAGCACAAATTCCCAACTTACTATAATTCTCCCTGAATGACTATGCAGTAATGAAAGTGCACTCATTCTGTTTATTTTTATGTTGAATCTCTTCTTTTTCAATTCCCCAGGTTTTGGTCATAAGATGCTCTTCCAAAATCAAGATACTTGAGTTTAAATTGTTGTTTTTCTTGTGGGGTTTGCTTTTTCTTCCGGTTTAACTCAGTCAGTGGCTGGTAGATAACATCACTCCAGCTTCCTGACAAAATCCTACAGGACAGTACCTCCATTCCTCCACAATCAAACAAAAAGTAGAAAATTTTAATACTTTGGATCTGGGTCTTAACAGGCACAGTGCACAGGGTTAAAGGTTGCCGCTTCTTTCTGAATCCTTGACAAGCAATAGCCTCTCCTAAACTTTCAGCTGCGATGAAACTCCTCTAGAGATTTGCAGGTATTTTCAATGATAACATATTTGGATATCTCTCATGGGTTCAGCTTGGTCTGCTGCTTTCACTGATGTCAACTAGAAATGAAATCTGAACTACGTTTAGATATTTCTGCTCTCCAGAGAGGATGCCCCCAATATCAAGCACAGGTTTTTTTTTTTCTCAATAAAACAAAACCTTCTGTCTGCAGACTCCCTGTACAGAGGCAAGGACCTCAGCTGGCAAACAATCACTAAACACCCCTTTCTGCTGTGATATCTCAAATATGAAAAGACTGTGTCTAGCTTGGTGGAATTGAATTGATTTCATGACACCAAACTGATTCTGTCCTTGGAACCCCTGGTAAAGACAGCTAGAACACACAAGTTTCTAGCTTGTGTGTTCACATTTAAAGTCTTGTGTGTTCACATTTAAAGTCATTTGGACATTGAAGGCGTCCAGCAAACAATAATGAGGATATAAGTGGACTTGCTAGATTTTCAGATGAGATCCATGTCTAATCTTTAAATCTCATCTCCTTCTGTTAACTGCTAAAACCATAAGCTGTTTATTGAAACTCCTGTCTAAAAGCATTTTTTTTGATGCAGTCAGTATCATCACCACATCTCTGAGGCTACAAAGAGTTTAGAAATATATCATCAGCATCGATACACACCCATGCAGGACAACAGTCCTTGGAAATCTATTCATACATTTTCTTAACCTGCTGTATCCCTTTTGGGGTCACAGGGCTACCAGAGCCTTACCTGGCTACTGTTGGTGAAGGCGGGGTACACGCTGGACAGATCTCCAGTCTGTCACAGGGCCACACAATTACACACACGCAGAGTCACACCTAGGGACACTTCATAGTAATTAATCGAAAGCAATAAGTACAAACGGCAGACAACTTAAAGCAAATGTTGCTTTTATTTAATCAAATACAAGACAAATGTAGCCCCCATTTCTGGGATGAATAATAAATAAATAAACACACTCTTGGAATCAAAATTTAGTATAAAATTTTTCTTCTTCTCACTCCCTTTTGGACTTGTGTTTATATAATTTTGTTGTGTTTTATATAATTTTTTCTTGTTTTATATAATTTTTGTCTTGTTTTTTCTTATTTTGTTATTCTACTCTTGTTTTCACTTGTCCAAAATAAAAAGGTTACTTACTAAAGTCCCAGCTGTGTTTTAAGTCACACTTTATAGTCTAGACTAAAATGAGACAAACATTCACCTGAGAGTAGCAGCATTTTCTAAAAACTTATCAATACAGCTCATATCTTGGTCTAAAGTTTTAAATAAATTAATAAACCCCGTCTTGATGATGAAGCAGCAGGAGTCGCGGTTACCCCCCCCCCCCCCACACCCGCCTCCGTCCTCTCCCGAAACAAAATCCTACGGTGGCCGCGTCGCAAATGAATATACAAGTAATAATTACAGCGCAGTATTCTTTATTAACAAATAACAGTAAAAAATAACTATCTAATTAATGAACTAACTATACAGGCGTTGTAGAATGAGTATGTGTGTCAGGTCGCGTGTGTGTTAGGGCGCGTGCGTGTGTAAGTAGACTGAGCGCGTGCCACGCGACCGCGCGTGAGAGCCTTTGACTCCGATGAGCTCCTTTAGGTAAATGTTGCAGCGTGGAGACTCTTCCTCCACGTCTGTGACAGTAAAGCCACACCAGTTCCACACAACAGATGAGTTCATTTCTTTCTTGGGAACGAACTGCCCACTTCTCACCGGTAGCCATGCTGTCGCGTGCTGTGTGAAACTAACGCTACGGAAGCTCTGAGGAGCCAAAAATGCGCCACATAGAAACTCGATTTAGTTATTTTTGAAATCGCCCGTAACAAAAAATTCGAATTAATTCATTTGGATGTGGGAGGAAGCCGGAGTGCCCGGGGAAAACTCACACATGCACTGGAAGAGCATGCTAAATTCAAACAGAAAGGTCTCAGCCGGGATTTTAAACGAGGCCTTCTCACTGTGAGGCAAGAGTACTAACCATTACACCACCCACTTGAAAATATTTTGGCATCTTTCTGTTTTAGTGAACAAATGTGTACAAATATTTGTCTGGAAAAAAAAACCTTCAATTGAACAGTGATGCTCATTTTTTCACAGCCACATTTTTATGAAAATTATTGTAAAACTGAGGCTACATCCATTCTAATGACACGTTTTCAAAGCAGCCTCTTCACAGAACTTGTATTTGCTAAACAGTGTGACAATCTTATGTCACACACATTTACTCAGGAAGATTAAGTGAAGTAGATAAGAAAGTAGATAAACACGAGTAAATCCATGAATACAATGTCTTCAAATTAAACTCAATTTGGCTTTATTTGATCATTATTTTTAATTAATCTGATGTGTGTACTGTGTGCAGAGCTGCAAATACGTCTATTTATGATTAAAAGTAATTACACTGTCAAGAAGATGGAATCATCTTCTTAAATATCTGAAATGGGTTTGATGTCATCTTGTTTTGTTTTTTTGTACAATTCCATTTTAATGCTTGAAATCAACCACATACACACACACACATATATATATATATATATATATATATATATATATATATATTAAATCAGGTCAAATGAAGGATTACATAACTCTTGTTATCTGATCAGTTGTAATCAGTATGAAGAAAATGTAAAAATCCATGTCTCTATCGTGTCTTACTATAACGTTTCCATGTGCAGCTATCAGCTAGTGTCAGTCAGAAAAAACATTTCTGTTTGTTGTTTGTTACTTGAGAAACTTGGCTGCAATGATTTTTAACAGGCAGCTAAAAAGGCTTTTTATCAATCTGATGATGAACTGAAAATCGATGAATGAAATCGTCCCCCTGTCGTCATCTTCAGACATCCGACCTACACAATGGATATCGCATTAACTGACTGACTGATTGTTGGTGTAATTATGATCACGACAATGACATTTAGAAGTGGATGTGCTGTTCTGGAGTTTACAAGGATGCGTGCTTGTGATGTGCATCTCCATCTGCTGCTCTCTCAGAGAGCTATCCCGTTTCTCTGCCGGCAGACAAACTGACTAATTAATGAAGCAATTGACTGATTTGTTTTTCCTGGTATTCCTTTTTCCAGGTATCGTTTGACACGCATTGTGGTGGACAACGAAGCAGGTCCCCATAGAAACAATACTGTGGTATTCCTGGGATCTGAAAAAGGGATTATCCTCAAATTCCTGGCCAAGATGAACAATGGCTTCCTAAATAACAGCCTGTTTCTAGAGGAGGTCAACGTCTACAACCCTGACAAGTACGTAGCTGTTATTTGTACAACATGAGGATACAGTTGCTATGAGGACACAATACCCAGTTGATGCATATGTGCCTGTTCTGGAGTAAAAGTATGTGTTTAATTTTGTGTGTTTCCACAATCTATCAACGTAGCCAACCCACCAGCCTCATCTCTGCAGTCAGACCCCCTGACAAAAGCTCTGTAGTGAAGCCAGTCAACCAGATGGCTACTCTATCATTTAAGGAGTTTTATCAGGTTACACTTTGCCTAACCGCAGCTCTTAAATTAAAGTCAGAGACACTAAGGCTCTGGATATAACGGAGCAGCACGGTTCCCGACCGCAATGGAGCCCTGTTCCACCATAATGTTGGCTGATTAAAGGAAACACACTCCCGCTCACGCTGGGGTCTGTGTTTATCTTCAGAGCCTATTTAGGATTGTTGTTAATACATTATACATATGTTGGGCTGCGATGGTTGCAAGATTTTGTGTGTAGATGTGAAGAGGAGAGCATCTTTAAGCATGGGCAATGAGTAAAGGTCACCCGCAGAAGGTTCTGCCAAAGCAAGCGTGTGTTGGTTGGTAGTGGCTGAAAGAGAACACATGTTATCACAGACTCAGGAGGGAGAGAAAACAATTACAGAGATCATAGAGGACGGCTCGAAAGCAAGAAAGAACATGAAAAGGAGTTGATAGGAGAGCTTTGAGGTTTACAGTGCAACATACTGTAGCCATGGGATGAGCTTCACGCAGGGGAAAGGAGTGCAGGGTCATCTCTATTCCTTTACTCTGTTACTTGCTGGATCTCATTGCCTCTTCTCAGCATTTTCCTTTGTTTCCTCCCTTGTTGAGCGTTCATCTGCTTCAGGCCATCTGGCTCTAGTTGCGTACAGTAAGTGACTTTTTGCCTCCTCGGCTGGTTGGCTGACTGGATCATGCCCGATTGCCGTGCATTACGGTGTGTAGATGGACTCTAAGCCCTAATTGAGAGCGTTAATGCAGGACCAGAGCTCTGGAGACGGGCGATTAAATCCCAGGAGCTGGATGCCAGAAAGAAGAGACGAGTGGAGGGGAGATAAGGGATAGAATGAGGCTTGGCACGCCCCCGGATTAGTGCGCCCCTGTGGGGACAAAGGCGACTAGCAGGGATGGAGTTGTGGTGAAATACGGCATCCTGGTATGCATTTAGGTGCTGCTGACTGCTCAGAGGGCCCATCTGTCTGTTTATCTGTTGTATCTGTATCACTCCTTCCTTTATCTTGGTTTATCTCCCACTCAGTTCCTGACCCTGTTTGCTCTTGTCTAGCATTGGCAGTGTTATTGCTGACCTCACTTTGTCTCTGTGTGATATCTTAATCTCCGTCCTTTGCTCTTTACATGAATGTTGGAATCACTGGGAAATCTCTCAACACATTCCAAGTTTTATGATTGTTTTTTTTTTTTTTTCTCTGGTGCTTCCCAGGTGCAGCATAGATGGAGTAGAGGACAAGCGCATCATTGGCATGCAGATTGATGGCAAGAACCATGCTATGTGGGTTGCTTTCACCTCATGTGTGGTTAAAGTACCACTGTCTCGATGCGAAAGACACGGACGCTGCAAGAAGTAAGTGTGATGCATGCTTGCAAATCCTGAAGGTAGTTTTCTGGCGCATAAAGCAATGGCGTTTGTGATGCTCCTCCAGGTCCTGCATAGCCTCCAGAGATCCTTATTGCGGTTGGGTGTCAGAGGGGGCCTGCAGACAGGTGGTTGGGAAGACCAAGTAAGTAAATACAGATGTGCTGAAAGAGCTGAAATGTGGAAAAAATCATACCAATTATTCAATCAAAACCTTACTTCATCTTTTTAGAAATCCAGCATTTTGTGACTAAACTTAGAATGAATCATACTTAAAAGGAAAACAACTAAGTGAGCATTAAAAAGCTGACCATCTTTTTTAAAGTTGAAGAATACTGGTGGGTGGTTGAAATAAGAAGCATGTAAACATAAAAGCAAAATGCTACTTTGACTTCCACCACACCACAGAATCTGTTCAAACTGCACATGTTCTGGTTTCCCCAAACATCTGCTGCCACTTAATGCGTTTCCCTTCAAAAGGTGAACGAGGTCGTGCAACAGGTTTCTCTTTAGCCACCATCATTCACAGAGCAGCAGAGAACACTTCTATGAAAATGCCTTTATGAAGATGAGATCAGTGACTGAAGAGCTCAGGTGTAATAAACCAAAGCTGTTGGAGGGTGAAGTAGCTGAATGATTGGAACCTCCATAACTATTCTAGGAGGATAAACCAAACTGCCTTTTAAATCCAAAAACTGAAAAAATAATATTGGTTTATATGAAAATTTTCATAATTTGCATGTCACAGAGATGTTTGTAATTACAGTTTCCGATTAAAATGTTCTTTAAACTTGTAATGGATTTTAAAAAAAGCACATTCAGGCTCTTACTTTCCTGAGGAAGAATGTAAGGGTTTTCAGGCTAATGTTTACCAAAGGAGAATCCTGCTGTCCACTGACACTGAAACAGAAATAAACAGTGAAGTTCAAAAAACAAGCAAACCAGGTTGAAACAGCTGGCCTGCTTTAAATCTAAAATAGCAGTTTAGGTTATCCAGAGTCTAATGCATGGATGAGAAATGGGCTTCTTTAATGTACATTTCAGTATTATAACTTTCTCTTACAAATCTCTTTCCTCAATTATCTTGTTTTTTGCGTTTTGGTTTCTTAAAAACCAAACACAAACAACTGGAATATGGAATATGGAACTAGAAAATGGAAATGAGCGTAGAATTGATTGAAATGAAGAACCAGTAAAAACATTTGAAAAATTCCTTCTAGAGGTTAATTTTATATGTGCACTGTTATTCCCATGGCAATACACAGACCATGCATATTTATCACTGGCTAATTGTGACAGAGAACATAATGTGATGATTGCAATGTTCTAAAATGCTGATAATGTTAATTATTTGCCCTCACCAAGTAGAAGATGTAAAAACTGTATTTGAATGTTTTGCATTTATTGATCCTCTCAAAAGAAACTCCCAGCTAAATACCATTGATCAGGATTTAGCAGTTCATTGTCTGAAATGTTCAGAAATGTGTCAGTATATAGTTAATACGTTTCCCCCCCAAAACAATTATTGTAAATGTCCTTTTACACACGTTATCGGTAAGAAATGGGAGCAATTCAGTGATACGTTGGGAGCCTGATGCAAAAAAACAACATTCTTCATGAATAAAGTTGTATGAATGACAAATGGTAAAAATACATTTTTATTATCTTCCCCACATTTCCAAAGTCATACATACCGTATTTTCCGGACTATAAGTCGCACTTTTTTTCATAGTTTGGCAAGGGGTGCGACTTATACTCCAGAGCGACTTATATTTGAAATAAATGACATTGTTGAATAATTTCACATGTTCGTTATTTTCACTGACAACTGCAAGAGGGCGCTCCAGGCTCGGAGTGGTACTTAGTGGTACTTTCATACTGTCAAGTGTGTTTGTGACCTGCATGCTCCCACACTTAAATACAATTTATTTTAATTTAAGTAGTATTTTACTAATAATTATCTTTTTTCAGGTTAACAAATATGTATAATTTTAATACAAACATTTGTATAACATTTTAGAACATTTACCGGTAATTTTTTTTTTCTTTTAACCCAATACAACAACGTGACATATTAAAAAAAGGAGTCCAGCATTGAGCTTACCAGTAGCCCTTTAAAGTCCAAGTCCCACTCACACAGTGGTTTTATGTTAATAAAGCAGGCACGTACCCAGTTTGTTGTGCGTCATGTAGCTATTTAGCCTGTTCTCTAACCCCCTGTTATTTTAAGTTGCCTTTCAAGGTTCTTGGTCTCAGATTTTTTAAATAAATTTCCCATCAAAGTGCGACTTATAGTCCAGTGCGACTTATCTGTGTTTTTTTCTACTTTATAATGCATTTTTGGGCTGGTGCGACTTATACTCCGGTGCGACTTATACTCCGGAAAATACGGTATGCATGTTTCTCTTTCATAACTCTCATTCATCATGGAACTTTACATTTGTATACAAGCCTGATGTCCACTCCCACTTTGAGCCATGAAAGGTGGAAACTCCCCTTTTTAAGCAATTTGCACAGGAAAAACATAGTTTGCATTACAATTGAGCAAATAAACTCACCATTTAGATGGAACTCATCAGTGAAGAAGAGAAAAAGCAACAGTTCTCTATATTTATGCTTATGTTTGTACAGCACATAAAGGCTTCCTAAAAAATCCATTATGTTAAGAACAGGACAAGTAGTAATTAAGTAAAACCCAATAATATTGAATATTTTGAAATATTTATTGAGATTTTTATTGTTTATATCTTCTGGTTTAGATTGGGTAAGTGTTCCGTCATTTTGGCTCTCAAAACTTGACAACTTCCCATTTCAGCAACAATTTTGCTGCCATCTCAGAAGTTTTCTAAATTTAAAGGTTTAGATGAGTTTTTCAAGCCTAAAGAAATCTAAATCTTTGAAACCCTGAAGAGAGTTAAACTTTACTAAACAGTGCAAACAATCTAAAAAAAAAAGCTGCTGTCAGATCTGCTTCATTATGCTGTTACAAAACTTTCTTGATTTTTCCCATTTTTCTTGACAAATAAAAAAGAAAACATATTTTCTAAGGACAATTTTTTTAAATGTCTTAAGATTTAGTTTTTGCTTTGCATTACAGCAGGACTACAAAGCATAAATTAAAGATTTTATATTTAGATTTTCTTTTTTATGTTGGTGAAGGTTCTCATTTATCCAGGGGACATGGTCTTGAAGTTTGTTTTGTTTTCAAAGCTAAACTTTGTCTTGTATTTTTCCATCTGCACTTTATCACATCATCAAATACCTGTAAACATGGGAATGGACGTCATTCAGAATGGATGAGGTTCACACAGGCTCACTGGACAATCTCCTTTTCTAAATACCGCGTGGAATAATGCACGCACATGATGTTTTGTTTTTGTTTTTTGAGTGCATCCATCTGGCCTCTGGACTTGGTTAAACTTAACTAGCAAATCAGTATTCCGCCCTTCTCTAAAACATAGTTCCATTTCTCTCTGAAGCTTTATAATTTTATGGTGTGTAAGTGCAGTCACCTCCAGCTGAAGGGGCTCTTGGAAGGACGGATGGAAGGAAAGAGCTGTTTGCTCCAGGCTTTGGGTTGGATATGCAGAGCTTGGCCACGACAACTATAATATTGTGGCTGCAGTTATGACACAGAACCAGGTCATGCTTTCTGAACAAACTGCAGATGGAGTTTTGTGGTGGGAAAAAGATTTTACAGATGAAATCATGACAAAATGACCACTGCATCACCAGCTATTTAAGGATGAATGATCCCCCCGCCGCAAAGTGACTGGTTTGGTATGCAAATGCTCCACATAAACATAAGCAGCAAAGGAGCAGACTCCTCTTTTACGATTCTGAAGCTGTGGACAGCTCTGACAGAGCATCTACTTAGGAGCAAAAAAGCAGAAGGACTAAAAGATGGAATAATATTTTTAAGGTTAGAAATAATAGAAAGAACCGCAGAACAATCTGCTAGTTGATGTTTTGATCCATATTTATGTCTCCATCTTTCCTCTGTCATACTCTTGCTCTCTTGCCAGCCTCTCATTCTTTCTTCTTCCATCTGGCCCTGATGCTAGTGTGCCAGTTTTTCCCATGTGGAGTTATGCCTCTTATACCTACTGCCTAAAAACAGCTTGCACTCTGCTCTTCTGCAATATGCTCCTCTGTCAACACCCCTTTCATGCATGTAATTGCATATGATTTTGAATGGTTGTTATTTAGTAAAACACATACAAAGTTGTGTTGCCATAATCTGCACATCAAATGAGGATAAAATGTGGCCATATGCTGGTTTGTGACCTAATAGGAATCTACTCCAAATCAAAGTGGAGGACAGATTTGCATATGTGTTCAGCAGCATGTACAGTATATTCTTTCCTTTTTCAGTTCACTTCTGATATGAATAATTAACACTATTATGTCTGACCCACAACTCAGCAACCAAATCCCCTCCGTGCAACATCACATCTCTTAATAATCACATCTGATGCAAGATAATATAAAACAGATTTTGGTTCCCTCCAGTCCTGTACAGTGCGGCTTAAATCAGCTTTAAATATGTATGCAGTAGCAGTGGGATCCTAACCCTGAACTGAGCGTCTGTAGTACTAGATTCAAACACATCTCACATCTGTTGCTAGAATGTAGTAAGGGACTGAACCCCTGAACCTATACAGCATTTACTCTATGGTTCATTTATTCTGAAGTCCCTGACCCATCACATGTAGTGCAAATGCTTGTTGTTGATACATCTCAAAGCCGATGGGATGTAAAGCCTTCAATCTTCATCTTACCAAGTCTGGAAATCATGACGACAAGACTCTCACCAAAAAAAAAAAAAAGGCAAATCAGCTTTTTATGGCCCTGTTGGGTGTGGCGATAATGTCTGGAGGGAATACCCCGCAGATATCAGGCACATTTTTGCCACTCTGCATCTTTGTGATTATATCTGTGAATGATAAGCAAATCAGATAAGCCGATTAACTGAACCCCCAGATATTAAAGGGAGCACGCTGCTCTTGTTGCTGGATGACTGTTGTGCATGATTTCGAAGGGAAATGTCTTATGAAGGGATTACAGTCACCCTTTTTATATTATCTGTCTTTTTGAGATTCTCCAATCCTGAGATGCATCGGTTTGATCTACAACTACACTTTGATGGGTCATACTTGTCAAAGGATCCACATAAAGCACTAAATCTCCCATAATAGCTATTTGGCCCATCTTTTTACTTTTAACTGTTGTTTTATCATTCTGATTTATGACTGATGAAGTACGGATTTTGATTTTAATTCTGGAAATAAAAACAAAAACAAGGGTGGCTGAATATGATCCAAACATCTGTTCATGTGAGGTCCGTATTTTCACCCTGATCGGAGCATAAAACATGAGTGATAGCGTCTTGGAAAATGATTCCTCTTCAATCAATTGCTGTGGCCAGTGGAGGATGAGGAAGATGAGAAGTGGGTGGGCAGGCAGAGGAGGAGAAGTAGTGAGCAGGCCCTGTGAAAAGCTGCTGTGATTGTTATAGCGGCTGACAGTTGGGCCGCTTTGTTTCACTGATCTCCTTACAGCTTGCTTGGTTGTGGTTCAAGAAAAAGCAGCTCTCAGTGCAGAACGCGTCAGGAAAAAAAGAAATCTACAAAACTATTTTCCTTTGAGTCATATGACGACCCTCAGGCATGGTTACCATCATTGCTCTGTTCTTGGCCCATGTGATTGTAACTGCGTGTCTGTTTCCAAGCTACATGGAGTGTGAAAGGAGAAAAGACTGCATGTCATGAGGTTCCTATAAAAATAAAGTGGTTTCTTGCTAAGACTCCAGCAGATTGACCCTTGTAGTCACGTCTTCAGAGTGAGTTTGAAGTTGGAGATAGGACCAAGGTGGTTGTTGAGGCCAAAAGACGAACCGTCTGGTAAAAATTACCCCAAGCACGTAGAAATACCTTATACAGAGCTGCAATGACGAGGTTGCTGTTGTTTTCCAAAAAATAAAAGCAGGATGCATTTTACTAAATGAATAATTTCCCAAAAGTTGTAACTTTTTAAACAAATGTTGAGCTCAATTTTATATTTAATTTCATTTTTGTGGATCCTGGCGAAAGAGATCTTGCCATTTGTTTTTTTTTTAAGTAAAGACAAGCAGGTAGTTACAGAATATCTTCTTGTACTAAACTGGTTTTTGATTCAGCTTGACGTTTAGCCAACCCTTTTCGAGGTTGTAATATTATGCTATAATTGTAACGAAAAATAATCTTTTAAAGATTAAAATATACAACTTTTTATTCCATTTTACACAAAACCAATCTATGTTTGCCAACATTTCTGGCAGAAAGCCCAGCACCTGCTATGGGTTTACTTGCCTGCCAGCATCCCATACATCCATAAGGTTAGATCTGCGGTGTACTTGCGTTTCCTTTGATTCTATTCCAGAACAAGGCTTTTTGCTCTTTACACTGTATTCTAGCACAGCTATGTGTTTTTGTCTTGTTACTCTTCTAGGTGTGGCAAGTTGTCCACTGCTGACCGTGTCCTCTCTGTTCCCTGCAGATTAGCCTTTGAGCAGGACGTGGAGCATGGTAACACAGATGGTCTGGGAGACTGCCAAAGTAAGCAGGGCCTCTTCACTCTTATCTTTCCTACTCCTCTTCTCTTCTCCTTCTCCCCCATCACCACTCTTTCTCCTTGTCCACTCATTTCCTTCTTTACCTTTTTCTCTCCCGTCTGTTCTCCCGTACATGCCTGTCTCTCAGCCTATTCCATCCATCTGCTCCTTTCGGCTCTTGTCCTCTCCTGTCCTTTTCCGGCTGTTTCTGTGGTTTTTCCACTTCCCAATGCTGTGCTCTACTGGGTGAAGACATCCTTTTAAAAAGGTTCTCATCAGGATCGTAGACATTTAGTGACAGATAAGAACTAGTTTTTGTGTGTGAGATACAACAGATTTCAAAACATTATTCATTAGAAATGTTTGGTTTTAAACCAGTGATAAACTGTTGGTATTCTCCCAAGCTGCTCGAGTTTTCTTACAGAAATAAAGAAGATAAAACACTTCAAAGCAATCAGTAATTGGGTAAATAAAGGCCGTGAATTTTCCTTCAAAGTGCATGTTTAGTCAAAGAAACCCAGACTCCCAGACTTTCATCTTCTGATTAGATTCCTGCTGATTAAAACTGAAAAGAAGATAGTGAGTCATTCCCAAATTACTCTAAAAATCATGGCTTTTTTATTGCTCTAAAGCATATAAGCCCCTATGGCTGCACACAGTAACAAGGTTCATTTTTCTTTTTCTTGCAGATACTTTTGTGGCTCTGAATGGTAAGTGTCCCACACACGCTGCACAAAGCAATCAAATGAGAAATAGAAGCTGAGTCGCCTTTTCCCCTCAATCAAACTGTAGCCACACCTCTTCATCTACTCAATTCAATCTTCCCCTTTCAAGTAAATGAAAACTCCTCCCATGTGTGTAAAGACAGGTTATTAATGACTCAAGGTTTTAATCGAATTGATTTCCTTCCCTCTTTTTGATAGATATTCCATCTGGTTATGAAGGTAATGAAAGCAACGAAAGTTACTTTCTCCTCTCATTGTGTTCATCCTCATGTAGCACCTTTAGTTTTTAGAATAAAGGAAATAAAAGTAGAGAGAAGCACCAATTCTGTTTGGGCCTGAAGTAGTTTTGTTGGACCCTTTTTCCTGCCTTTTTAGTGTCCATCGTCTCTGTGCTTGTATTGACTAGACTTCAGCTTTGCATTCTTATTTAGAAGAGCCTAGGTGTTAGTCTAAAGGTATTTTTTTAAATCGAGTTTTGTGAATGATCCATATAGTAGTCTTTCTTTTAGCCAGTAATAAATCTAAATAAACAAGAGTTTAAGTAAAAAAGGAGGGATTTTAACAGGGAAACTAAAGGAACAGCTACAGAGACAGGTGCCTTGAGACATTTAACAAACATTGGTTAAAAGTTATGAAATAAATGTCTGCATAAAGCAATTCTGCATGGGTTTCCAAAAAGACTGGATCAGTTTAAAGACCGATTCCAAAAGATTTAAATTCAATTTCTGAATATTTTTTATTCAAATTGTTGTTAATCAGCAGCAGACAAAAAAAAATCAGTTTCGAAAAAATCTCATGTGTTACAAAAAGAATACGCTGGGCGAGCAACAGTTCCGCTTTATTCTGATGCATCCACTTGTAGACGACTAGATCCATGTATGTTTTCGTTTTCCTTCTGTGTTCCTCGGCATCTGGCTCAAAACTATTTGGCTGCTTAGCTTTCCTAAAAAAATGACACTGTTTTTTTTTTCCGGCCGAAAGCAACATAATCATAATATAAAAAAAGACTGGGAACCCTTTTAAATTAGATCATAAGATGGCCAGAGTGGAACTTTAACTTCTTTATTTTGTGTTTAATAAACCTGATGGCATGTAGCAGAAAATGTGTTGCAACACATATGTTCTGAGGTCAGTAAAGTCCTATAAAATTCTTGATTTTTTTCTTTTGTTTTTTCACTAATTTCTACCAAAAAAAAGAGAGAAGAAAGTTTTGCACATGAAATATTTTTTGTTCTTGAAACTAAGTGCTATTGTTTACAAAAGGTGAAACACAGACTACTCATAAGTACGTCACACAGTATCACACCATCCTGCAGGGTTTTAAGTACAGTTTTGTCAAAAATAATCGACAAATTTGATTAGCCTGCGGCAAAGTTATCCATAGCACCGACACCTACACTCACATCCACCTTTTTGGTTTGTTTGATCGACGTTTGGGTTTTTTGACGAATCGTTCTGCTGTGTCTCACTTTCTCTGACACACATACTTCCAGATCAAACCAGTCAGATCCATACAGAGTGAGAGAAATAGAAAATTTGAAGTCTGTCCAGAAAGTGTTCTCTTTATGCACCCTTCTGTGGCTTTTTCCTCCCGCTGTGATTTTCCTCCTGTAAGATCCAGGGTCATCGTGAAAGCATCTGTGTTTCTGTGCTCCCCTGTTGTGCAGAATGTGACGATTCTGTGCATTTTCAAGCACAGAAGCTTACACAGGCAACACCCTCTTTGCAACACCACCCCCAAAGTCTCAGTTATTATTTTAAACTCTCTGTTATCTGATATTGCTTCAGTCTTTTCTCCCCAGACCAGAAATCCTCGCCGCTCTTTTAATCTGTAGAAAAAGAGGGACGTGCATCCTGCAGTTTAAGATCTGAGGAGGAGCTGGGAGACCCAGAGGTCTCTCTATGTGTGTCATCTGCCTGCATTGCATTTCCCCTGGCTTTGGGGGAATGAATTATAAAATAGGCCTGTCACACTAATCTCTCAGCCTTGGGCCAATAGTTAAATAAATCATTTTAATGATTGCCACGCCACACAGAGAAGGAGGAGGCTTTGGGTGCTGTTGTGAGTGGGTGTCTGTATGCGTACTAGTGACTCCATCTCCAGACACAAGTATAAACACATATTGGACCAGAACGCACACATCCCCAAAACCGACACACACTCACATGCTGTCACCTCCTCCACAGAGAGAGCCTGTCAGAATGCTAACTGGAGGTTGAGCTCCACAAGAGGCAGTTGATAAAAGTGGTGTCACTCTTTATGTCATAAAGCCTGTGTGTTCTTTAAAGCACACAAATGCATTATATCAAATTCAATATATTGCTTTGCTAAAATTGTGTAGGGTGGCTTAACTGTAAGCATGTGGAAAAGTAATGAGATTATCATGGTTAAAAAAAAATAAAGCAGCCAGACAAAGCTTCCCCAAAAACTCTGCTTATGGGAGAAAATGCAAACTAAGGCGGCAAGCGGGGAAGAAAGTGATTGTGTGAGCGATGAGCAAATGCAGAAGGAGAGGAGAAAGCGTGATCCATCACCCACACATTGACAATTGATTCATTCAGCAGAGGAGAGACTTATCTGCTTTATTTAGGAGGTTGAACAGTTGTTTTTTGGGAGGAACGTTATTGATTTGATACCCAACTTAAACTGGTGCTGTGGTGCCTTTTTGGAATGTTCATGGTTTAAATTAATGGATTAATACAATGCAAATAAAAATAGATCATTGTCTAAATCAGAATTAACCCATAAGAACCCAGACCCATTTATCTTAAAATAAAAATTACGTGGGATATACCACAGCCCAAGTGGACCACAGGGCACATTTCAGGTGTTTTCCTGTTAAACTGATGCGGCCGTTTGGGTCAAAAGATGTTACAAAAAGTGTAAAGGAATTACCTAAATTTGGGAGCCAATATGAAAAAGGATTACAATGACAGCTCAGCTTCTTCTATTTAAGTATTTTCTTTCTCCACTTAAGTCAACGTTGGGCGTTAAATCTTTAATTCCGGAGACGTTGCCGGTGACAGCTAAATAACATACGCTCTTACATAGATACCGTAACCTTTCGACCGTCTATGTGATCAATGCCAGCTGGTTCTGACACGGAAAAAGCAGCTTTTCACTTCGACTTTGCACCAATTTGTAACACATTACATGCCTAAAGTGTTGCATAACGGAACAAAACCGCTTTTCCTTGCGACGGAATCCAGAGAGATCTGGCTGCAGATAAGATGGCGTCTGACTATCATCAGCTGGAAGCGGAAATTATACAACTTACTGTAACCCTAACCTAAAAAGGTTCAGAATTGTAAAAATTAAAGCTTAAAACAGAATAAACCCCTGCTGTTGTTATGCTACGTACACACTGGGCATGTATAACATGTTCAAGAAAATCATGGTCGATTTTTACTGGTTGGCACTTCTGTGTTTTGAAAAGGACCTTACGCATACGTAACTACGTAACTACCACATCTGAGTTCCTGATTGGTCAGAGTTCCACTAACTTTTGATGTGCTCAATTGCATTTTGTATTTAGAGCTTGAAATTGGGACAAAACCTTTTTTAACATGAGATTTCTGAAAGCGTGTCTATGTATGCATGCGCATTTCTGAGCCCGGAGCGAACGTTGGTTTAGGGGTCGCCAGTTAAAATCAAGTTTTTTTTAGCAATATGGGGGACTTTGGGTTCTAGCTGTTGATGTCTGCCACCAGGTCGTCTTGACAGAATCAGCTGATTTACGTTGATAATATAAGCACTTCACTACTGTAAAGCGCTGCTTTTCTCTGCTTCAGAATCTGCTTGAATGACTTAAATTGCATAAACGTTTGATAAGTTATGGTAGTGTAAAGAATGCCAACATTAGAGCTAAAGCTTCGGTCCTAAAGGGTTAAAGTTAGGAAAGTCATCTGCTGGCATCATGCTCAACGGAAATAGGCTGCAAATTGATGACACTTTTTTTTTTTTACTTTAAGTAGATGGTGGGAAGAAGAAGAACAGAGTTGGAGCTGCTTTGAAGCAGAGAAAAAGTCTGTTCCCATCAGGGGCGATGGGGAGAAAGTTAGACTTTTGTCCCACATATGACAGACAGGCACCCTGTGGTTAGTGTGGAGGAAAACAATTGCACTGTAGGCTGACAGGCCCAGCAGAGCGCTGACGTGACAGTCAAAACAGGAGGAGGGACAGCGAGGACGACAGAGACAAAAAATGACAGAAAAGGAAACACATCAATCCTGGGGAACTCACTAACATTGCCTAATGAGTTGCTGAGGGTCACAGAGGGAATACTGGAGCTCACACAGCTCAGCAGCTGTCCTTGTATGTGTTTATGTGTGCTTGAGCATCAAAGGAGGAGTCGATGTGTGTGCAGCCTAGCTTCCCTGCTCTGCCGTGGGCGTAAGTTAACCTGTGTTGTGTCCAGCAGGCCACCATCACCACCACCATCACCACTCTCTCTCAATTCCCACCCCGGCCCTTCCAAAGGCCGCTGAGGGCCCCCTAGGGCGGGGCCGCATGGTGGAGCGGAAGGATCCCCCCATGAGTTCAGACAAAGGGGAGGACCCCTACTTGGCCGTGCCCTCTCAGACTCAGTCCGAAGCCAATGGTAAGCCTTGGAACACAGCGGCGAGCAATCGCTTTTGTCCATTGTCACCTGTGGCAAGGGAGCATGGGAGGGTTGGAGGGGGGGGGTTAGTGGAAAGGAGAGCTTCATGTAATTGAGATTTACAGCTGCTTGACTGCTTCCAGCTGACAAGGTGTAGAAACGGCGGATAGCTTTCTCTCAGGGGGACAAATTGCCTCATGCTGTGCTTGGAAACCTCAACAGCAATGTGACAAACACAAATGCACCACACACGCGTGAAGCGGCACACGCATTCAACATTAGGATGCGTGTATGCGCGCAAACACATACATGCACGTTATTGGGTGGATTTATTATTCGTGGACTGTAATGTCCCACAGGAGATGTAATATCCAGACCATTACACTCCGTAAAGGAGGATGGCAATGTATTTATTTCCTCAAGTAGATGGCCCGGTCCCTTGGTTTGTCATACTTTGCAACACAGTGACACGACATTGAACGCCCTTTTCTCCTGTGTTAACAACCTGCCTAATGCTGCGCTGCCCCAAGGACGGCTCACTGGATAAATGAGTCAGAGAGAAAAGGATAGAAGGGGAGGAGACGAGGGGAGGCCGTAAGAGGGCCAACGCACACTGGAGGGGTTGGAGAATAAATGTTTTTGTGGTGCTGCCAATTCAGTAAAATCAGACCCCATTAGAAGTAAATGTAACATGTCCCTTTTTAGCCTCTTCGTTCTTTTAATTAAAAGCAGTATCACCTCTGCTTTAGGAAAATAAGGATTAAACTAATTGAATTTTTGTATCAGTTGATGTTTTTCCACAGACTCAATATATGAAACACGCAGAAAAAGCTGCTCAGCTTTGAGTTATTTTGTCACTTAAGTTGTTTTGCAAAAAGGAAAATCTCTTCTTGCCACCTGGGGAGTAAAAACAGCCAGAAAAGAGAACACACGGAATTTCTCTTCATTCACACGGGCTGAAGAGTCTCTGAACAACTTTAGTGCTGACAACTTAGACTGATGGGTTGATTCTACTTGTGCTAAATAAATAAATTCAAAGGATTTCAGAAGTACTTTGTGATAGGACTGAGATGTTAGGCTACCACATAAGAGCCATAAAGTGGGGCTCCATAAAACCCAAATATCGCTCATTCTGAAAGGTTGGTTCCAGTCTTTAGCGATGCATTTTCACTATCTGCTGTTTGTGAAAGGAACAGAGGAAGAGTAGTGACTGCAATGTCAGCTGGAAGCAGTAAAGCACCTCTGGGTAAATCCAAACACAATGGGTGGCAGAGACTTCAGACAGCATGCCTACAGCCAGCATCACAACGTGCTGTTGCCCTTTTCGCACAGCTGCCGTTACCTGAGAAGGTGTAAAATCACTCCAACCTCACAAAGAATGGTTGAAAACATCTCTGGGTTAAATTTCTCCATAAAACATTATTTTCTCAAATGTTTTTTTATCAAATTTGATTGGAATTGGTAATGCTCAGGTAACTGCAACAGGGCTTCACTTTTTTTGTTTTCTAAAAAAAAAAAAAGCTTCTTGCTGTTTTTCTTTCTGTATGATTATTGTTATTTTTATCACTTTTTATTGGGCACATATTCCGCTTGTTCTGATGATCAAGTTTGATTTTTATTTCCTCAGACAGTCTGCTCTGATGAGGTCTCTTTCTTTGCTTTTTTCTTTATTTCTTGTGAGAATTTCTTGATATGTTGCATGGCTTGGTTTAAGACTATGTCTTGTTTTTTTCCCTTTTTTTTGCTATTTAAATGTCTTTTCTTTTCTCTGTTGATTGCTTTGATGGTATTAAGCACAGTTTTGCCTCCATACAGCTTAATGCTTTTGAGCATGGCAAATTGAGCACTACAGCCAGCACCACTCATTTCCCGCTCCACCCATCCTCTTTCCCCTTCCTTCCTGTCGCCCCCCCCCAGTGTTATTGGCTTCAGGTGTCAACTGTACTGTGAAAACTTTGCAAATCAAGTGCATAAGTAGATATGTTATATACGTATTGAGAAATTGTGTTGGAATGTTAAATCAGTTATTTGCATTTTAATAGCACTGATAAGTTTCTGCACTTATGCAATAACTGATACAGATTTTACCAGATGATCAATCATCAGTTTATGCTTAAGAAAAAATAAATATAATCTTGCATCCAAAGTTGTTTTGCCAGCCTGTTAGCGACTTAATAGGAATTAAAATTACCCTCCAACTTTTTCATTTGCAGTTAAGAACTGCTGGATTCTTATCTGCGAATGAATATTACAGTGCTGAAAATATGTATTAGCCCAACACCACCAGAGTAATTAGAAAATGCTGTCAAGTGATGATATTCAGCATCTGCAGCAGCAGCATTGTCTGGCATTCCAATGGGAACATCGCAGTAAACAGCAGGTTGCTCGTGTTTCACAGTACATTTGAGCGGGGTCCGTCTGGCCCTCATCTGTCTTTGCTATCGTTTCACCTACTTCATGATGGACCTCCCCCCTTCTCCTCCCATGGCTTACCCTGTCCCCCCCCCTCCGCCTAAAACCACCATCTGCTGCCATTGTGATCAGTCTCCCTTCCACAGGACCCATCATCTGACTGGGGTGGCACGTTCCAAGGCTGTACCTTACCTGGTGCAAATGAGTCCCTAAACCAATTTATAGAACCTCATCCCCCTGTTCCTCTCCTCCTTTCTTCTTTCTCCATTTCCATCTTCCGGGTTCATCCCCTCATAGTGTGTCTGTTCTTCGGCTGGAGCCATATCTCCAGGGAAAGATTCCTCCTCTGCACTTGCAGCTCCCCCCCCCCCCCCCCCATTTCCTACCTGTCTTCCTTTCTGTCAATTTCTGCCCCCCCACCCTACCCCTACATCCACCCTCCCCCGACCTGTAGATACTGCTGTGTTGCTCCAATTTATAGGTTCATTACAGCTGCTATTCAGGGAGAAGGAACAGGGGGAGGTGAAGGAGAGGAGGGACGGAGAGAAGCTACAGGGAAGGAGACACAGGGGATGAGTGAATACACGACCACATGATAAAGATTTATTAAAAAGAGCGGAACAATAATGTAGCAAGGAAGGTTATACCAAAGATAAAAGATGGGAGATGGAAAAAGCTGCTGAGAGATATGAAAAAACGAGATGGTGAGGAGGAGAATTCGATTGGATTTAAGATGCACTGAGGTGTTGCAGAAGGACAGATTTAACAACTGTTCATCCCTCCCTAAGAGTGCACATTCTATATTGTATCTATATTACTCTCACATTTAAAAAGTCAAAAAAATAACTCGTACGTTGCAGCATCTACAAGTTGCAGCTCCTTATTTTGAGGACGGGAGGAATGCACTTACCACTACAATTGTGGAATATTTAAGTTTAGTTAATTCGGTCACACTAAATTCTTAAACAAGTAATCAGTCACAAAAGTGAAAAAGGATCATTTCAATGTAACTGAAGAGTTCCAGGACTGGGTTATAGAAGCCACCTACTCTGGAAAACTCAGTTACAAGTCAGAAAACAAATAATTTACAAATTTTCACATTGCATTTGTAAACTCTCAAATATGCAAGGGAACAGAATTAGCTTTATAACTTTCCTGACACACGTCCTCTTGTATTGACTTTGTGAAACAGAAAAACCATGCAGTCACCATTTGGATGACTGGATTTTGCTTTAAACATAAATTGCATTATGCTTTAAAAGACACACATCACTGCAATGTTCTGGCTGTGGGTATACTATAATTTATTTACATAGGATGAATCATTTCCCCCTTCTTTTTCAAAGACATTTTCCTAAAAAAAAGCAGACTTTTGTTTTTTTCAAGGTTGAACTTATCTTTACAAATAATAAATGTTTAATTTTTGTAGGACCAGTGGCTGTAATCAAATATGTGTTATTAAAATGCTTAAAAACAATTAGGAAAAAAACTCAATTATAACCCTTATGAAAGTGTACAAGCTATTTTGCCTCAACCAAACATTTAGTAACACATTTCCACTGAAATGCACCATCCTAACTCTGGGAATGCAAGCAAAAGTATTTGCCCTAATATGACACACTTGAACACATCAATTAATATTATCTCTCTAGGATTTGGTATTATCGTACTCACATCATGGCACATGTTTTCATAAAGAAATTTGTTTCTGCATGACACTACTCACCACTTTCATTATATTGATGTATTCCCCTTCTTAACCTGTATGGAAAAATGTAAGCATGTGATTTTTTTACAAGTAATTAATCATAATAGAACTGATGCATTACTTCGTTTCCGCTCCCAAAGTTGCTGTGACTGAATAGATTTTATCATAGTTAGAAACGAGCATAGATGTTACACATGTACTGTTTCTTTAAAAAAAAAAAAAGATATGTTTCATATCACCCACATTATCATTCTTCCGATTTGAAATGTCTATAGAATCTTGGAAATTCCCTATGGGGTTTCAAACAGAGAGTATCTGGTAGTTTCAAGAGGCCCAATACGTTTCTATTGAGAAATAAACAACCATTACTCAGTTATTGTATTTGTCAGAATAACTTTTTTTTTAAACATGTCTCTACTAATTATTTTTTTTAATTATATTTGTTCCTGTCATGCAAATTATTCAAGTTGCCGGTATAAACTAGTCAATAAGATGCCTCAATAAAACATGTGGTTTCACATCTAATCTCTAAAGCGTTTGATTGACAGATTCTCCCAGAGCCCGCTTTCAAGTGGCAGGGACATGGCTTTCCAACAAGCTCAGTCCTGAGTGGCCAGAGTGGTTGCCATAGAAACATTGACTCAGACCGATTCTGACATGTTCCAACATGTTGACATCCATATCACCCAAAAAAAAGAAAGGTGACTGAAGTTCTTATATACAGTCAATGGGTAGCACTAATACATGTTTAGGATGACTTATCAATACACGGCAAAAATGTAAAATAAAACTTCATGAACTAATCAGAAAATTAGGCTACTTCACTATCCCTGACTTTTGTTTATTTTAGAGAACATTCTGAAGAAATGATTTAATAAATCTACAGTTTGGGTACTATGACATTTTCTTTCCATGATCCAATAAAGAAAACATATTTTTTACACTCATAACTTTCCAGGTGATGTGGTTAATTTGTAGATATGGTTTCGTTTCATCGTGTCATTTATTTGAGTTCAATCTGAAGGAAAATAAAATGGATATCACATGTTTGAGGTTTAAAAAGGGAGAAAAAGGATATTATCCACCATAACTGTTATGACAAAAAAACTGCTGTAATTATCTGTACTTATAAAAATTGCTTCCATTTGATTATTATCATAGTTACACCATCTGATGTAACTGACAACTCTTCTGCGACAGGTATTTTTGGGGAGGCTCTATGAAGGAAAGAGTGTAAAAAAACAGATACTTCAAGTTTTTTTCTTTCTTTTTTTTCTCAGAGAAAGGTCAATAGATATAATGTGACACTGTTTGATTTGGAAGGTTGAGGTTAACCACAAAATATATCCACACATTAGCTCTGCAAATGGAGCCACAGCAACACAACAGTGCCAAGCAGCACAAATCGCTCTCCTTTGGCGGCGAGCCCTCACCATCTGAGGTAACAGAGGCTCAGGTTCACTTTACTGCACACTGCTGTCAAACTGAGCATATGACTGGTGAAGTTTTAAGCAGCCTAAAAGCCTGAGCTCGCTGGGAAATGTAATGGTGGTAGTTTCGTTTGTCCGTGCAGCTGAATGATTGGATTTGGGTTAATCCTGTAAGAGAAAGGATGATAGGATTTAGGTTAAAGGTTGGTGTAATGGCCCTTTAAGGCACGTCAAAGCAATGCAATGAAGAAAAAAGAACTAATTACATTTTCTTACTGTACGACCCATTTTCCTGTCATTCTAACACTATAAAATTAAACGAAGGATTCTGGTTTTGTGTTCCTCACTGGGCTGAGATTGAGATAGCCCTTTGTGCAGAAGATGAATTATTTTGCGCTCAATTGTTAGTCATAATAAAAAAACTCTGACTGGATGTTTTCCCAGCATTGCACGCTTCCTTGACTGACGTCAAGTCACAAGCCATAATTTCCTGCACTGATTAGCTTATTGTTCTCCAAGACAGCCTTTGTTTTCCATGCACATTTGCCACTCACTCCTCCATTTTTTTGTGTTTTTGGTTTGCGTCTCAGCAAGAACCCCCCCATCACTGATAGCCTGCACAAAAGCTGTGATTTGTCTTTGGGCCATGTGAGACGGAATCTCGTATCATGGCGGCTCATCCGTTGGTGCTTTCAAAGCTTTTTCTCAGCCCTCATTATTCAATTTTATGTCATGTTAATGGCGTTCATCAGGGAACCACTCATGAAGAAAATAAAAGCCCAGTCTTTGTTTGTTGGTGTTTCTCTGTGAGGACTTTTTGTTTACGGAAACATTTCTGAACAATATTTTTCAATCAAAGGTTAAATCTCCTGAAGCTGCTTTTAGACTGAACGCGACTCGCATGTCTGACGCGACCAGAGGTCTTGCAATGCAATTTGAGCATCGGGCAGCAGTGCATTTTGGGGGCTGCCAAATCTAGGAAAAAAAACACAAACTTCTTTTCATAAAACAGTTTTTTTTTTCAACTTGTCATAGTTTTTTCATCATATATTGGTTCTTATAGACACCCTAAATTCTGTATACAGTGGTCCATGTTTATCATGGGAGTTACATCCTAAAAATAACCTGCAATAGTTGAAATCAAGTTAAACACTACAGTTTGCATGTAGGGATTTGGCTTTGGGTTAATGTTTCAGTGTTAATACCTGAGGTTCAGAATGATATAATTAGGGTTTTAATTATACCTTATCCAGCTCATCAGTATTCGGTATACCGACTGACAGCTTGGCGATGGCTTTAATATTGAATAATACCATTAACACAAGTGGCTCTTGAACACAAACATACACAAGGCTTAATGGGATGATATCCAAAGTAGAGCTTAAATAGAACCTAATGAATTGGTGACATGTAAGCACCAATGTTCTCTCTGCGAGCCAAAAAGCTAATAAAAAAGGAGGAAGCATTCACTGTGTCGCTTTCGAGGTCTGGTGCCTTCTCGTCTTAACATCGGCGAGTGCAGTTAAGTCTGATGAAGATTTGTCTCCTTTCTCCTGACAACGCTTGGTTAATGGCTGGAGGTTAGAGGTTAGGAGGCCTTTCTGTAACCCCTCTGTGATGTTTAACCGCCTTTGAAGTTTCCCCAACAGAAAGAAATGCTCTGTGCACTTAAATTCATGATGCCTGTGAGCAGATTAGAAGAGAGTTTGAGTGTCTGAGTGTCAGACAGATAGAAGGAGAGCTTCACAGTCCAGTCACAGCACATTAGTTTTTATGATTTTCAGGTAAAAGTTGCCAACCCAGTTTGTTTTGAGGAGAAGAAACAGCTTAGTATCAAAGACTGAAGCTGGGAGAAATTAAAACCGATTCAAAGGCCCAACAATGGGGTGAGGAAGAGCTGAAACCAATAGACTAGAGGTCAGTACAGTCCAACAGAACCAGCCTGAAGCTGCACATCTTTGGGCTTCAAAAACGTTTTCATAATTTCCATGGAATGACCTTAGAACTATAGCCAAAGATCGTAAACCTCCATCACAAAAGTGAATGGCGTTTTCATCTTGATTTAAAAGCCTAAAGTCCTGTGATTTGACCGAGACAGCTGAGGTATCTTCTGTGGTAACTTTCACTCCCTTTGATGTCAGAGGAACAATGGCTCTAAAAGGGAGACGTCGTCAAATCTCTTTCCTTTTCCCATCGTCTGCATAATACCTCTGGCCTTGGGCTAGACACCCTCTAAAAGTCAAAGTCTGTGTTTGAGAAAAGTGAGTGATGGACAGAAGAGAAGACACAAGAAAAAAGAAACCTTTGCCTTTTTCTGACAACTTTTTTAGGAGTATTAGGTTAAATGATTTTCAAACGAAGCGAAGATCCAGTTTCTCTTGTCAATCAAAAAAACAAAGTTCTAAACCCAAATAGCCAGAAAAAACAAATGCCCTCTAAGAATGTTCCAACAATCCCAACCTAGTTCATGTTCTTATACATCACAACAGGAAGATTTGAGGAAAACTAAACTTTTCTCGAATTTCCTGCTCTCACTACAAAAGCAGGCCTCCTAGAAATAAGTAAAAAAAAATGTAAAATTTGCAATAATTTCTTTGAATAAGCAAAAAAAAAAAAAAAGGAAACCTGCCAAGAATTCTTATTTTAAGAAAAAATTCTAGTCACCAAGACATGTTTTCTCAAGGTAAGATTATTTTTTCTTTGGAAAAAAACTTTCTTAATAAGAATATTTTTCTTGCAAGACAGAATAAGCCACTTTTTCTTGAAATAAGACACGTTTTGCTTTCTTAAGATACTTTTTTTACGGTGTGGAATTTGCTTTTTGGAGATCTTAAGGGTTCCCCGTGTCAAGTCAACCTGAACCCCACCCCTCCACCCCATTCCTTTTTGTTTGCTGAGATGTTTAGACCAAAAGGTTTCAAAAGGCACTCGCCTCTACTGATGTTTCTGCCAGAAGACAATAACTCAAAGACCAGGAGGTTGTAATTACAGCTTTTCCCGTTTCCACAGAATAGAATAGATCACTTGTAGTGGCTGAAACACTTTGAAACATGAGAAAAGTCGCGGAGTGGCAGAACATGAGAGGAAAAGTAATCAAAGTGAAAGATAACGGAAAAGAAAAGTATTTCTCATTTGGAGAAGTTAATGGATGAGACAGGAAGTAGATGTGTCACCAGGAAGGCAGAGCATTTAGTTACATGACTTTAGTGCGTCACGTTTTTCAAACTGCAGTCACACAATCCTAATCCCTCTCACAACAGCCCTATGACTGGACACATTTTTGGTTATGAAAGGTTCTGACCAGAATTTATTTTTCTCTATATGAGGTGTGGTTATTTTTCTTCATGCTGTCTCTACTTTCCCACAAAGAAAAGTTAACTGTTGTTTACAGTTACGTTAGATTATTTGCACACAGGTTGATCTTAGAAATCTATAAAGATGCTACCGGGCTTAATTTTTGCTTAGAACAGAGATTTTATAGTGATTTTATAGCAGAAAAATATGATTTCTGATCAGTAAAAAGACATTTTTGTTTTTAATCAGGGTAGAGGGTTCAACTGGAACTCAAATTTAATGGAATAGAGATGTTTTAAGAAAGAAAACTGGAAAAAAAAAACAAAGCAACAATTTTAAATTGTAAAAACATATCAAATGCTTAAATGATTTAACAAATTATAAATGAAATTATGGTGATATACTTTAATATAAAAGGAACTAAAAGACCCAAAAAAGCCACTGTGATAATGAACTAAAATCAGGTTGGAAAAAAAGGTGACACTGACAAAAATAATGTCAGTGCTGTCTGTGTTCAGACAAAAATAATGTTGTCTGTGTTCAGACTTTTTATTGAAAGACATGAGGAGAACAATTTCTCTTAATAGTAAACCATAAAAAATGTTCCTTTATGATTTGCCTGGGAGTAAATTACATTTAGCAATCAGGTCAACAAACCTTTAGCGCAGTTGCTAAAAATAGGAATTGGTTGATTAAATTAAAAAACTTCTGGCGTTTCTTTTATTGTTTGCAGAAAGAAAAGAGGCTCAGGATTCTGACATAAAAGGGGATTCTGCATACAAATCTCAATTTAGATGACAGAAATATTAGGACAAATGATGACTGATTTTGACTGTATCAAGTCTGGGTTTCCCTGTGCTGGTCCCCAGCTTGGATAAAAATACAAGATTTTTTAGGGCATCCAGTGTAAAAAATCTCTGTCAAACCACCTCTGCGCATCAGTGAAAGCTGAGGCAACCATTGAAAGGGTTTGCCGAAAGGTGAACATGTTTGCTGCAAAAAAAAGGGATTTCACAGAATGTATTTTGTACTTCTTTTTGGAACTAATGAACCTTTAATATCAAATAATAGTAAAATAATTATTTTATTTTATTTTATTTCACTAAAGTAAGTCAAAACAAGTCCTATTTATAATAAGAAACAAAGCATTACTGCATCTTTCAGTTCACGGTAGTTTCACTTTAATACAACTATTGCTCATAAAAAAGTACTTGTTCCTGAGTACCTCAAAAAAAATCTTTAGACTGGCTGACATTTACATTTGTTTTATTTTTTTTCCTTTTCAGGTAGTTTTTGTTAGCTAAGACAAGAAGCATGGGCTTTAGAATTTCAGAAATCTTTCACATGTGAGCACTCTTCAGTTTGTAATATATCCTGCGTTATAAGATGAGTGTGGTGCATGCATGCATCAAAACCAGCCGTGCTCACAGAGGTTCTTTCATGTGATCAAGTCCACCTGCCTAATCCTGTCTGTGGTTGCCGATGTGTTGGACGTGGGTCATGAGGGAATAATAAATCAGTTTTGCCGTGGACTGGTCTCTTTAAGGTGCAGTACAGCATGCTCTCTCAGATGTCTACATCCTCCAAAAGGCTGTAGGTTATTATCCGTAAATAAAGTCTGCACATCCACAGTTCCATTCATGGTGACCCTATTTTTTCACACACAAATTCTTACTCTGACCCCCCCCCAACCGAGCCTTTTAAATACTTTACAGCTGCAGTTATTGAATTATCTGTTATTTGCTATATCATGGTGCCTCTCTGGCTTTCTTTAAATAATGAGACATGCTTTCACACGACAGTGATGATATAGCTCATTGGATTTAGCACCTAATCAGAGGCTTTTTCATGTGTTCTCTGGGATTCACGAGATTGAATCCAAGCATTATGAAAATTCTAACATTTGCATCCATAAGAAGAAAGGGTATTGCAGTCTTCTTTATCTGAGCTCTCATCTCTTTCATTCCAGGCGAAGGTTTTATCTGGGATTTAAAATGAGAATTCTAATCACCCCTCCAAAACATTTACAGCCCAAGATTGGATTCACTGAAAAAAATTACCATTTGCTACTTCAAGCTAATATTTATCTTTTTTGAGTATTAGCTCTTTATTATGAAATAAATCCTTTTTCCCATTTACATTAATGAAAAAAGACTTTAAAATCTAATCTTTTTAGTCAGAACATGTCTTTTATTCTTTGCAGCTAACTCCTGTTTTCTCCACTTTGATTTGTCATATACTGTCTTGGGTAACAGATCTTTTTTGTCTCCAACACAAGGTTCTGCAAAGTGTCCCTGTGTTAAAGCGCTCAATTCCTTTTGTGAATGTGTCTCTGCAGGCGTGATCCGTGAGAGCTACCAGAAGGGTCGTGACCAGCTGGTTCCCGTGACCCTGCTGGCCATAGCTGTCATCCTGGCATTTGCCATGGGCGCCTTCTTCTCAGGCCTAATTGTCTACTGCGTCTGCGACCACCGGCGGCGAGACATCAACCTGGCAGGCCGCAAGGAAAAGGACAACCTCCACCTGCACTCCCGACGAGGATCAATGAACAGCGTGACCAAGCTTACTGGCCTGTTTGAGATGCAGGGAAAAGAGGGTCGCCCAGAGGCGATCCTCACCCCTCTGATACACAATGGCCGACTGACGCCAAATGGGAAGATGCTGATAAAAGCGGAGCAGCACCACCTGGACTTTGCTGCTCTGCCAACACCTGAATCCACGCCCATGCAGCCCCGCCGTAAGACCAGCCGGGGAAGTCGTGAGTGGGAAAGAAATCAAAATATCATCAACGCTTGCACCAAGGACATGCCTTCCATGGGCTCTCCAGTTATCTCCACAGACTTACCCCTGAGGGCATCGCCAGGACACATCCCTAGTGTGGTGGTGTTGCCCCTTCCGCAGCATCAGCACCAGCTTCAGCCTCATCTGCAGCAGTCCTACCAGCATGAATATGTAGAGCAGCCTCATCATAGTGATCTAAATGTGGCCCACAGCATTATGGATGACCAGGGAGCCACTCTTGAGTACAAGACAGTAAAGAATCCCTGTCACAACCTAAACGTTGATCCAGATGGGATGCTGCCACCTCGTGTGCCACAGCGAGAAGCTTCTCTCACCATCCCCCCTGCTGTCCCACAGATGGGCAAACGCTTGGAGGTCCACTCATCAGTCTATGGCCTCCGGAAAGGATCTGCATCTGCTGCTTCCGGGTCCTCTGCCCTCAAGAAGCACAACACCAACTCATCTAATTCCTCCCATTTGGCAAGACATCACAGCTTCCGTGTGGAGACCCCACCACCTGCACCCCAGAGGGTGGACTCAATACAAATGACAGCACAGGGCGTTTCGCTGTCACGGCAGCCCGGAATGAGCTCCTATGGTTCACTGCCTCGAACAGGTGTCAAACACCTCAGGCCTGATGTCCCTCCCAAACCCTCCGTAGTCTCACTCTCAACAAAAGTCAAGTCCAGTGAATCTGGCACATAGTCAGCTTGTTATTCTATTAGTCCAATGTGAACAGACAGCACTGAAAGTTGTTTTCTGAAAGAAGGAAAGAAAATAACAGGGAATACTGTACAACATATATCTCCTCTTTCGTGCTTTGGCTTGTTTGTTTTTGGTGTACAGTACAGTGGAAAAGTTTTTTTTTTCTAAGAAAACACTTTCTTTTTATATAAATATGTACATATAGAATGGTTGTTGTCTGTTAATGCCATCATTGAGCTCATGCTCTGGCTGGTGCCCAGTTCCACTGAAAACACAAACGGGAATGTGTGCTACTGAAGAAAAGTGGACGCCTGTCCCTGAAACTGTTGGCACTGTGTAGCATTCGAGGCGGTGGCTGTCTTGTGCGCCGTGTCTTTGGTCACCGCGACTTCTTAAACGTGCCAATAAAAGCACACAAGACGAAAGCACGCTGGAGAATAATCGCTGTACAGTACAATGACTACAACTGGAGAATCTATGGGAGCAAGAACTAAGAAAGACAGACTTCAAAGACACTCAGCTGCTTGAGTTCTGTTGAAAACTGTGAAACGCCTCTCAGTGTTACAGCAATCAAGCCTGCCTGGGTTTGACCTAAAGCCTGGCCGGAGGAATCCTTTACTGTACTGGTTACTGAATAACACGTGACTGTTAATAGTAATAGCCTGTTGTATTTATTTTTAATAAGTGCTTTAAAAAAAAAAAGGAAAATGAAAAAAAAAAGACTTTCCGGGCTCGTTCAGGAACAAGGCAAAGAAGAGATGTTTTAATATTGATTAAACAAATGAGAAACATATTTAAAGTCATTAAACTGGAGCCAGTAGAACTTTCTTGTTGACTGAAGGTCAACCAGGTCTTACTGCGTGCTCAGTGGGACCTACAACTTGAGGTATACATGACTTCTGCAGCAAGGAGGAGATATTTATTTAAACTGTGCCAGACCAGGACTTTCACCTTTAAGGACCAGAGTTTCCATTGTTGAGACCAATCAGAAAAGATTACATTTCACTCCTCCAATGAGCATCCCCCCTCCTAATTAGCACTGTGGTGGAGTTGGAGTCAGGAACATTTTCCCTGATGCTGCTCCTCAGTTCCAGGCCAATGTTGCATCCTGCGTATATATATGTATGAATACATTTAGAAACAAATAGATATATATGTGGTTATGCAACATTACTGGAAGGTCTACAGACACCAAATTGAAGCTGTACAAGAATCGAATGGAGAGATGCCTGAAAACATCTCATCCGTGGTGTCACACAGGTGAGCAGATGAAAATGAAAACAACAGAACATCTGTATCTCCTGCTTCTTTTTCCACATGTAAATTTGTGCCTTACACCCTAAAGTAGTGACAATGTGTTTTTTTTAATAGCTGTTAACTTTGTCTACTTGTTGTACTTTTTTTAATTTTATTTTTCTTACATTATGATATTTTTCCTGGTTTGATAAAAATGCAATTCAAGAATGTAGGTGTTATTATTGTCATACCGGTCCCTAGACATAACACACGGATGATCCAGAGGATGGAGTGAAAGGGGTTGTCCCTACCTCCATCTGCTTCTTCTATCCTACAGATTAAAACACTTGCACTCACACAGACACATGCACAAACATGCACACTAATCTTTGTGGTTCTTTTCTGATTGTGCCATTAAAGGCTTAAAGCAAGCATTTTTGTTGTGCTGGCAGTTTCGATGAAGATGTTGTGAGCGTTTCCGATTTTCAGTTTTCTACAAGCTAAAAGTCCTAGTATTTGTTTGGGGTTTTTTTGTTTGTTTTTGGCTGTCTGTCTGTTTGGAGTGATGGTGAACTGATTGACTGATGGAACATTTGTTACTCATTAAAAAGGCAAACGTGTCTGCTTGGTGCACTGCAATAAAAATGCGACAACAGCACAGCAGCATCATACATTTGGAGACACATGTTTGGCCCCAGTGTACTACACAGCTACTTCTGTGCAGTCATTCCTTAGGCAGGTGTATGAACAGGCTGGTTCCTGTGATGAAAGTTGACATTATCAAATCAACAGTAGTGAAACGTGCACCCTAATTAACCCTTTTTTTGTAAGAAAAAACAATCTGAGGACATTTTTTTATGTCGCTTCACTAACTCTCATTATCAAGGCCTTAGGAGTTGCTGAGAGTTTGGCTAGTAATATTTTTGTTTGTATTGTTCATTGACTCTGGGATTTTTATTGATCACCCAACTGTCACTATAACACTTCAAAACCAGAGAAGCACTCCCTAGTGTTGTATGTGTAGATAGGTCAAAGTTTTTCTTGTTTTTCTCAATGGAAGAAAGCCAACAATGTCTCCATCCACAGCTAAAACAAGGACATGTAGGATCTGTGACCGGATTTGCATGTGTGTAGAAACGCTTGAAGAGTTTGGTTGCAACTGGAAGAACAGGTCAAAAGCACGGGCCAAAGCCAAGGTGCTGTGTTTGGCTCAGTCTGGGGGGGCAGCTAAGAGAGTTATCCCAGCAATTAAGTAAACCTTCAAAATACAAGTGGCCCGAGATTAGCCATTAAAGTGCTTTCACTTCAGAAAAATTCACAGCTTTTTTCACCCTCCAGTGCATTCAGTGTGTGAACCATTGACTTCCCCAGCTCCTAAAATGCTCCAAACTAAATATTTCTGTTTTAAAAATATTTAGTTTAGAGAGTCAGGGGGGGATTCACATGTCCTCACAGAATGTGAGCAATGCGACCTCTCTCTGTGAGAAGGTTGAAGGTTCCATTCCTGTAGGGACAAGTGAACTAAGTCATGAGAGCATCAAGCGTTTTGATATCAGAGGAAGGTTTAAAGGCTTGTAAAGATGGTTTTAGGACGGATGTGTGAAGCCTGCTGTGGACAGTGAGGTTCTTTAGTGTGTGCCTTTTTGTCTCTCACCTTTGTTATAATACACTGCTATTAGACGCAAACCAACTCTACTGTCAACCTTTCAAACTTTTGAACTTTGTAAGCTTGTAAAATATTGTGATGTCACAAAGTTTTTTGCCCTGTTATCTCCACTTCCTTAACATCTGATTCACAGCTTAATGTATGTTGTAAAGAAATGGGAAAAAAAACTCTTTAATTTAATGCAAAATGTAATAAAAAAAAAAAAGAAAATAAAATTCTTGTCATGAAACCTGTGATATGGCCTTGACTTTTTCACTTGTTCTTTGCCTGAGGCTGTCTTCATCTTTGCAGCCAAAACTTCTCTAAACTTCTGTGCAACATCTAAGTACTTGTTATACACAGGAGCTCCAGATTCTTTTAAAAGGAAATATTTCTCTTTTTCTGAAGAAGACTGCAGTACTTTTGTGACCTCCAGTTCTTTTGTGTTTTTAAAACTACCAGCATTCCCTTAAGATGATGAATAATTTCTCTGAACTGAAATTCTACATTTAACATAAGCCTTGTCTGTGTTGATCCGAGAGCTTTTCATCAATCTATTTATCTTTCTAGGTTAAAAAGGAATGAAAAGGTATTCAGCATTCATTCATCTTCTAAACCCATTTTGTGTCTTTTGGGGTCACAGGGCTGCCCGAGCCCATCAAGACCACTTGTGGGCGAAGGCAGGGGACACCCTGAACAGGTCTCCAGTCTGTCTCAGGGCCACAAATCAAAAACCATCCATGCACACTCACATTCACATCTATATGGACAATTTAGAGTAACCTATTAACCTATGAAACATGTTTTTGGACAAAGCTTCACAACTTTATTTAGATGCTAAGAACTGAATTATGGCAACTGTATTAAAAGATTTAAGTCAATAAAAGTTCAGTGAAACGCAAATAGGGGTGGGGTTACACAAATTTGCTTCTTCCCATTCTTTTTCAAGCAATAATCAAACTTAATTTGAATACTCAAACTCAGTAATTTGGAGTAATTATAACGCAGCGTTCTCTTTTATTTATTTTCTAATCAATTTCATGAATTATTATTACAAATAGATCTGTAGAAGTATTTTTATTTATTCATTGTCTTTATTTCCATTGTTATTTTTCTTCAATTGCATGAAATAAACCAAATAATTAATCAAAAAGTAAAGCAAAGTTTTGAAGGGAAGGAAAAAGTTTTTTAATGAATACTCTTAAATAATTTAATGGTATTTGTGTAGAAAACTAGTTTTAAACAGATAAGTGAAACACTAGACAAAAAATGATTTAGATAAGTGAATATTAAAATGGTCATCAATGTTAATTGGCATTTTAATCTTAATTGAGGAACTATGTTTTTTTTTATTGAATAGGACAGATGAACTACATTTTGCATACTTTGTATTACTACTAGAGCAAATGATTTAAAACAAACATTTTTCCTAAAATTAGGAAAGGGGAAGTCTTTACATTTTGTGCAAGATCTGTGCAAAGATGATCTCACCTTCAAGGTGAAAAAAGACTGCTGTTCACACAGCAGGTCATCAAAGCCAGTCTGAAGTTTCCCCGAGAACATTTGAAACATGGGAATGACGATGAGACCAAAGCTGAGCTGCTGATGCACAGGTGCTGCTTTTAGGTGTTGGAAAGCCCTTTCAAAGGCCAAACTTTTTGCAGTTTCCTGATCTGTGCAAAATGAAAAAAAAAAAAAGAATATTTGAAAAATCTAAGAGACTAAAACAAACTCCCAAAAGTCAAGTAAAAAGTGAAATATGTAGATTTTTCATTGAGGTTGCATTCAAACACATTTCAATACCAGGAAAGCTCAGACAGTGACACCTTTGTGATAAAAATGTTAGCACATCACTAAAGGAGATCTCATCTCCTGCACATAATCATTGCAGACTGTCCCCTGTTATGAAGGTTTCAAACAACTGTCTCCAGTTTCTATTGTTAGCACCTCTCTGGCACCTCATTGTCATGAGCTGTGGCTTTGGCAGGAAGTTTGACACACCTGCCTTTGATTCTGAGGGGAGTCATGAGGTCCAACCATTGGCACAAGTCAGGCTGAATGGAGATCAGATAACCAGGTTGTGGTGCAGCTAATGAGGCGTGTCGCTGCTTCCACAAAGCTGCATTGTGCTCTTTCAATCCAGGCACCCTTGTGTTGTTGTGCTGGTCACAGATCCAGATTCAGATTCAGATAGCTCTCCTTTAACATGACAGGAGCACAATGGTATCTAATGAGGAGCTGAATGAGTCACAGATCACATATTTAAAGGGTTAATGCATATGACAGTAAATATGGAAAATCAAAATGTATTTACCCTAGAATATTTCAATGCTAATAACAGCAGTTTGCTATATTTTCACGTTCCAATGTCAGAAACAACTGGGTTTCCTATATGGCTAAAAGAGGAGATTGAGGCCACTGACACAACACAATGGAAGCTTCTTCCAATTCCTGGAGGGTTTCAACCCAAATCCAACACCCTGACTGCACATTAAGCAGAATGAAAGAGATTGATTATGTGTAAGCGCCAGATCTATTATCCAAGATGAAACAAAAATCCAAGGTTACATCAGAAATGTGGCTTCAAGTGATGATGTACTTAGTGAATACTTCAAGCAGCAGAAACTGGAAGAAGAAGAGCAGTAACCATCACACAAGGACAAATCCCTACACTGTATCTATCTACCACCAGCAAATAAAACAGACAGAACTGGACTCAAAAACAGTACATTGAACATGTTAGCACAGAAGTGGGCTGTCAGTACAAGAGAGATCAGGATTTACTACACCGAGCAGCACTCCATGTACAGGCTGAGCAAAGATGCATCTGAGACAATCCAGCATATAACAGCAGGGTGTAAAATGCTATCAGGTAGGGCATACCTGGAAGAACACATTAGCAGAGAGGCATTAACATCTGTGTTGAGTATGAGTTGGAAGTCCCCACATCGAGATGGGAAACACCCCTAAAGTAGTTGACAGCAATCAAGCTAAGATCTTGTGGGACTTCCAGATTCAGACGGACAAAATAGAAATGGCCAACAGACAAGACATAGTCCGGAGAAGAAGGCCATGGTGATAGATGTAGCAATCCCAAAAGAAAGTAACATCAGGGAGAAGGAATGATTGAGAAATACCTAGGGATGAGATAAGATCAGCATAAGAGTGGAAAGTGAAGGCAACAGTGGTCCCCCATGTAGCTACAACACGCTGGAACAGATTCCAGGAACAACATCTGAGATCTCTGTAGAGGAATGCAGTCCCAGGAACAGCTAAGAAACCCCGCTGGACCCTCAAGCTCCCAGGCCTCTGGTAGAAGACCTGAACTTGAAGAGTTCATGGCGCGAGTGGAGAGTTTTCTCTTTATAGCTCATTCAATTAGAGACTATGTTTACTTCTGGTTTCCCAACTTGAGTCTTAACCCATTTTTTGTTCTCAGGTTGGTCTAAAACAAAACAAAAACACTGAGAAAAAATCAGTAAGGCTGGGTTTCCTTAAAATCAGATAGTAGCCGATAACTAAAGTTTTGATAAAACAAAATGTCATTTTTTTATAATTGTGAAAACTTACATTAGTACTTATATGTTATAAACTTAGGTGTGTCGTAAAAATAATAATTAAACTTTTGATCATTTTTGGAGTTGTCTGGTGTTAAAATTGTACATACTTCACTACTGGAGCTCTGATTTTCAGCATAACAGTTTGTTAGACCATCAGTCATGATTGGTACAGTAAATTATAAAGTATTACAAAGAACCTGTTTAGTATTTCCTTGTTTTGAGATCTAAATAAATCGCTGAATTGTTATTCTGAAGAGGCTCGCCCTGACCTCATGCTGCTTTCCAATGAAGTACTATGAAATATCGCTGTTTGAAATGTGCATTTCAGCCCTTCTAAAGAGCTTTCCTAAAAAACTAGGATGTCACAGTACTATTGCCTTTTAATAGTACGGTGACATTTTTTTTTTATTAACCCTTGTGCTATCCTATGACCTCACCCTTACATTGACGTGTTTTCCCTACCATGACAAAGGTGGATAAAGGTGGAGAGGATTTCATGTAATCCATGGACACCAGTGAAGATCACAAATCATTGAAGAAAAAAGGTTCAGTGCACTGTCTAGTGGGGTCTAGATGACCCAACTCTAAATGTTAAAGTGCCTAGGACAAGGGTTACAAACCTTTCATCATTTACTTCCAGTGCAAAGTCTATGTGCAATACTCTAATAGATTTTGTAGCCCTTTATAGCAGCACTATTTATAGGGCACTACTTTATTTGTAAGGATAAAATAAATTGACAAAAAAGGCTATGTGTTATAGTATAGTACTTATTTACTTTCAGGTGTTGTTTTATTTCAATTATTATTTTGTTTTTTTGAATGTCACACATTTTGTCTCAGCGCAGACACATTTCCCAGTACTGTGTCAAAATATAATCATGAAATGGAAAGTTGGAATTTCATAAATAATATTAGTGTCATGAAAATGTTCCTGCGGGTTTTATTTACCAAGCGCTCTGGCTGGCACATTTTGAAGTGCTGCTTAAGTACAGTTGCTGTAAATGCAGCGTGTCCATCTGTTCTAAAGCAGCAGCAAAAAAACAATCAAACATGGCTCATGATCCCACATTATGACCTGTCAATCCCAAAGCTTGATGGCTCTTTTCTGTTTTAAAGCGGTCAACCAACCAGGATGAAGCCGCTGAGCAGAGATAACCTCACATAAACCATCAGGACCCATTCCACACCAGTCCCTCATTACGTTAATCCAACTGGACTGGCCATAGTCTGCCTGTGCTCATTTTAAGTGCCTCCACAATCTGTGGCTGAAACCATCTAAACTGCACTCTAATCCATGTTGTTGCACCCAGCAGTCAGTCATTATCCACTCAGAGAGGCTGTCTGTGTCAGTTGCTGCTTCAAGTGGAAAGCATCCTGTTGTTTATTTCACTTTTTTTCTGCCTGAATAAAATTTCACAGATAAACTGACTGAGAGGAAAAACAGCAAGATTGAAGGTGAAAAAAACAGAGGCGATTATTTACGAGAAAAAAAAAAAAAAAAACACCAGGTCAAGATGCAGATAAAGGCAGCCCCATAAAAACCAGCTCCATCTGTCTGTCCCACACACAAACACAAATGGATCCTAAGTGATGCGTCACTGGGGATTCAGTGTGATCTGCTGTAAGAATCATTAATGAGAGTCAATTGGCCCCCTAACAGCCGTTCTCCATGTTGGGCGGCTCCTCATTAACCTGCCGGGGTATGATACATGTGAGCATGAGTATGCAAGTCATTTCCATGACGACACTCAGAATCTGTTCACTGAAACAATTAATTTGAAGGAAGCAAGTAAAACATTTTCAATCAACAGTAAAACATTTTTACAAACGCAGAGAATTAATCTAAAAGGTAATCTTGTGCTTTTAGATGATTGGGTTACGTTTATACGCTCACATAAAGCTGCTATTTTTCTTAGCTTGTTTTGGTCAGTTACATTTTCTGTTTCTAAAATGGGAATTTGATAGAAGCAAATCCCTACAAGTAACCCTAAATTTTAAACATGTTGCAGTTAAATATGGATGTAAAAAAAAATTCTTAACCACTACATGCCTGTATTTAATTCCAGCTATAAAACAATTTCACTTCAGGTTTTTCTTTTATGTAGATGCTAAATTAAGGTAATTTTGGAGCCAAAGTGGTTTGATGCACAATTTGCATAAATAGGTATGAATGTGTTGAAACGAGCCTTTTTGTATTATTAAAAGATATGAAATCATTATTATCTTTATAATAAACTCCCTGAAAAAAGTGGCTCATAAATACCCACAATTCTATGTTGTTTTTTTCCCACATTCGGATATGAACCCCTTTTCTCAGACTTTGAATTTTACAGGTTTGCGTTGCACTTTAAGGAAAGCATCTTGCATTTTCTGCACAGAGAAAAAGCCACTTATCTTGACAGACTTTAATGCAAAACAGGCATTACGTCTATGGTAAAAGCATTAAAAGCATTCTGGTCACATTTTACCATTGTTAAAAGGCTGAGAATACATTTCAGACACTTGAACAGCAATAAAATATCCACTGGGTGCCCTGTTTGTGAAGCAGGAAAAATTGCAAATGAGTGAACGAAAAGAGCTAAGATACCATATAACCTAAGAGAGAAACCAGGAAAACTGCAGATAAACGATCTATTTCTGTTTTCTGTTGCATATGAAAGTGAACCAGTGTTAATTTTTTTTTATCCAGTGTCTTATGCTAACCAGTTTGTTTCTTGTATTTTCTGGTGCCCACCAAACAATATCTGGTTCGCAAGAGAAACCAGTATTTTTTTATTTTTTACTTAGGGGGTTCATAGAAAACCTACTAAATAATGTAAGAAATTAAATATTTTAACTCAACAAATGAAATAATGAAGTCAATTACTGTACAATGAAAGTCAAGTCTTTTTGATTACCCATGTAGGTTTTTCGATCACTTCCTAACTTCCTCTTCTTTTTATTTTTTTTTTACATCAGATGCTCATCCTGACACAGATGCCCATCCTGTATTTGAATCGGTTAGTTCTAAAGGGGCCCAAGTCCAAGAGGTTTGTTTTCCAGGATATGATTTTAATTGCATAGCTTAAAGGGAGGCTACACCAAATGATTCATACTTTGCCCAGATTTAGCACCAGTTCATAGCTTACAAGTGCTATAATATATAATAAAACTTAATAAACTATGATAAAAACTTACTTTTATCATTTCAGAGGACTAGCAAACTAAAATCTCTGGACTTGGGCCCTTCTTGAATTAAACAGGGGCGCTGCCATATTGGATAACTAGTGATGCAATCTATGAGATAAAGCTAAACCCATGCAAGAGAGGCCCAAGTCCAGGAATTTTGCACTTAATGAATTTAAATGTCAAGCATAGTCAATATATTACGGACTTGGGACGTTTTTGCACATAATCAGATAGCTTTTCCCCTGAAGACAATAGAACATATAATATCTCTATTTTGAAAAAATTGTGGACTTGGGTCCCATTTGAACTAACCAATTCATTTATCCGAGCCTAAGATGGGCACAATGAGGCCCTGGCTTGGGTCCCCTCGTGGCTACGTTTCTACTTCCAAACTTTAAAATGTCATTTCAGTATTTCAGTCAGACAACTCTTGCAGTAAGAAATATTTATTTGACATTTTCCACATACTTTAGTTGGCATTCACATCTTTTGGTTTGGCATAAGGCTCCGTTCAATTCCATGAGAGATTTCCATAAAACTTTCGGGTAACAAAAACCCCCCTTTACGGAGCCCACAGGTGGAAGCCGGGGAGGAGGGTGGGGCGAAGAATGAGCGCTGAAGGTAAGAAAGAGAATGAACGCCTGCGCACCTGGCTTAAATAGGACGCTGAGCAGGTGAGTTAATTGACTGAACCGCCCTAGGGTAAGCTGTAAACCCTGCTACGAGTTATCGCCCGAAATACGATTAGAATCGTCATTTCAGTCAGACAACTCTTGCAGTAAGAAATATTTATTTGACATTTTCCACATACTTTAGTTGGCATTCACATCTTTTGGTTTGGCATAAGGCTCCGTTCAATTCCATGAGAGATTTCCATAAAACTTTCGGGTAACAAAAACCCCCAACACTTAATTATCCAGAAGAAGAAAAAATGTGTATGTATAATCAGTGTGTAATAAAATGAGGTGTGTTTTCGGCAGCATTCCATTTCCATTTCATTTCTCAGTATGACTGCTATGTGTGACCCGGCACCATTGACCGTTTGGGCCGCCCCCGTTCGAGTACAGCGCCACGAAGGGAACATGCTATCTAGTGGATCTGCTATGTGTGACCCGGCACCATTGACCGTTTGGGCCGCCCCCGTTCGAGTACAGCGCCACGAAGGGAACATGCTATCTAGTGGATCTGCTATGTGTGACCCGGCACCATTGACCGTTTGGGCCGCCCCCGTTCGAGTACAGCGCCTCGAAGGGAACATGCTATCTAGTGGATCTGCTATGTGTGACCCGGCACCATTGACCGTTTGGGCCGCCCCCGTTCGAGTACAGCGCCACGAAGGGAACATGCTATCTAGTGGATTTGCTATGTGTGACCCGGCACCATTGACCGTTTGGGCCGCCCCCGTTCGAGTACAGCGCCACGAAGGGAACATGCTATCTAGTGGATCTGCTATGTGTGACCCGGCACCATTGACCGTTTGGGCCGCCCCCGTTCGAGTACAGCGCCTCGAAGGGAACATGCTATCTAGTGGATCTGCTATGTGTGACCCGGCACCATTGACCGTAGGGTCGCTCCCGTTCGTGGAAACCACTAGAGGAACATACTATCTGAAAGAGAGAGGGAAAGAAATAAAAGGGGAGCCAACATAAAATTACTCATACCTGATCTTAGAACGTAAGCTCACTTCCCCAAAACGCTGTGCGAAACTATAATTTGTACCGCCTAACAACCCGTATGATACAATAACTTAACATCCAATCCAAAGCTTTGATGGCGTATTAGACATGCTGAACAGCCATTATTTGAACTTCTATTAAACCAACAACAAGCTTGATGGCCATAACTTCTGCCATTGTGGCAACTATAAATACACGAGCTTAAGTACATCCATTATTTCGAAGCTCCCAACGACAGACAACGAACGAGCCTAGTAGCCATAATTTTTTCTCCATTCGGCATACCAATTATAAGCGCTCAAGGAACATCATTTAATTGAGATCCCAACCAAATATTAAGAACGAGTTCAACGCCCATAATTACTATGCTTCATTGGCATGCTACAAAATTGGCTTAAGAACCAAATTCGAGCTCCAGCGCATACTATGATACAACTTAGAACATCCTAATTTTGAGGCTTCCACCTGGCTATAATTTTCTTTTAACATCTATAATCGAAGAATTTACATTCATTCTGCTGTTGACATTGATTGATTAATTCAGTCAGAAGTGTCATTAGAATGCAGAGGAGGTCCACCGCCCCATCACTTTCAGTGCAGCAATAGGTGCGTCGAGCAGTCATCGTTGCAACACCAGATCAAGGAATGCAGGGGTGACAGCACTTCATGGAAACGGAGAAGCTGATCGGGGCGTAGCGGTTCGCAGGCTCAGGATGTGGTGCGTAGATAAAACAAAGCAGTATTAGTCTTGACAAGAATATAGAAATAACCCAGAAACTGATCAGTTTCAAAAAGCTTGAGATAAATGAAATAACAGTGCTTTTAAAGAACAAATCTGAGAAGTGAAATTTAGTAGATAGTTAAGGTAAAGACCCATTGTGGATTTATCGCACCCTAGAAACCATCATAATTATAAATTCCATCAGTGAAATGATAGTGAACTATATAACCTGCACAAAGTCTTAACACCAAATTTTTATATATTCCAAAGATAAGAAAAGTAACCTTTGACAGTTTCAGAGGGACGCACCTTCAGGAGGCCATCGAGGAGTAGGTGATGGGAAGAGCAGCCGAGGAGATTGTAGATGAGGAAGATCAACATCCCACGTAGCAAAGGATTACAGCTTGACTGGATTTGATGCTTTGTCCTTGATATTAGTGGTCCTCAAATTGGTGGACAACAAGTACAGGCCACTGAAATTGTAATTAGCCAAGGGCGTCTGGATACTGAAAAAGAGAACTTAAGAGCCATGAGGAACCATAGGTTTTGATAGCATTCTTTCCTAGACTGAACCTTAAGCATTTAGAGGCGGAGTATAACAAGCCACTAATGGGGAAGCATCTAGCAGACTGTCATCTGCTTAAGCAAGGCAGATAGAAGACCGACTTGTGAACACAAGATTTAACTCTTGAACCAAGCTTGAGAGCACAAGTGATATACTCCTACGGTCAGGGTAGAAATTGCTCAAGGTGGTATTTAAACATTAACCAAGTCAACCGATGACACAATACTATCATTCACTATTGAAACAGCCTTAATACAATCTCCAAGGATGAAATAACTGGACGACACCTTATAAATCATCAGAGCTGTAGATTCTGGCGGCCGGACAAACACAACCACTCTTAAATCCTTTCCCCCAAACCAGAAGGCACAGCCTCAGAAGAACAAGTGGAGGGAGCCTGAAGACACGACAGGCATCATAACATAACTATGTCAAGCATAGAGAGGGAAGGAACAAACGCAAGACACGAAATCCAGAACAGGAACACAGGGCCCAGGACGGAACTACCCAGAACAAGAACACAAGATGAACGGATGACCATAGGACCAAAGCCACAGCAAATGTCAGGTGGCCCAATCATCGACAAATCATATACAAACCAAACAATGAATAAACAACACGCTGCACAAAAGCCAAAGATGACATAATGGGGAGAGACAAGCAGCAATGAACCATTCGATCCATAGAAGAAAAATAAATCCGGAAGGGTGGAGGACCATACAGTATAGACAACGCGGAACCCAGATTTGAAAAGAACCCCCCCCCACAGATATCCAAAAGACCAGGGATACAGAGGAAATTCGGCCACTGAGAAACCATCAATAACTCGCAAAATGAGGGGGACCCATCGCCTACAAATAAACATTACAGAGCTTCTGCCAAGAATTTGGAAAGTATGAGGACTGCCACGGCAGCTGAAAAGTAAACCGGCAAACGTGTCGAGCGCCAACTGAATGCCAAAAGACGCCGAGAGGCATAGAGGCAGAACAGGGAGAACCACAGCGATAAGACATCCACAGCCTTATATTGAGCTCGGAAGAAAATCGCGGAGACAGCATGGGCAGCTGAAGAAAATATACACGAATCCTGAAGGCGCAGGAGGAACCAGCCACTGATGCCCAGAAAGATGAACCGTGAGGCGCCAACGGGTCCAGATCACGTCACGAGAACCTGAACACGTCGAAGGGGCCACCCTCAGTGGTGGCTTTGAAACGATGCCCCGGAAAAAGCCATCACACAGCCCCCACAAACCTCCAGACCAAACCAGAGAGAGAATAACAAATTAACTGTCCAGCCGAGAAAAAAGGCAGCGACGAGACTGACACACTCACTAATGCGACCGACGCAAGTCCCCGAGCCAGGGCAGGACCCACTGGGTACACAGAGCGAGGAAAAAACAGGCGAAGCAGAACCAGATGCAGAACGTGCAGGGGCAACGAATGAGTGATTAAAATGAGCCAAAGACGCTGCATAAAGAGACCAAGCATAAGGAATTTGTCCACAGAGGAGAGACAGGTCCAAGAGAGACCAATTCACATTCAGACTAACCAGCAGCTACAACAACGAAGAAAATAAACAGAAGAACCGCCATAATAATAAAGCCAGCATCTAATCAAAGATAGTCAAGAGTCACCTTCAGCACCTAAAGAACAAAACAGCAACAAAGAAAATGCAAAAACCGCAATTAAGTCAGCCAGTATGAGAAACCAGGCCAGACGAGGACCGCCAGCCGTCACAACCACAGAAAAGACCCCACAACTCCTGAAACAATGATCGGACGACGCAGAACAACAGCAGAAAATGAATCAGAAAGGCCCCATGAACAAACCACGAGTCACAAAAACTACAATTCCCAGGGTCCTTAGGGGCGCGACGTCACCATACACGGAAGTAAACAAAACAAGACTCAGCCCAGAAAACTACACAGAAAAATCCGCACGCCGCTCACCTTAGAAGACCGTCCGACCACGGCAGACGATAGACCCGGACAGCTCCAGATCCGGTACCACGGACAACCGGAACACCGCGGAAAGCGCACCCCCTGCAGACGCACGCGACCGCGGCGAAACGAACGCGCTGGGCGCCGTTAGCCGCCCGCGAGCGCCGCTAGCTGCCCGGCGAGATCCGCAAAAAGGAGCAAACGCGGCGAAAACGGAAAACCCACATCAGAAACGGGGATCATCCATCCAAAGGACGGGGGGAATACAGCAAGACGTCGAAGAAAAGGAGATCCGCCGGATCCGCGAGCACCGGGAACGGCGAAGAATGAGCGCTGAAGGTAAGAAAGAGAATGAACGCCTGCGCACCTGGCTTAAATAGGACGCTGAGCAGGTGAGTTAATTGACTGAACCGCCCTAGGGTAAGCTGTAAACCCTGCTACGAGTTATCGCCCGAAATACGATTAGAATCGTCATTACAGAAAAATTAAGCCAACATTTGCCTAATGAAATTTGACTAGGAAGCCATTAAAGTCCCCAAATGCATTTTTTTAAGTAATGAGTCAGAATGGGCAGTGTGCTGAACTCTGACTTGCAATGATAGTATATTCTTGTATAACTCCCAGCGTACTGAAGCATGCATCATCCAGCTTAAAATTTCCAAACCTTAAAACAATTCCGCAGAATATTTTCAGAGAAGGTTTGCAGGAAGGAGGGCAAGAGCAACTGTCTCCCGCTCTTTGAAAAAAGCCTGAGGCTGTAAAGAAGCAGTAAGAGGAGTATACCTCTGGGACTTCTGATGGCAGAGTGAGCAGGGAAAACAGCCAAGCCTTGTTCTGCCTTCATAAGCCTTGCACTGCACACGCTGACAAGCATGCAGGGGAGAAATTGGCAGTGGGAATAAGGGCAAGGCGGTGTAAATTTGGATCACAGAAGGCTTCAGGGTGCACTGTGCGTTCATAGCTGTGGCCCTGCGCATATGCATACTGGGCAAGGAGCTTAGGAGGTAGCTGTGGATGGGGATAAAAACAAAGCCCATGGGTGATGTTGAAGGGGAGCTCAGGGAATGGGATTGAAGTCTGCTCCTCAACCATCAGCCTTATGCACATTTAGATGAGCACAAAACTGACACATCCATTATATGCACTAAGTCTAAGGACACAATGAGCATCAGAAAGAAGAGATAAAGCAAAGACGAGACGGCACCAGCGTAAAGAACACAGCATGAGGTTCAAACTGGTAATTATTCTAAAAGTTCAGGGTAATTCTGTAAAACTTGAAGAAACTTTTTTACAGTGACCCAAGAAAAGCGCCTCCAAAAAATGTGTGAGCTGCCGGTCAATCACTGTTACTTTGTAAAACTCTGTGACCTGCTTTCCAAATTCTGTCATCAAATAATATGACCACACACAGCTCTTTTCCAAATATCGCAGAACACACCTGGTGTGTTCATAATCAAAGCCCAGAATCAGGTTTAATCACAACAGCATATGCTACGCAAAGAGTGCTACAGAAAGCATGAGTCGCATGAGACCTTTTAATTCATTGTTGCAGGTGCAGAGAGTTGCATGTGGTCATAAATGAAACAGAATAAAAAAAAAAAAAAAGAATTGTTGACTGTTCAGTTCCCATAATAGGTGCTTCGCGGTGATGGGCCAAAACAACCGTGACAAAGACAGAAATGAAAAATGCCACCTGATTTATTGCTTTGTATTGGGTGTTCATTTTCCAGAGGAAAGTGTAAACAAGTCGCTGTTAAATTTGTTTGAAAAACAAATTGTAAACTGAGGTTATATTCAGACATCTAAATCAAATCCATTACATGATTGTCTATTTATTGTCGCTGCAAGTGTACTCCCAGCAAATACTTTCAGTATCTGAGAGCGAAGAGTCTTGTTTATTTATTTGTTCTGAATTAGGGCACAAACACACTAGAGCTGTTTGGTTCTGACCGAGTCTTTATTTCCTTTGATGAACTTTTGCAATAACTGAACAAGCAAGCCTTGGTTTGTCTGAAAGGTGATCAATGGTGTTAATCTTTAAGTATTTTAACCCATTTATCCATTTTATATACCTGCTTATTTAGAGTCACGGGGTTGTTGGAGTCTGCCCAGCAGTGGTTTAGCAAAGTTGAAGTACACCCTGAACAGTTTGCCAGTCCATTACGAGACCACACAGAGACAGACAACACACACTGACAATTTAAAGTTACCGTTTAACCTGTGAAGCATTTGGACTGGAGGAGGAAGCTGGAAAGAAAAAAACAAAAACATGCACAGGAGAACATGCAAACGCCATACAAAAAGGAGCCATCCAGGATCCCAACTAGGGTCTGTCAGCTGTGAGGTAAGAGTGCAAACCACTAAACCAGTATTTAAATAATAAACCCAAATAAACCTGTTTAAAATATAAATATATGTGTATTAATAAAATCTTTATTTTATCTAAAACCACTCTGAGATTGACAGGTGTTAATAATGAAAAACAGAAGAAATGGCAGTCACATACATAATTACTAAAGGGCAAATAAGAAAACAGAATGATTTATCTCTCTCTGAAAAACAAATGAACAGTCACTGAACATTTACATTTACAGAGAGGTGCTCCAACTTCTGTGATATTTACAACTTCTTTCAAATTACCAAGTGATTCTTTACTTTTTAGAGAGATTTTGAAAACTTGACTATGCAGGAAATTACAATAGAAAAACAATTCTTCTTAATGCGCCTTTTGGTTTCTTTGAGAACAGAGGGCACATATCGATTAAACCAATGGATTGATGTTTAAGCTCTGAATGGATGCCCCTGATTTTCCATTAGAAGTTTCTTTTTAAAACTAATAGTGGGGTTTCACCACTTATATTTAAGTAAATCTGAATCTTTGGTTTAGCCATTTACGATTTATAAAATTTATTTGAAGATAGAAAAAAGCAAAGAGCATGCAGAACAAAACTAAAAGGGACAATTCTTAAACAGGAAGCAAATAAGAAAAGATGAATCAGACAGAGAAAACCAAAACCAAGGTGGTATAAATAATGAGATCTTCTTTTCCTTTCGCCTTTTCCCTTCAGTGGTCACCACAGCAAATCAACTTCCTCCATCTAACCCTCTTTTCTCACACTAGCTACTTTCATGCGCTTACTGCATCCAAAAACCTCCTCCTTGGTCTTCTTTTAGACCTCCTGCCTGGTAGCTCTAGACTCAGCTTCCTTTTTCCAGTATATTCACTGTCTCTTCTCTGGACATGTCCGAACCATTGCAGTCTGGCCTCTCTGACTTTATCTTCAAAACCCCTAACATGTACCGCCCCTCTGAGGTACTCGTTCCTGATCCTATCCATCCTGGTCACTTCCTAAGAGAACCTCAGCATCTTCAACTCTGCTACCTCCAGCTCTGCTTCCTGTCATTTCTTCAGTGCCACTGTCTCTAGGCTGAACAACATGGCTGGTCTCACCACAGTTTTGTACAGCTTTCCTTTCATGAAACTCCTCTATCACACATCACACCTGACACTTTTCTCCACCCATTCCAACCTGCCTGCACTCGCTTCTTCACTTCTTTTCCACACTCTCCATGACTCTGAACTGTTAACCCTAGATTCCTAAAATCCTCCACCTTCTTTATATGATTAGATACTTGGTAAAAATTAGTAGCAGGGATGATGATTGCAAATTAAAATCAGATGTAAACATGAGATCATGAAAACAAGGTAAGAAAGAATCAAATATCTGGTCTCTAAAATGTGATAAAACAAAACTCTGGCATTTGTGCATTAATGTTCATCAAATTATGTGAGCAGCCTGTTAATAAGAATCTGTGCATTAGTGTCAGTCGCTGCACTGCTTACAGTTAGGGTTATAGTCACAATTTGGGTTTTTAAATTATGAGGACATTTTGCAGCTGTACTAAAAACTGGTGGGCGTGCACAGCCACAGGACGCTAGCACCATATGCAAGATGTCAATGTATGGGTATAAAAAATGAAATGACATCTTATGAATAAAACTTTACTTTTTTTTTAAGTCTGACAATTTCTTTCTATGTTTTTTGCACTAAATATTTGTGATTGCAACAGACTAGGCTGCTTAGTGAACGGTTGAATTACCAGAACCATTTTATCCTCCAATGCTTCTGTTGTCATAGCGTTTATGGACGTTTGAGGTGGACTCACAGTGCAGTGGTACAATCCTACAATTTAGATAAAAGAAGCTTACCCTGCTGTCATCAATCGCACTGCTGAGTTTTGTTGTTATTAGTTACTACTACTGTCTTTGTTCCTCTGAATTCCAAGTGTCATGGACTGACACTTTATAAAGAAAACACAGCACAGCATCCTATTATAGTTTGTCATCATTCAAGCATGTGATGTGCCGGTCGTTCATCCAACACCTTATTGAGACGATATGGCGCCTGATAGTTGCTGTCAGTGGGAAGTGTCTAGGCTTGTCTGGCACAAACGTGAAAAGAAGCTGATTTTCGGGAGTGTGACTGAGCCTCACTTTCAGCACTAATTCTCTAAAAAACACAGCAAAAATCTACTTGACAACACAAAGTTGTGAGCTTGCATTAACCCATAAGAACCCATTTTTTCTTAAAAATAAATTAATGTGTATTTTACCACAAACTAAGTGGACCACAAAATCTTTTTCTGATATTTTTCTGTTACACTGATGTCCCCATGGGTTCTTATGTGTTAAAAGCAATTTCTCCTGAGTCTAAAGGTTGGATCTCTGAGCTGAGGAGAAACAGTGTTCCTCCTCTGGCAGTTTCATTATGTTTGTTTCAATAAAGATCAGGAGCATCTTGATAACATTTCAGCTGGCTGATGCTTAGGAGCCAACTGAACACATTTCAGCCAAAGTCTGTAAAGATTTACCTGCTTATTTTAGGTTCAGACAGGAAGAAAAAAGGTTTGGAGTAAGAAACTTTTCTTTCTGTTCGTCTACCTCAAAATGAACAGCCTTGGTACCAAGAAGAGGTTGTGAAAGTTTTTTGAAAATCAAAACCTGGATACTCTTCAGGTTTCTTGTAATAAGCAGGAATAGCAAAGCATTTGACAAACTGTTAGGGCAACTGACATAAGCCTGAGTCACAACTGCCCTTACGGGTGGATGTGGGGTCTCTGCAGGGCAAACGTGGACTTTACTAGTGTTGAGAGTGCTGTGTGAAGGGTACCGTACGGCAGCCTCATCTTTACGTCATTAGTGCTTGTAACTTACATTAACCCTACAAATACATCACAATACACTTCACGGATACAATGGTACGTTCCATTTTCATGCCATCCCACTAAGGTGGCCATGTGAGCCTCAAGAAAACTGCAAGTCACAACTGCACTCCCCTTAACCCTTGTGCTATCCGAGCCACTTTAATGTTGGGAGTGGGATCATCTGGACCCCACAAGACATGAAATCCTGTTCAGCTTTAACCACCTTTGTCATGGTAGGGATAACACGTCAATGTAAGGGTGGGGTCATCTGGACCCCATAAGTTAGCACAAGGGTTAAGACGCAGCCGCCTCTCTACAACGTTCGGTGGGCTTGGACAACCCAAATACCCAGCAGGACCCGTACGTGTAACTGCATGTGACCATGGCAACGTTTAACGAAAGCAGAAGCAACAAGGAATTTACCAGATCTGTGTAATAAAACAGGAGCACAATCAAGAGAAGTCTCGCAGTACGTGGGAAGTACATCTGCTTGTATAACATCCTTGCTCGGATTGATGCTAAGATGAAATGCGCCCACAAGACTGCTCTGTTTCCTTTTTTAGGAGGAAGAAAGGTCATCAGAATACATTTTGCTCCGAGACGATAAGATGCAAAAATTATTAAAACTCAATAAAAACATTCATTAGAGCTGGTGATGTAAAGGGATTTTGAATATACTCACTGTAAGCTAAAGAAAGAGGTAAAAGTAATGTAAAGCAGATAGGATGCAGATGACCTACATTCTGTTTACTCACTATAACAGTAGGAATGTAAATTAACTGCAAATGGTGTTCAGAATTCATGACTTAAAACATTACAGTTTGAGTTTATTTTAGTAGGAAACCTAAACTGCTGCTTTTGTCAAGAACAACAAGGGCAAAATCTGCTTAAATTCTTTTCCAGAAAAGACACTCAAACTCTTGAATGTTTCTGAACCAGATGGCTGAGTAAAAGCTGCTCCTTTGTGGCAGACAAACCACTTCATAAATTCACACATCTATGAAGTATGAGCCCAGCACTCTGAGAGCAAATGCAGATGTAGCTGTGTGTAGCGATGGCTGTTGTCCCAAACTGAATCTGTGATATCAAATGAGGGTGTCTCGCTGAAGCACAGATGTGTCGGCGCAAAGCAGCCTCTCAGCTCCCCAGAGGATCTGTGTGAATCCTGAGGTACGGGGGAAAAAGCTGACCATGCATCTGATAACAAGTGCAGACAGATACCTTTTTTCAAAGTAAACTCATTAAGTTATCATTATAGTAAGTTTGGCTTGAACAGATTAGCTGTCTGGGGGGGGGGGGGGGGCAGAGCGTTTGTAGAATGCTGCTAGTTTCAATAGAAATCACTCTAAGATCAGATGGCATGTGACTGGCTTACACTACGGTCACATATCCCATAATGCCAAGCACTGCGACCTAAATGCAAGTTTTTCAGCAAAATCAGCAGGTGGCAGCGGAGCAGCATTTGTGATTGGGAGGCGGCAGTCGCATTTTTATACACCCCATGGGGGTCTGGGTGCTTTGAGAAAAAGCTACAACTTTGTGACGTCCAGGAGATTTTTTGACATTGATCAGTGGTCACCTGGCACATTTCAAGGTCACTCTATGGAAGTTCAGTGACAGGCGGGTGGCAGAAAGGCAGGAATTAACTGACGGGAGAGTGCAAGGTCCCCAAAATCGTCTGATAATTGTCCAATTACAGACTGCCACCCTCCAGCTACCACCCTGTCCCCATGATGCCATTTCACTGCCATCGCCCTGTTGTTGGAAATCGTCCAGTAGCAGTGTGGGCATTCGACGAGGGCTGTTGACATAGGCCAGGGGGCGGGCAATAACCAGACACAAATCTGGCAATCCCGGCCACCGTAAGTCCTGCATATACATGGGGAGATGGCAGTGATGCTGCATTAATGAATTGATGCTCTTCATCCAGGAAGACTCCTGTTGCGGTTGGACCACTTGGACGTTATCTTGGGTGTTGAGGCTTTGCCCTTGCTGGTTTTCTTGGGAGACATGTTGTCTTAAAATGTATAAATTTGTAATTGACAAGATTATAATGTATGGTCAAAATCTGAGTTGCGAATGACCATTGGTGCAGAATAGCCCGCTTTTTATATACCCCCTTGCTGCTGAACCGCTGGCAGACGGTGACACTTGCTATGGACGGCCGCCATCCGGAGAAATTTACACATTGTCCAATCAAAGCTGCTGTTCCAATCAGACTGATCTGGCTGCCGCCACCATGTGGCCACCCAATTTCGTGATGACATCATCCCCGCCTGACTAACGCCTAACTGCCGGTCTACATTCATGACCACGTCAAAGATCTTTCTGCAAATCGGATGGCAGGTGGCAGCTAATCTGGAAGATTCTGTTGACGCCTCCTCATCACGTGGTGGCAGTCGTATTTGTGACCGTAACCTTATTGTGGAACATATATTCCTTTCAACTGATTCATAAGACAATTGAATTGTGACGGCATCTTTAGGTATGGCTCTAAAATATCCAGAATCCAACAGTAAAATAGTGTCCAACATGTGGCTACTGTAGTAACACTAAAGAGAAAATCCAAAAGTGGTTTGGAGACATTTTTTTCTAGGACCATCTGGTAGTGGGACTGCTGCTGGCCAATCAAAAAGGAATATGGCATAACACCTGGCAGGATTATGTTGTTGGATTTTTGCTGCACAGCATGGCTTAAAAAAAAAGTATAGACAACCTAGTGACTTTAGACAGCCGATAAAATGCTAGTCTGAGATAAAGGACAAATCTTTTGCAAGACGTATTTGATAGCATTTTCTATTTTAAAGAAAAGCACTCAAAGAATAAAAAAAAAGTACTTATAGTTTGCATAAGTAAGCGTCTTTTGGTACAGCACCCCTCTATGTGTTGTTGTCCACTACAACAGAAGGAATGCGAGTTTCTATTGGCATCTGCTTTTTGTTTTCAGTCAAAACAAGTTGGGACCGTGCTGTGAAAATGCCTGTTGCTGCACCTGAGGAATCATTTGGCACTCTAGATATATGTGAGCTGATGGTTTCAGACCTATTTACACCTGCACTTCCACACTGAAGCTGCTGCCAGCTGTGTAGTTTTTAAGACTTTCCCATGTCAAAAGCTTTTTTCTGTCATCACCTGTATTTTTTTTCTCCTCATACTTCACTTGAGTTTGTTTATCTAATAATCCATCTGGGACTTTTTCTAAAGAATTTTTTGACCAGCATAGTTTTTTTTTTTCAAATCGCATGATATCCATTTCAGCCTCTACTAGATAAGCTGTCTCATTTTTCAGTTTTGGGTTCAGATTGCAGTTGTACAGATTTAAATGGAGAAGGAAGAACTTATTTCTACATTTTTTTATGGCATGCTCAAAGTCTGCTTTTTTTTTGCCTGGTCTTAAATCACATTGCTTTGCAAAAAAAAAAAAGTCATCCAGCTGGATGTCTGACCTCTGCAGCACACGTGTGCAAAGGTCACTGTGTGGGATATGGAAGGACAGACTGCAGCGTCAGATAAACGTGCATGTGATGGCAGAACATCGTTTGAGGAGTCAGACATACAGCAAAAATACCATCTAGATGCAGTCCATTTGTACCAGCTTCAGACAGATTGCAAGTATTATTTGTGTGCCCTGTCTGACACTGTCAGAGCTGTATACAATTCATCAACTCACAGCTGTAACTGACTGCCTGTTGGCTGATCAAGGTCAACTTACAAACCCAAATGCTGCTTTCCCACCATACACTTCATACAAAAAAAACATGTCTGAATCCTGAAGTGTAAATATAATAAATTCATTATGAAAAAATATTTTAATACCCACTCAGATGAAACTGATGTTTTTTATTAAATGCTCTTGTGGCATTCTTCTCAAGATGGAGGACATATATGAAGAAAATTAAGCTCATTCTAATGCACTGTAGACGACTTGATCCATGTGCGTCTTTATTTTCCTCGACTGAGCGGGCATCTGGCTCCACACTGTACAGCTAGATAGCTCCAATATTGCTCGCCATTTTTGTTGCACCTGTAATATTAGGTTTGGGGTGTGAGGGGCTGTGAGCTAGCGGGAGAGCATCTAAACAGAGAGCTCTTAGGTGATGGGAAGGGTCTTCCAGCTTGCTCTGTGCCATTAGCCCCGCCCAAAACAAAGAGGGGAAATTCTAATAAACTATAGCCGGTCTGCAGAGACTGTCCTAAGAAACAACTTAGGTTTTTTTGATTTGGCAAAAACAAAAGCAAAAAATGGCATAATCATGAATAAAACACCGTTCAGAACGCTTCTGAAAATGCACAAAAGATGATCGGAGTGGGTCTTTACAAATATTTGGAAGAGACCTCTTTATTTTTGATGGGGGTCTGTGTCTTCTAAAGGAGATCTCACAAACACACGTTGTGCTGTATTTCTCCAGTATGCTGGAAGCTTGCAGCCTACTGAGAATCAGAGAACTTCTGGTGAAATTCACTGATACTGAAACCAATCAGAGCTCGAACTCCCACTGCAGCTCTGGAGGTGCTCGTCTGAGGATGCCTGCGGTCTGAACAAATTGATTTCTTGTTGTAATGTCTGTCCAATTAATTTAGCTTTTGCAGCTGAGGCTGTGTATGGAAAGCTCGGCTAATTGGTGCTGCCTGAGTCCAGATCATCACTCCCCTCTGCAAAGCGGGAAGTCAGCCACTGAACCTGAGAAGAACCGCCACTTGTATGAGGATAAAGTTGTGCCGGCTGGTTTGAAAAATTTGCTGTTTTCTTTGACAAATGTAGGTCATAAGAAGCTGCGTAAAGCTTAGTTTGCTGAGAAATCAAAATACCTGACAGCACAAATTGCATGTGAGCTGCAGTAAACACTGAATGTATCAGAGTTTGTTGCTTTCAAACTGAGATAATTGAAAGGAGAGAATATTTTATAGCTCTCAAACAATTCTCACGTTGTTTGCTTCTGTGAACTCCTACATTGTGACAGCAACCCATGCACTCCACTTAAAGGCGTAATGAGGTGTGTTCTAAATATAAACACAGCGCCGTGTTTCGTCATGCACTCCGGTTCACCTTCATCTCTGCTCATGCTGACGTTGTCAGCTCCTTGGTGGAGCACAATGACGCTGCATCTATATTTATGTCAAACCACAAAACTCTCTGCTGATATTAACTGCATGGATTACCTGGAGCCACAATCACAACGTGGGATGAGGAGATGGGGAAAAAATTGGCCATCTGCTCTGTTTGGGTGTGGCTTAGCAAACACACATGTGCACAAGCCAGGAAGTAAAGTAAAGTAAACACATAATAAACAACTACATTTTTTAATTTAGTTTTTTTTTTTTTAAACAATGTTATTAAAATATTACTTGTATAGAGCATTAATGCAAAGCAGCAGCAAAACAATTTTTTGACACCTTATGTCACCTTAAGCGATGGTGATGTAAACATTTGTCAATTTCCATGCAGGAACCTCCCAAATGGATAAATAAAGTTATCTATCTATCTATCTATCTATCTATCTATCTATCTATCTATCTATCTATCTATCTATCCATCTATCCATCTATCCATCTATCTATCTATCTATCTATCTATCTATCTATCTATCTATCTATCTATCTATCTATCTATCTATCTATCTATCTATCTATCTATCTATCTATCTATCTATCTATCATTAAAGGGACATTTTGATAAGGTTTAACCAAAACTATCATGTTAAATAAATTACCTGTAAACAATCAGCATGCACAGTCCATGGCAAGCCTCCGTTTACTGTTTAACCTTTGCCACTAACAGTGTCAAACACGAATATTTTTTCCACACTCCAGGTTTTTCTCTTTCTTGTCAACTGCCCCACCAGCTTCCAGCCTCCAATTCCTGCCTATCAGTTCAGCCACCAGCATGTCAGTCACAGCTCAGCTGTGGGGCACAGCTGCCAAGTATCTGTGCAAACACACACAAGCTCAGACACACACGCAGACACATACACACGTGACTGCCCCCTGCTGCTCCTGTGCACCGGGATCTACAGGGTCTCAGCTGCAGGTTGGATCTTTCTCTCTCTGCAGGAGTCAGTTTTCCCTCCAGGAAAATGACGTATTTTCTAATTTGTATTTATGTACTTATGTAATACTTGAAGCATTTGGGGGAAACGTTTTACCTTTAACAATTTATAATATAATATAAGTAAACTGTCCAATTACAACTAAAACAGAAGCTAACACAACAGAGCAACATTTCTCAGTAATGTTACAACTCCAGGAAATTTACCCCAACATACATATAAAATCAGGGTGTGTTTATGTAAAAATGTGGGCATATTGGTAATATAATTATTTTGAATATGACCAGAAAACTAGATCTGTGGCCAACAGTCCAGTCACAGATGCTGGTTAATGGGTGTGTTGACTCTGAATTGATCTTTGGTCCTGGCACAAGTACATTAGTAACAGGAACCTGCTGCACTGAGCATTTAAAAAACCTTACAATATATATATATCATGCTTTTTGGATGAAGGTGGTCTTTTGTCATGTTGGAAAAAGGAAAGAAAGTGGCAGAATTTGTGCCACAGGATGCTTTCCTGGATTTAAAGTTCTAATTGTAGTACAGTTTAGGGCTCCAAAAAGCTTGATAATCATCAGTGCACAAATCCAAATGTGACACGATGATGGCACTATCACAAACCTGCTCTTGACTCTTTGCTGTCTATTAATACAAATATGAATCAAACCACTTCAACTCCAATTTAGAATCATACTTCAAATAAGTGAACTCATTGTCAAATTTTGTAAATTAAGAAGTATTTGGAAATACTTTTGCCAATTATTTATTACATATTCAGTCTTTTCTTGTACATGGTGGTTCATTTTCACAGAAAAAGTATGTAATGGAAACATTTTACTGTTTTACAAAGCAGTTAAGAGTGTTTATTCAAACTGTAGCAGCTTTATCCAAGATTGGTTTTGTAAATTCTAAGATGCTTATGTGACATAACATACAAAAATGGGCTTTCTTTGTTTGTGTTTATTAGCACCCAATTCCTCCTGTCCTTTATGCTACTTTGGAACCAGTTTAGAAAGTTTGATTGAACGATTCAATATTTCAAACACACAAGACCAAAAATGTGAAACAGAGTAGACTTTAATTTCAAAAGTCAACTAAAATGAGAAAACAGTGCATGCAGTAAGAAAAAGTCAGACTCTTTCAGTCATATTTCAAGTCAAAAACAAAAAAAGCAAAATAAAAACATAATTACAGTCCACACAAATCCCTCTAAAATAAAAATGGATGATCAATATAAATTCAAGATTAACATCTAAGTTATTTTAGAATTTTGAACCAACATTGACGCCTGACTAATAATTAGAAAACTTCTAGCAACTTATTGCTTGTTGCTTTATGATTATACCCCCCCCCCTTCTATAATCATACCATTTCCTTAATCCCCCTTTCTTCTGTGCCATTACTCAGCCTCTCTATAACATCATTCCATCTTCTTCTTTTCCAAAAAAACCTGGATACAAATACAATCAATATAGATAAAGTTTTGCCTAAATTACAAAAGGGGTGTATTCAAATATACGCTTTGTGTGTCAGAAGATTACTAATCCCCAGCTGTAACAGTAAAATATGTCCAACACAAGAGGCCTTCAGCTCTCATCTGTTGGTTCAGCTGTTGAAAAGGACAAGTAAAAAAAAAGGAATAGCTTCTAAGTGGCATCTTGCCGCTCAAAGGTTAACTTCTAGTCCAATTTAAGTCCCTAGGGAAAACCTTTCTAGATCTTAGCTCTTCCTCCTGCCCACTGCCTAGAGCTTCTTTTGGATGGACCCACCTAAAGTACTGTGGAGGGATTTACCTGCCATTATTCAAAGCGCAACACTGAGCATAAAACTTCAAAAACTAATAGCATTATTTTGCACTTGAAACAGAAAAATGCACTTAAAACTCAAAAATGTATACAATCAAAACATTTTTTCTGCCAGAAAAATTCTCTCTCACCTGTCCTCGAAACAGAGCAGGTCACCACGTTACAAATGTGCCACTAAAATCAACCAATCATAGACATGGACATGAAGGTTAATGCTGGTTAACGCAGAAATTCCTCCCATCAGCTTGTAGACTGGATAAGGTTTGGGCGAAATCAGAAGAATTTCTGACCAATCAGCATCAACCTTCATGGCCATGTCTGTGATTGGCTGGCTTTTGTGGCACCTATGTGCTTTGCTCTGTTCCAAATGCAGAAGAGAGAATTTTTCTTGAGTAAAAAATGTTTTGATTGCACCTATTTTTGAGTTTCAAGTGCATTTTTCTGTTTCAAGTGCAAAATAATTTTTTGAGCACATAAAAATGTAAAAGTTTTTATATTCAGAACAGTGAGTGTTGCCCTTGGAATAATGGCACAAAAATCCCTCAATAAAGGACTACCAAAAAGAGCGGCAGGGGCAAGGGGAGCTGGAGTAGAAGCAGAGCGTTGGCCCTCCAGACCTGGAGTTGAACACCTTCACAAAGGGTAGTTCAAGAGGGTGGCATTGAGGTTAGTCCTCTAGCAATGAGTCAGAAGGCCTACACTGATGTCAGACACAAATGACTAAGTCTTGAAGTTAGCATGTAGGGAAAACTGGATAAACTTTAACCTCTGCAGGATCGTCACAGCAGCCATCTCTCTGCTGAATATCTGTGAACCTTTTTGCATTTGTAAAAGTCAAAAAAAAAAAAAAGAAAAGAAAGAAAAATATGGGAGCTTGTGTAAATGTCTTGCAGTGATTGTGAACCTTTTTTTTTTTTTTGCTACAACTGCACATTTATATCAGCCTAGCACTTGTGGGAGCAGCATTTGTGCCAGCTGCTGCATCCATATGTAGAGCTGTATGTGCACGTGTGCATGCACATGCAAACTCTTCAAAGCCCTCAAGGTCATCTGTGAGGTAATTATGTTTCAGATGCATTCAGGTTTTGGTGCACAAACGGCTGCACTTCCACATTGATTTCCTGTCACTCCAGATGGAAATTCATACTGTACGCCAGATTCGTCTCATCCTCCCTTACGCCCCACACACACAAACTAATCATCTCCAAGCTGGTGAATGATTTCAGAGTGGGCGGTTAAGAGGTGAAGGATCAGGCTGTGTTTGTGACAGGTCATCGATGGTTCCCCCGGATGGTTAGAAATGTATTTTCTTGGAGGATCTGGATGAACAATCTATTGAGGGTTTAGGGAATTGTTTCATCTAAAATTCTCCAATTCAAAAATATCTGGCACGTTATTGAAATTCAAATGACCACTTTCCCAGTATGTCAGGCTCACCCCATGAATATGAATGACGTGGTGGTCTCCATCTGATTCTTCCTTATTATGCATGAGAGGAGAAGACCTGATGAATTGCCCAAATCTGTGTACTAATATCTTTGTGACGATATTGAACCAAAAAAAACAATTGTTCTGTAATGAGAATGCTTTGACTCGGCTCAGGATGGGCCTTTAATGTCATTTGGGTTTCCTCCTGACTTGACCTTCTTACGTGAGAGGTCAAAGGTTGTAAATCGTGCCAAGTGGAGCATCCATCACACTTGACATTTTGCGTCGACCTCCACAGAGAGTGTGCGCGGTGGAGGCTGTGAGGGTGGAGGAGCTGCTGACAGCTCATCAGCAAAAGGTAAAAGCAGGAAAATACACAAAAAAACAAAAGGCGTGCTGGACACAACAGAGCCCATTCTAGATCCACCACACCCATCAAATGAGGCCTTCACAAAAGCTTTTTATTTCAAGCAGGCACTGTGGGATTTCAATGTTGGTTTAAATTTAGGCTTGTTCACGGCTAAAAGCTTCACAACCTGTGATGGGTCACGGCTGAGTAAATGGAACCTCGTGAGCGATGACATCAATGCCCAAATTGTATGCAAAAAACGAATTACTTGAAATCAAATAAATAGTCTTAAGCCAGCACAGTTGATTTGTATGGTATAATTCTATTTTTATTAGCTTTTCTATAATTAATAAGCAACCCAGGCTTTTGGAGGCAAAAAAAAGTAAAATTATAGGGAACTATGTGTCATGGTGGCCTGTCAGACTCCTCCCCCTCCAGCAGCTGCTGCTCATCTCCCTCAGCTGTGATTACTCTTCTCATCAGCCACCTGCTACTTAAGGAGACCCAGCTTCATCATCCTTCGCCAGTCTGTTGACCCTGATGGTGCCTAGTCTCCTGAAGCTCTACGTCTGGCCCCTTTGCTTATGCATCAAGTAATCTTGTCTTGTCTTCTGCACTCAGGTTTCATTTCCAAGCCACGAGAGTCACCTGAGTTCACCATCCCGAGCAGCAGCTGCCTCAGCCCTCCACCGCTGACACCTTCTGCCCCAGTGAGCCACAGTCGCTGTGCTCACCCTGTCACCTGCCTCGCCACGCAAGTTCAGAGCGTCCTCGCTCCTCAAGACCACCTGCCTCGCCACGCAAGTTCAGAGCGTCCTCGCTCCTCAAGACCACCTGCCTCGCCACGCAAGTTCAGAGCGTCCTCGCTCCTCAAGTACCGCAGCCACTACTACCTCCCCAGCGCCATCTGCTATCACCAGAGACATTAAGAACAATAAACATCCTACTAACTCTTCACTTACCTGTCTCTGCTTCCTGGGTTTCAGCATCTGGGTCCTCCCTCCGCGTTCGAGTCATGACACTATGTTACTCAATCAGCTTGAAACACCTGACAAAACCTGGGTTAACCCCCATGTGCATCAGGGTGTGCTTAATGAACGTCACATTTGTGACATACAAACTCATGGAGCTTGAATAGTGTTGTAAAATCAACTCATCTGGGAAACAGACCCACATATTTGATCACAGAGCCTCCTCTTTGTTTGAATCACTTTATTGCTCATCTGCTGGTATCAGGGGCAGAACTGGGAGGGCCTTCCCCACTTGCCCCCCTCAATTTTTGAGTAAGTGTTAGTATCAATATTGACAAAGAATAGAAAACCATCAATATAAGCTTCTTTAAGCATTATGCTACATACACAAAGGGGCATTTGATGCATCTTCAAGAAAGCGCTAAACAGACTTTCTTCAACGTGCTTTTAGCATGTGGTTCAACTAACAAAGTTCAACCGGCTTTAACTTTCAACGCATGGCCGTTGAACGTGCAGTGAGCCTAAAAACTGACTAGAAAAATTGCGGAGTGATGCTTGCACTCAAGAGTTTTGAACCCAGAAGCTCGAAACGCGCATTTATGTGCGTTTACATAGACTTTTCTTTGGAAGTGGTGGCTTGAACGTGCATTTCTGAGCGTGGTGTGAACGTAGCATTAGTAATAGCACCTTAGCTAAAAGACGTGCTGTTTTAATATTAATAATAATAACAATAATATAGCTTACTTTTGATTCTTTCATTTGTAACAGCCTTCCACTGTGCTGTTCCCATTTGCCACCCTTACAAAGTCTTCTGCCCTCCTCCTGCTCCCCATATACAGTAAAACTGAGACGACTATTGTTGTAATATTAGGCTACATAAACAAAATTGAATTGAATTAAAATGTTCCTGCTCCACCGCTGGTATGGTTCAGAAAACTGCAGCAATGCTTTACAAAATGTCATAAAAACATCCCACTTAAGAAAACATCTAAAAAGCACATTTTCTTCATTTAAAAGGCCACATGCTGTGTGTTTTGTTTAATTGCAAACATTAAATCTTGGTTTCTTTTTGTGATTAAAATCAGTAATGATTACTTTTCTGACTCATATAAGTATTAAATTCTTGTGTGAGTAAATGGTTTGATGAATGGGCTTTGAGCAGGACCCCCCCCCTCCTTCCATCTGATTCACACTTCCTCTTTAATTGATGTGGGACATGGCCCCCCCCAGGGGTCATCTTCTGCTCTTCATCCTTACTTGTGAAGTTCTTGGCTGTCTCCTGCTTGGTTTCTCCTCTACATCCCTACATTTCACCTCTTCATCCCATGCTTTTCATCTCATCCGTCCATTTACATGCCCGCTGGCTCTTATCCATTTAATGTGCTGACATCGCTGCAGGTTACCGGTTCGGTTCCAAAAAACCACTCACTCTGCAGCAGCATGCTTCCCCTCCCACCCCCTTTCCCTTCGTTTGTCCTCTTCCCTCTATATTTATCTGCAACTCGATGAAAATTCAACTTGCCCACAAACACGAACTTACACAAAACCCTCTCTTTGCAATTCACACAGCAAAGTAAACACACACACCTGTGCTTGCTCTCTGCTCAAAGGCTTTTTAGCGCTCTCCAAATGCGAAGGGTCTTCCTAGATTTTGGAGACTGAAATAAGACAGGCGGCACAAATACAAAGTATTGGGTGTATATACATGGAGATAACTCATTTATAATGAGACAGCCACCACCTATGCTCACACATAAAGACACTGCTGCTGCAGGTTTTTTTTCCTAATAGGTGATAGAGACATTAAAACTTTAAACAAAAGATTCTTAATCTTCTTCTGAGTAACCACACTAAATTACAGATGTTCTTTGCTACATTCCATTAATTTCATCTAGAGATATAACCGTGGTTCACTAAAATGAAAGACCTTTTCCTGCTAAAGCTTTAATTTAATCGCTTTAATTTTTCTTTAGCATAAAAAGGGTTTTAGTTTAAATTAAAAAGGCTCACAGAAAGGCTCTCATAAATGCAAAAATCCATCTTAGTACCTGCTTTTAGCTTCTAAAGGCTGATTTCTGACTTTTATCAGCCCCTGGTTGTAGATTCTTTCATCTTTAGTTTCTTCTTTTTATAGTTCTGTAAAATTGGATTTTATAATGTTCTTTTATAATATTTAACAAATAATTGAATTGTTCATTGCATATATTTTGTTCTTGTTGGGTTTAAGGTAACCAACCACTTTCATTCTGGGTTTACAAGAATAAAACAGTGCTAGGGGTCATTTTAAAACTGACATAAAACCCCAGTTTTATCACCTTTTTCATTCAAACCATGGAGACCATCATAAATGATGGCGCTTCAGTCATGGATCGCTGGACAAGTGCAGGCTGGGGCACAATGCAGACAGGATGAGAGCCCAGAGAGCTGTGCTGCTCTCTGAGGACCATTTGAGCATCCTCCAGGCCCTAAACCTGAAGATTGAAGACAAAGACAAAGACGCGTCATGTTTAGAAAAAAGAATCTACATTTACAAAAATCCCACATTTATTTACATTTAAATACTTACACAATATTGATATAATATGAAAATTAATTAAAATCACTCTTGATTTAAAAAACGTGTAAATGTCCATCAGACAAAATAACTCCTGCCTTCAGAAATAGAAAATAAGCAATGTCCAAACTCCTTCACTACTCACTACATTGATCACTAGCGTGTTCGCCATTTTGTAGCGCTGTCTGAAATCTACAATTCCAAAATCGAGTGCCCCAGAAATTTCCCAAAAGTCTTTGCGAAAAACCATTGTGCATCGTTGCTCACTAGATTGGGAAATATAGACCACAATGCATTGCGTTTGAACAAATTTTGTGAAGAAATTGTGTTCAAATGTATTCTTTTAATAAACCATCAACGTTTTCATCTCCAGAACTCAGTGGATTAATAAATGGTTGTCGCAAGAAACTCAATATCAATACGATTTTCACTTTGTGAAATCTATGACGTCCTATTTGCTGTTTAAAAAAAAAAAAAAGTAGTGAGCAATGTGTCCGAATTGCTTTTAAAATCCACGGCACTAGATAGTCCCACACTGTATAGTTTTTTAGGGATTACGGTAGGAATCGGACACAGCCAATGAGTTTTTTTCTCCCTTTTTCTTAATTTCATCTTGGTGCCTCCCCTTTAAATACTATAGATGTGTTTATGGCTTGTTTGCTTTAAAGCGTGTTTAGCTATCCCTTTTTGTAAACATTGTGCTAATAATTATTTATTTACAGTTTTTCTCAATGATGTATGATGTAAATTACATTTCAAAAGCTGTTCTGACTTTTGAGTCAACAGAAGATGGATAGAATACTCATAAAATTAGGTAAAAATAACTCGTCAAATAGCTTTTTTTTAACCCTTCAACTGTGTTTGTGATATACTAACTTACAGAGATCTTGTTCAGCAATAAATAAAAACCTACAGGTATGAAATTTACAGGTATGAAATCTTTGATAAAAGTTCAAATATTTGATGGTTTCTAATGTCCCGCAATCCTCAAGCCTCACAGAAACCATCTAAATTTGTTTTTATTAAGCATTCTGGAAAAGATCAAGAAGAGACCAACAACTTTACTTTCCACTCAAAGCTCAGATCATATACATATATATAATATATATATATATATATTATATTATATATATATAAAATATATATATCTATATCTAGTCCATATGCCAAACGACGTGACATTGACTCCCTTATCCACCACCACCAGGCTCTAAGTAATGACCATTGGGATTTCATTCGGGCTGAGAATGCGCCGGATGGTGACAAAGAGAGGCAAGGTAGTCCCCACAGGGGGGTCTCACTCCCAGAAGGAACAATAGCAGACATTGAGGGACAGTACAGTACCTTGGAATTCCCCAGGCAATGCAACCTGGAGCAGGCAACAAGGAACTGTGCAAAGCTACGTACCTCAACGAGTAAGGGCAATTACTGAAAAGCCAGCTCAATGGCAAGAACAAGACCCGGGCAATAAACAGCTATGCACTGCCAGTTATCAGATACCCTGCAGGAATAATAAGATGGCCAAAGGAAGAGATACAGACCATGGATGTTAAAACACGGAAGCTCCTCACCATGCATGGAGGGTTCCATCCAAAATCCAGCACTCTGAGACTGTATGCTAGCCGCAAAGAAGGAGGCCGAGGACTAGTGAGCGTAGAAGCCACTATCCAGGATGAAACATCCAAGATGCATGAATACATCAAGCTCAAGGCCCCAACTGACAGTGTGCTCAGTGAATGTCTCAGGCAATGGAGAACAGAGGATACAGTGCTGGAGGACAGATCCTCATGGGAGGACAAACCCCTCCATGGGATGTACCACCGGACCATAACTGAAGTGGCTGATATCAAGAAGTCCTACCAATGGCTAGAAAGGGCTGGCCTACAAGACAGCACTGAAGCGCTCATCCTGGCAGCTCAGGAACAAGCCCTGAGCACCAGAGCGATAGAGGCTCAGATCTACCACACCAGACAAGACCCAAGGTGTAGGCTGTGCAAAGAGGCGCCTGAAACAATCCAGCACATAACTGCAGGATGTAAGATGCTGGCAGGTAAAGCATACATGGAGCGCCACAATCAAGTGGCTGGAATAATATACAGGAACATGTGTGCAGAATATGGACTGGAAACCCCAAGGTCAAAATGGGAAACACCTCCGAAGGTGGTAGAGAATGAAAGGGCAAAAATCCTGTGGGACTTCCAGATCCAGACTGATAGGATGGTAATGGCGAACCAACCAGACATCGTAGTGGTGGATAAAGAACAGAGGAAAGCCGTTGTGGTGGATGTGGCAGTGCCAAGCGATGGAAACATCAGGAAGAAGGAACATGAGAAACTGGAGAAATACCAGGGACTCAGAGAAGAACTGGAGAAAGCCTGGAAAGTGAAGGTGACGGTGGTGCCTGTGGTAATTGGAGCACTCGGGGCAGTAACCCCCAAGCTTGAGGAGTGGCTACAACAGATACCTGGAAAGACCTCAGACCTCTCAGTCCAGAAAAGCGCAGTGCTAGGAACAGCTAAGATACTGCGCAGGACCCTCAAGCTCCCAGGCCTCTGGTAGAGGACCCGAGCTTGGAGGAGAAACCACCCGCGGAGGGTGAGAGGGGCGTTTTTTTTTTTTTTTTTATATATATATATATATATATAAAACGTTAAGAATGTTTTGTGCTTTGTATGATCTGAGCTTTGAGGGAAAGTAAAGTTATTGTAAACGTAAACGTTGTCAGATAAAATACTTTCTTCCTCAAACGGGTCAGCACATTTTAGAATTGCTGATGACACCTATAAATTAGGTTGTTTTGTTGCACTGCATGAATGGGTAAAAGACTCACAGATCGGTAACATCTATTTTATCAACAATGAAGCACGGTGGTGGAAGTGTGATGATTTGAGCAAATCAGGATTTTTTGGGATTTTACTCACTAAGAAAATTCAAATAGAGTTCACTTAAAGAATTATAATAAATAGTGTATTTTCAAAAGTGGCTTATTTTAACCTTTTTAAACTTTCCTGGGAGGATAACTTTAAAAGTGTTCGGAAGAACCAACACAAGTTTGTGGCATTTCATTTAAACCACATACCAAACACTTTTATCCACCGGTTCTTCCACATGACTGCAGAATGTATACCTCAACAGCTACATGCCGACACAGAGAGCACCGAGAGGCAGATGGTCGAGGCAAACGACTAAACATGCAACCTTCCAGAAATCCCATGATGCCTGCTAAGCACTTAGATATTCAGTTGAGCAGAAAGCACGGAACCACAGACCTCATATCAGTTACATGCAGAAACACTCAATACTCAACTTAACCTATGCTTCTGACACACAGCTAAATACAACTGACTCCAAAAGAAAACAACAGCCATCAAAAGGCCTTAAATTAGACAGAATTTTTTTTTATTGAGTAAAATGTTTTTTGTGAATACATTTTAAAGGAAAAATTGTATGGATTTATTTATTTTAGATTATAAAAATATATTTCAACCCAATAAATGCAAATGCATCTGTATGTCAAAGAGAATTGCTGCAGCGCTTCAGGAATTGTTGCACCAGTTTGACTGACAAGAAAATGAGGCTGAGAGATGTCAGTAGCAACAACAGAAAGGAAAATAGGCTCATTAAATCATAATTTTAGAAGAAAAAAAACCTTCAAGGGCAAGCAGACCTCAAAGCCTTAAGACAGAAAACTCAAGGCAAAAAGTCTCAAAATACACACCAAAAATGTTAAAAGAAATAAAGAACCCAAAATCCTTCACTATCAACAATTAATACTGTAGTTTATTTCTATATCAACAATAATATCTGAAGGAAAAAAAGTTGTGGGCTGAGTGTCAGCAGAGAGTGACAATTGAATATTTTCTGTGGAGGAAATACCAAACACTGATGTATAAAGAGGTCATTTGACAGCCATCCTCCGCTGAAACACATCTTTACAGGGAAGACTACACCCTCATGAATTCTTAACTTGAACTCTATCAATAAACAAGGGAGCAATAAATAAACCATCAAGTTTGTTACAGCAAAACAACAGCGGGGCAGGCGGAGGGGGAAGCAGGGACGGATGGAGAGTGTCCCGTTTGTCTGCGTTTTGTGTCTGCTGTAACATGTTAAGGGAAACAATGCGTTCAATAATAAACTTGTGACATTGGTGATTATGCATGGAGTGCTGGGATTTAAATGGGGATTCACTGCAGAAAACACTGGGAGAAGAGACAATGGCAGTCTGGAGCACAGTGGATTCCTGTATGCTAAATCATATGGAGAAACGTGCAACGCAAATAGGATTTTCTCTGTGGAATTCAAGGTATTGGGATTTGGAGAACAGGATTATCTGCTGTGTAATAATGCAATGGGGGCAGCATGCTCTGAACAGGGCTGTCTTGTGTGGGTTTGTGTGTGGATTAAGAAATGAACAGATCTTTTTGTCTTGCTTTGTCAAAATATAGAGTTTTAATGCAGCATCCAAGTCTTTTGGCTAAAAGTCGTCACAAAACAGGAAGAAGCTGGTCAGCGTGGCAAGTGTGGGTCTCAACACAAACATGTGCCAACAGGCTAAGGGACAAACCACCTTTACTTTTGCATATTCAAATTAAACTTACTTGAAGGAAACATCTGCATTCAGGCTGCAGACTTTAACAAATTACAGAAGCGATTGGTTCAGACCATATGAGTACTGGACCAAGAGAATGTGACGTCATCCATAGAAAATGACTTACTTCCAGCTCCAACGACATTAAGTTAATTAAGTTGCCATTTTTTTCACAATATGGACGTCGCCCATCTTAGAGCCAGGCATTGTGATTGGTCCGAGTCGGACTGAGTCAACATTTTTTATGGCAACCACTCTAGCCAATCAGGAGTGAGCTTGTTGGAAGGCCACACCCCTACCATTTGAAGGCAGACAGCATTCCAATTGTTCGGCACGAGACCACATACTTTTATTGAGGCATCTAATAAGATATTTCATTTAAAAAAAAATTAGGATTAGCAAGAACATGTTAAAAAAATTGAGTTTACATTTAAATGAAAGTATTCACTTTTTGTTTTGGCATGACTTTTTCAAGTTATAAAACCAACATTCCTATGCATTTTCCGAGTGCTTGCAGCTACGCGTTAGTTTAGATGACTGGTGATGACATCATTAAGTGGTAGTAAAATCTGAATTTGAAGACACTGTTTTTCCATCTCTCTCCCTTAGGAGGGCTAAATGCAGGGATAGAGAGAAGCTGGAGGGGTAGGGGAAGAATACGGATTTGAGCCAAGAATGTTTTTTTTTTTCTGACAAATATAACGACTGAGTAATAGATGCTCATTTCTAGAAGTCTATGGGGTTTTAGCTTCTTGGAACCAGCGTCCACTTCCTGTTTGGAACAGGAGGAGGGAAGAGTCAGTCCATCCAGTTCTCATATATGGTCAATGGATCAGACATGCTCATCACAAACCTAACCAGTTCTGGTGTGTTTATTCCCTATAAGGTCTTGTGTTCATAATCTTGTGTTTTTGTCATCTTCCAGCTTTTCCTAGTGGCCATTAGGAGTTTTTCAATCTTATGTATAATAGGATAAATAATAAATATGATAAATTCTTTTGTTTAAGCTCCAAATTCATAGATAATAAATCTAGGATTTTGATGTACCGTACTTAAATTCCAAATACTTTACCTTCATTTAAAGCTAAGACAAACTAAACATGAGTGACTAAATCTGCTTTGCAGTATATTTTTATGCGCTCTGCTATTCCCAGAGCTTTGAAAAAATACAGCAATATTAAAATAGGAAAAGTACTGAAGATTAATCTGATATGACTATGTTTCCAACTGCGGATGTACAAATACAGAAACAAGGAACAGAGCTAACACATAAATCAAAGGGCACCAGATGATATTACTGTGACCTCCACGCACACTTGATGTGTGGAGTCACTCGACTCAATATCACCTCTGAAAGCGTTCGCCCTCATGCATGCAAGCATTGCATGTGATCAAGCTGCTGCTCTGCAAGGAGGCCAAGATGGGAGGGAAGGAAAGGAGGAGATGGAGTTCTTCTGCTTTTGACAGAAATCTTTGATGCTTTTTTTAAAAATCTGCACAAAGCAACAAAGCTGCCAAGTAAAATGAGAAACGGGGAATCTTCAGCTGCCTTTGTTAAAAACACAAGCGTGAAAGAAGAGTGTGTTGTTTTCTTTGAGTGAAAAAAACATCAATCGAATGAGTCACTTCTAAGAAGAAACGTCATCCCAATCAGGTTCATCATAATATATCAACATAGTTGTATTTTTATAAAAAACTGCCTGGGGTTAAAGAAATATTGTGCTAATTTTCTACTGCACCATGGCTTTGCAGAAACCAAAAATGAGAGTTCAAACATGAGTTTCTTTGGGATTTATTTGTCAAATTTTCACTTTTCTTCAGATACGTGAGGTAGGTCTTGTCTGTGGTAAAATATTTCCAGTTTAACTATTTTGTTAGAGTCTAAGAAACAAAATAAATACTTAACTTAAAAGGCAAATAACTCCAGTGTGTTGCAATGTTACAACATATTCTCTCATATTTAACCATTTCCTCTGAACTCTTTGCTTTAAATAACATCATGACCACCTTCGCAGCACCCAGCAGTTTTGGTCTTCCTGTTCACTGCTGTCTGGCAGCTCTTACCTCAGCCTCCTTTTAACAACATTTTCTCATATTTTCTCTCAACTTGTCTGAACCGTCTCCTAAATCCATCCAATCCAACCTCAACATCTTCATCTCAGCCTCCATCTTTCCTTGTTTTCAAGAAAAGATCTTCCATAAATCTCTTCTCAGCCAGCAGTATTTTGTAATTTTTTTTAATACTAGTGTTATTGATTTAAAAGGGTTAAATGAAAACATGTTTATATGAAGATCCGTTGTCATTTCTATCTCTTATGAGTTGGGTTACTAAAACACTCAATGTTTCTGCTCCTGGTCTGGTCCTTTTGTCAAATTTTAGAACCCTTTGTGGCCCACAAGTCAAAAGGTTTGCCCACCCCTACTCTAAGCCTTCACAGGGACACTTTCATCTTTACTTATTCTAGTATAGTCTAGATATAGTGCTTATAAATGTCATATTTGCTTTTCTTTGGATGGATCTAAGTTTAAGGTCAAACATGTTCATATTGATCCTTCGCAGTCGGCTGGCTATAGGCTGAAAATCTTTATTTTTTATTCTTTATTTGAAGATTGGTGCAACAAACATTTTTCTGTTTATAGCATTTTGATGGTTATGCTTTTGAAAACTAGAAAAGTAAACTCAGCTTTTTCCTTTTCTAAAGAGAAGAGTTAATTGAAATATTTGCAGTAACAGCATTAAATTAGACTTGGCAGCTGCTGAAATAGAAGCAATTGCTTGACAGCGAGCTGAATTCCTCATCTCCAAATCCAGGAAATTTGGACTGAATTGGTTGGTAGCATGCCATGCTCAAAAGCCATCAGCTTCAACATGAGACCAGTCAAGGCAGCAGCAGCAGCAGTCAGCCAGCTCTCTGTCCTACTTTTCAGCTTTTCATCCTTCACCTCCACTCAAATTTTTGCACCCTCTAACTTCAACCCGCACCTAAACTCCTCTGTCACAGACTAAAAACAGCAGCACTGGATTCCTGGATTGCTTTAAAGCTCCAGTGAGTAGCAAAAAAAAAAAAAGTTTCTGGGATAGATTTGAGAAAATTCAGCTGAAATGCAACAGTCAGGAGAAAAGTTTTTGTTCCTGTTTTTACGCTGTTTCTGTAAATATGTATAGGAAATTTGTTTTTTAAGCCATACAACCCCCCCCTTTAGATCTGTAAGTTTTTGGAGCAACAGTCTCTTTCATCATAACAGTGCACCAAGCACTTTAAAATAGAGGCTGGTGTGCATGGAAGCAGCTCAAAAGATCACTTCCCTGGGTTTTAGTGAACTGACGAGTCACCTTTTCTCTGCCACTGCTGCTATGGAACAATCATCACACAAATGTCTCCTTCAGCTGCAGTTTCAAAAAGTCCACCAAATGTTTCCTTAAAGCAGCTGTGACTGCAGCTCTGCGCTCCCCCAGGGGACGGGTCCAATTCAGAGAACACATTTCCCACTAACGGGTGTTTGACAACTGATGGGACTTTAACGTTTATGTCTCTGCGCAAAATCTCACTCAAAAATAGTGGAGGAAACTGTTCTAAACCACATTTCAAGAAAAACTTTTCATAATTTTAAAGCAAAAGGCAGTTTTTGTTTGTTCACATTGAAGTACTGAATAAAAACGACTGCAATGTAGTATCTTTATATTGAATTATACATTCACAAAAAAAAATCGAATGTAAATGTTTTGCATCTCTTAAAAATGCTTAAACTTTGAATTGGAGTTACGCTGGCTTAAAATCCCAACTCCAATCATCTTTTGATTTATTGTAAAGATGTTCCCAGTGGTTTTTTAATTATAATCATGCAGTTTTTAGCTGAAAAACAAAACAACTGTCATTTTCTAGGACATAGTTTCTGCAGAGCGGCAGGAGTTCATTAGAAATTCATCTCTGAAGTGTGGGCAGAACTGTTCGTACAGAGTAAGTCTGCTCCATTTCCCAGATTCTAGCTCAGATGAGGTAAACCAAGACGTACATCGATCTAGTCATCCACAAGTGGATGCATCAGAATGGAGCGGAGCAGGGAGCTTGTAGCCGGCCTGTTGTAAGCACCTTTGTCACTGTTACAAGCATTCTCCAACTGCATTATTTGTCTGCTCCTGATTCACAACAATTTGAATAATTACGTAGTCAGAACTGCAATTTTATGCTTCATTTTCTTAATATATGTCAGAAAAATGCCACAAGAACAGGCTAAAAACTGCTCCAAACCTTTAGGATAGCTCCAGGAAAGCAGAAAAAGAGGTTTTAAAGGCCAAACTCTAACGTTTTAACCAAAGCTCCAAAGTTTCTAGCCTTCTAAAAGAAGCTGAGGAGGTAAGTAGAGGCATGCCGCGTTGTGATGAACACAGGAGAATACTGCTTGATGTTGCTTCAATTTACACTCTGTTTTCCCCGATGTGCCTTCTGAAAGGACAAGTTCCTTTAAAGGGAAAAGCAGCTCCCTGATTTCTGCTTAAATACCTGGTTTTGGTGATGGCGCTCCAAGAAGCTTGGATCTGTCACTTTCTCATTTTGAAGAGATCTACTATAACCTTTGTTTTCCTCATATCAATTCTGCACTCTAACACTCCATTAATCCAAACAATTTCTAAATCTGGTCCGGTCAAATGTATTCCTAGAGAAAGTCTCAACTGTCTTTCAGCTAAGGTAGGTACACCTGAACAGGTCTTCAGTCCATCACCAGATCATATGCAACACACTCAAATCACACGGGAAGTTAGGAATTTCTAATTTAACTACCAGACATGCTTTGAGGAAAAAAAGCAGTGCAGTGCCCAAAAAAGACAAACCTGAAAAAACGGCAGACTGCATTTATAAAAAAAAACCCAGCTGGGATTTGCACCAAGTCTTTTTGTTGTGAAGAGGCAGTGGCAAAGAAAAGCTGTTCAGAAAAGGGTTATAACTGGAAGGTAGATCAGGAACATGAACATGATGCTGATGCACGCTGCTGAACGACGTACAGAGGAGAGAAAATACATGTGGCTGGAAAGGACTTAACTAAATGAATCAAAGTGATGGGAATACCGAATGGGGAAACCAAACAAAAACACAAATTAGAGGCAAAACCATATATAAGAATATGTTCACACATGCCACGAGATCAATAACAGACAGGGCTAAGATAAGGCTTTTCATTTTTCAATTGTCATAACAAAAGCTCCTCCCGTTTGTGCAACTAGATTACCTATAAAACACCACAACACCAAACTGTATATGCTTGGTGTATTTTTAAAGAACAGGACCAACAGAAACCAAAACGTTCTCTAAATTGCCTGACTTGCAGTGCAGGTGGCACAAACATTGCGGAAGGAGAAAGGACCAGTCAGACAAGCAAAACAACACAACAGACAATGAGATCACTGCAGAAAGACAAACAATGACACTGACAGACAAATAAAAGGGATGACAATGTCTGTGATTCTGCCGTGAGCAAAGGTATGCTGCACCATCTGTGTTGTAACTATCTATGTAACACACCGCACAGACGCAGCGGACACACACCACGTAGCACCTTATAGAGTTCATGGCAGGGCAGAGCGGCTCACGTGCCTCATTTCACGGTGCTCTGAAAAAAAATCTACATAAATAACAACTGTTACAAAAATTACATATTAATAAATGGCAACAAAGCAGCTGGAAAACAATGCCAGAATAAATGACTTTGTGTTGCTGCCACCACTTGTTGCCCTGCAACATCATTTTACCCTAAACAAAAATGACAGCCATCGGCTGCTGTCTGTCATTAGGCTCAAAATCCCATCAAAACACTAATTAAAACCGATTTTACTTTGCAGGATTGTAAACAAAGGAGTGGGAGGCAGCTGCCGCTGTATCTGTACACCCCGGGAACAAAGAGAACCAAGGAAAGGATGAAGAACGGACAAGAAAGAACAAACAACAGAGGTGATGTCACATGCATTCACAGAGCAGACGTGGAGCCGCTTGTGAGGACAGAAGCAAACAAGTGTGGGAGAAACAGAAAGAAGGGCGAAGGAGAGCCACAAAACACTGAAGGGGAGACGGGGAGACGGCGCTGTCATGTCTTGGTGGAGCCTGCTGCCTGTGGAGATGTCTTCAACCGACACCGCAGTTTAAAACCCCAGCTCTTTGTGTTGAGCCAGATCAGAGCTCGTGTCCACAGAAAGGAGACAAAGATGTGAGATTTCCCTGGAAATACTCAAATTATCATCAGCCGACCTTTAAAAAGATATATTGCTCCCATTAGCAGGTGTCCACATTTAGCTCAGATCTTATATAGCAGGGCATTTTTTCAAGTTTTGGAGTAATTGTTGCTGAACTATATTTCTAAACAGTCTTATATTCATATGTATACACATACATTCATCAATAAATTCATGTTTTCTTTGGTTGTTCTTGCTTTTAGCATAGTATGTCACTTTTAGTAAGATCTTAACCCCATAATCTACAGCAGCATCTTATGCTTATCTTATGCAAACATTTCTGAGCCCCCTGTCTCTTCAGCAAGATCTAACCTTATCTTAAACCAGTATATATTGCAGTGGGAGAGCTTTTCCTGTCATTTCAAAATGGCTGCTTCAATAAAATCTCATGTTAGGCAGGAAAAGTTTAGCTAATTTAGAAAACTTTAGAGTGAGAATAACTCATCTATTGTTATGTGTTTTTTTTAAATGACTACCTGCCATATTAAAATAATTCGAAATTAATTAATAATTGATTCTTTATAACACAGTTACAATGTGTGGATCAAATCTGAGACAGTGGCTAAAAAAGGTGCTTTTATCCTAAACATTCATTGTTGAACAAACACTGTTGTGAGCAAAAATGTACCGATCACCCAACGAATCATAGTTGATACTGTCTATATATCATTAAAAAAATAGATCATATTTTTTTGGCAATTTAATCTGAGGTTTTTAAAAACGTCTCAATTCAATAAAAAAAAACTACATTTACTGTCACTTCTTTGATGTAGTGGGTTTAAACCCAGCTTCTCTCATCTGACAACAGGTCATTGTTCAGAGTGTCATGTGGTGCAGACATATTTTTAGGAAACTCATGGCTGGTTGGAAATACTTGTTTGACAGCACAGACAAGCAAACAATACTTGTTTAGTTTTCTTTTGTTTGTCCCTTTCTCTTGTTTTCTCTGAAGAGCTGAGCAATGACATAAACCTATACATGACAACGTTTTTCTTCCCTGTGCACACCCCTGTGCTCAATACCAAACAAACAAATAAACTTTACATCTAGATAGAAGAAATGTATACCATTAAACCAGCAAAAACAAATGCATTTTAACAAAAGGAAGGATGGAAGCTACAACAGTTGCAGCTACATCAAAAGTGAAAGGAAGGAAGAAACCTCGCAACATTTTAACACTGAAATGTAACCCCTAATAAGTGTGTAGTAACTAAAATATAGTTATATTACAGTGGAGTAAGACTTTAAATGAGGATATTGGGACAAACACTTCAGAGAAGAAGGACTGCTTTCTTAAATACATCTTTTATGTGTTTCCCTCTCTACATTATATTACCACATCAGCCAATTGACAAAACGACTAATATTATACAAGTCTGACAATAAACAACACATCAAATTCTAATCATTTCTAACACCTAGTTATGGAAGTTTGTCAGGTGAAAATTTTAAATTCTAATTATTTTGGAATCATTGCCAAGTCTTACTGGTATGTCTAATTTGGTATCAGGAGATTTGTAAATAAAACATGTTTTATGTGCATTAAAAGCATAAATTGCAACAAATATAAAAAAATGGAGAACCATAGAATAAATAGATTTTTCAGTGTGCATGCATTTGCATCTTCCTGTCCAAGAGTGTAATTCTGTCACCTGTTTGTCTGCAGATGTTATTTGATGATCCATGCAGATGTAAGTTCATCCTCTTTTTTTGCTATGCATTCAATTAATTTCAAATGAGCAGTTCTCTATTGTCCAATCAACTAGCAAACTATTAAATACTGGTAGTAAACAACTCTGTGGAAGAATGGCAAAATCTAATGTCTACTTTGCAGAAATGATGTGACTTTCTGGTGGCATGTCGTATGAAGGCTTGTCTTTGAGATTTATTCAGACTCTCAGTGTGGAGCTAACTTGATCAAACAGTAAATGCTAAATGATACATCAAAGCAGTGGAAAGTAAACACGTCCAGTGAAGCAACAGCTAACTTCCCATATTTTGGACCAGGTGCTTTTTGCGCGCGCCAAGGTCGACTTTTATGAAATCGTATGCGAGATCAAAACAGCAACTTGTTTATTGGAAAATCTGCCCATCTGGCTAAGCGTTGTGGCTGGCAGCAAGATGAAAAGATGACTCACTCAAGTAATGGTGGGGAGAGCAAACGATGTGCACCATGAGTAAGGCCCGACAGGTCCTGATTGGCTCCATAATGGGAACCAGACTCCACCCAGCCAGAATGGGCTGGGTGCCCAGAGTTGCCACCAAGGCCAGTGGTCCAAAGAGGCCTGAGCTGAATGAGTGGCTATTTGTTTTGCCAACTGTGCAGCCAGCAAGGCAACATAAAAGCAGAAGATATGGGGAAAGATGGCAGTTGCAGGAAGACATCGTGGTTGTAGCTGGGAGGGTTTGGAGGAGCTCAGACTTTGAAAAAGTAAAAAGGGTCGAAAGGAGGACAAGAACTTGGATCAAAAGAGATCAGGCTTCATCTGCTTTCCACAAGGAGGATGGTGGACTCATGAATAAAGAAGCATTTACTTTGTTACCTGAGCAGAAAGGCACGCCAGCACACTTTAGTTTACTTTTTGTTTGGTGCAGCTGTAAAGCAAAGTTTCAAACCATTGCAGCCACATGATGCAGCCTCCTTGTTCTTGAGTTTCTGTTTTATTATATATTGACATGAATATTCAGATGACAGTTGATTTCTTGTTTAGCTTAATGCTACATGATGACGTACAAGCTGAGCACAACTGACGTGGCTGCAGATACCTCAGTTTCCCACAGTCCCTTCAATTTTTTACCCCGCTCTCCCTCTTCTGGGTTTCAGGTTAAAAATACATTGTCCCTGGAAGAAAAAATATGTACTTTATAATTTATAGCTTGCAGTTCTGGTCACATCACATGGACCCTGCCCTACACAAAGGAATGGAGAGGCTATGCCATGTCGTAGCTTTTGGTTGAGCTGCTATGTGGCACTGGTATACAATTCCTGAAAGTACTCAGTGTGTCTGACGCACAGAAACAAATAAGATCATGCCCAAATTTCAAAGAAAAAAGGGATACCCATCTTCAAAATTGCAATAATGTTCTGTAAATACATACATTTGTATTCTTAAAATTAGATCTTGTAAGTATATAGATATGAGACACAAAGCAGTTTTTGTTTACCAATTCAAAGTACAAAAAACCAAAAACATGTAATTGTTTATAGTAACTTCCAGTGTTGCATGATTCTTAATCCAGTCATCAAATAATAAAACAATTGATGATTAAAAATAAGTGCATTGACTTATTTTTGCATTGTTACCATAGCAACTGAGACACTGATGAAACTGTTTTTGAGTAAATAAATTAGCAAATTTAATTAATTTGCTCAAAAAGAACCATTTCATCCATGCATGGGTTTTTAGAGTGCATATCTTCACTGATCTTGATGTGCAGGAACCCATTGAGTTCATGGAAACCATTGAGAAGTTTCAGAGCTGCAGCTGCCAGCGCTGACGAACCCACAAGATATAAGTGTAGCTTTGGCATGGAAATAAAGGTAGCTCGCTGCCAACTGTGACAGATCTAAGTCCAGCTTCCAGCCTCAATCATCAAGTTCATTTTCATTTCCCTACCATGAATGAGGGAAACAGCACTCTGTGAGGCGGGAAGCAAATCAGAGAACCTGAGCTAGAGGATGGCTGGCAAAGAAATAAAAGCATAATGATGGGAGAACTGAAGCTAATAAAGCACCAGAATGTTAGCATACTGAAGCCATTTGTTAATGCATTTGACAAAACAAACTATTCAGCACTAAATTGTGCCACATGTTGCAGAAGCTAGAACATCCGGCACATGTTAAGCTAGAATTAAAAGCTTTAATTTAAAAGCTTTTATGTTATTGTTATTGTGATTTGACAAAAGCTTAAATGCAACTCAGTCTGCTTAATGCTTATGGGCAGAGAAACAGAGTTATCTGTACAGGAATTTGAGGACTGCTGGGTCAGCTTAAGGCTGGGTGGAGTACGTGATCTTCCTGGAGGGATGTTCAAAAACATGAGTGCAATCATCACAAGGGGGAAAATAGAGCAGATTTAAGGGAGCAGCAAGGAGTACAAGTTCATTTAATGAGAACTGGGGTGGGATTTAGGTGGATTTCAGCGCACTTTGTATAAACATGAGGTACAGACATCTTTTTTTTCTGAACAACAGCAAGATGCAAAACTCAAAAGGGTAATAACTGAGAGAGGGCTAAAAACTGGCAAAATACAGTTTAGGAAAGAAAATGTTTGTTTTTATAGAGGGCAACCACAGATGACCTGAAAGGATTTAAAGGAGAAAAGTCATTTCTGAAGACAGCAAACATTTGTGATGTGGCTCTTGTTTGGAAAAGTGCCGACAGAAAATCTTAGAAAAAAGATGTTTTATCAGTTTAATGCGAGTGATGCAGCCATTTGTTTTTTACTTTTGTTTTTCTCCGTTTTAGTCAGGATCAGCTTCAGAAATGTGACAAGGGTTTGGTTTTGGTTGGTGATCTCTAAGAAAGCAGAGCCTGCTTTAATAATCTATTAGATGTGTTCATTAGCAATAGTTTTAATGAAGACAATAATGTTTTAATGGGAGTATCAACAAGTAGTTAAATTAATGTAACCAGCTGACTTGTGCAAAGATGCCTCCCTTTGAGCTACTTTGTGAAAGAAAAAAGAAAAAATCAGCCACAAGTGCTTTAAATTGGTTTATGCAACAATGCTCTTTATATAAAATAAATAAAAGTTAGTTAGTTTTTATTTGTGTTTTATATTTGAATGTACTGGTCCAAATCTTTTCTGCTGAATAAAACCAGTAAAGTCCTTTTTCTTACATCTTTCTTGATTCCCTAAAAAACCATAGAAACTTTATTTGTGGTAAAAAATGTGTTTTCCTGATTTCACTTCACAGAAGTAGACTATATTTAAGAATAAAAAGTTTTTTTTATGTTTGACAAAAACAGATTTGTCCAAAAAAAAGTAACTGTTGGTGATATTTTTTGTTATAATACCAAATTTACCTTCATGAATTTTTTTTCCTTTCCTTTTCCTTTCCAGTAAAAGCAACTGAACTGCTACTAGTGTTTTTATGCCTTAAATATAAAATTGTCATACTACTCTAAGTTTTGCAAATGAACAGATACTTATTCTAAATTTAGACAGTTTTCAGTAGAAACTTTTTTTTCTCTCAGGATTTGCATAATAGATTTGAACATTTTTACACTTTTGCAAGGTGTTAATGTAAGAAAAATGAAATCCACAACACCTACAAGACTTGAGATTCAACAAGATAATTGGAGAGTTTCTATTTTACTCAACAACAAATCCAATCGGAAACATGACAACATCACTTTTAAAGCAATTTGCTGTGAATAACAAACACAAAACAATGAAAATAAGTTGAAATGATCCAAAAAGGAAAGAGGTAGAAATAAGATAAATATCCGGCCAATCAACAGAAAGTCAATCATTTCATTTGTAGAGCACCTTTCATCATGCATGGTACAAAGGGTACTTGACAAACAGACACATAGGTTAAAACACTAAAAGGTCATAAAACACAGACTAAAAACAACAACAATCAAAAGATGAATATATAATGGAAGCAAATGCTGTGGCTAAAGGTTTGAGAAGGCGTTGTACAGGTTAAAAGATGGGAAAAGTTACCTTTGTACAATGTACAAAAGATAAACCATAAAAGTCATAAAATACTTAAAATCCAAATAGAGGAGATCTGAAGCATAGATACATCCTAATTCATAAAAAGACATAAATACCTGCTACAACTGGAGTGGAATTAAAAATATATAAAATAAAGATTGTGTAAATGTTAATCAAACAAAGACCCTACTTCATTCAACAGTATTTTGTAAAAAAAAAAAAAAAAAAAAATCATTAATTGGATCTATGTTATATCAGGAAGTAACTGAACAAATCTTTTTAAGTTCATCAGTTTTCAATCAAAGCTGAATCTATTTTGTTGGTTCAACACATTGTATCAATAAGATAATGTCAATCAGTTTAATTCTGATATCTAAAATTGTTCTTTTAAAAACGCCTTGATCCGTTTATACAAGAAAGAAGGCCTTTAGATTCATGCCTCAGCGATTAGACAAAAGCGACGAGGACATTTATAAAAAAGCACTTACAACCTCAAATGTGTTTTAGGGAGAAAAATAGTGACATGTCATTTGGTGCTGAACTCACTTATCTGCAGTAAAGTGGTGTACCGGGCCTGAAAATGCTTCCAATCTATTATACCCTCAGGACACAATTTGTTTTACTTCATCTTATGAAGTTGTTTAGATTTTTCTGCTCCTTACCTCAGAAAATGCACTTCTAGAAAAAAAAACACTCAAACTGTTTTAATCGAGTCCTAATAAAATAATAAAGACAACTTTTAAAAAAAGTGGAAATCTTTAATGTTCTTTCTCAAATCTCTGCTCGTTTCACCGGATCAGTTTTATGCAAAGAACTAAAGATCTGTTTGGTTGGTGAATTTTATGGCACCAATCTTCCGACTTGAAGGTTTCTTTCTGTTTAATTGAAACATTCTTAACAGGCTACCTCTGAAAACAATTTTTGTCTTCAATATTAGACATGTTTCCTTTAATCGGTGCAAGATGATCATTTCAGATAAAAAATACTCATGTAATGCAGCTCAAGCAGAGCACCGTGCACTGTTCCACAGTAGGTAACTTTATAGGTATTGTTGTTTTTTTAAAATTTGACCAATATTTGAATCAATACTTGAATTTTTTTAGTAATAATATGCTAAAAGACAGATTTAGTTCCCCATGAGCTGGATTAGGGGCCCAGGCAGTTTTGTTTATGTCTTCCTTCTATAGGCATTTACCTGGAACAGCTGTTATCACGTAAAAAGATTAGTTGACAGACTCTAATTAAAAAGCATGTTAGGTGTTTTTCTGTGGGCTGAACTGTCTGTGACCTGGAAGCAAAGATCTAAATTAAAACAGACTAAACAGTGGAAGTTGATCGTACCCACATTAAAAAGTGGGTCAGATTTTCCAGTGTTGTTGCCCCATCATCTGTGAGTGAGGATGTGCTGAATATTTTATCAAGCACATAGGAGAAGGCGGCACGAAAAAGCAGATTGATCTTGACACTGCACGGCTTTAATGCGACTCTGCTGTTGGGCCACGACATTAGGTGCTTTTCAGCTTTCAGCTTCCTCGACCACTGTGAAGGACTGTTCCTCAAACGGCGATGGTGACATTTCAAGACACACGTGTGGTTATTTGCTGTTCAGAAAAAGACTGTGTTCAAAGCACAACTACAGGTACACAGATTATTGAAATATTTTGATAACCAGCTGCACGCTGGCGCAGTGCTTAGTGCTCTTGCCTCACAGCAAGAAGGCCCCTGGTTCAAGTGCCAGCTGGGGGACCTGAAACAGAACATCAATAGGGGCCTTTCTGCGTGGAGTTTGCATGTTCTCCCCGTGTATGCGTGGGTTCTCTCCGGGGTCTCCGGCTTCCTCCCACCATCCAAAAACATGCTTCATAGGTTAATTGGCAACTCTAAATTGTCCCTAGGTGTGCATGTGAGAGTGCATGGGTGTGTGATTGTGGCACTGCAACAGACTGGCGACATGTCCAGGGCGTCCCCTGTCTTCGCCCACAAGTGGCCGGGATAGGCTCCGGCAGCCCCGTGACCCAAAAGGGACAAAGCGGCAGAAGATGAATGAATGAATGGATTACTGTACATAATAATCTAAAAGATTATTTTTTTATGATCTTTTCTTGTATTTTGTTTGTTTTAACTCCTTGTTTTTTGTGTTGTTGTTGTTGCATACGTTTTTTTCTCATGGAATAATTAAAGATGTCATGCAATGGGCCGGGGATCCTGCTCGGGGGGGCGGAGGTCCAGCGGCACTGGATGTGCTGCCCATCTACACCTGGAGCTGGGATCAACCCTTCCCTGGCTCTGGGACGGGGCGGGGCAACCCTCTTGGGGCCCCCGGTCGCTCTGGGTGTCTTGGTGTGGGGGTGGCTGGTCACTCCCCCTCCTTCTTTCCACATTCCACCATCCATTTTAGAAGAACATGGACACTCACCTGAGCACAGGTGTTAGCTCACCTTTGCACTAATAGTTTGAGTGATTGAATGAAATATAATTTCACACTAGTTGGTTTGAAGGTATAAGTATGCGTGTGTGAACATTATCTGTATTGTGTACATGTTTTGACATTTTGCAGCTAACAGGTGTGTTTGTAACCTTTGAGTGTGTATGGACAGGCCCCGCCCCTTAGAGATTTGTATTACATCTGAACCTCACCGTAATGATAAACATCCAGTAACTTGTTGCTTTCTGCCGCTTTATGGTTTTACCCCCCCCCCCCCTCCTATAATCACCCTCCTATCTCCCCCTCTCTAATATCCCTCTCTCTTCTTCCCTCCTTTCCTTTTCCATCCGGTCCAACACCAAAGATTCTCAAATATGATTCAAATGAATAAAGTCTGGCCTGGATTACAAAAGGGGTTTATTCAGACATTCCTCTGGTTTGTAAGAAGATTCATTACCCCTGTTGTTAAAGTAAAATATGTCCAACACAAGAGGCCTTCAGCTCTCATCTGTCTGCCCAGCTGTTGTACAGGAAAAGTTAAAAAAAAAAAAAAGATGTCATGCAACACTATGTTTTCCAATCTTGTTTTTGAAAAACCTTACTGTACTTATTTTAAGGCCTTAGTAGCATGTGCATGTGTGAGGGGTATTTGTTTAAGTGTTCCCTGCAACCTGTTGCCCACAGCATGCCTGTAGAAAAATGTGCATTATTTCACTCGAGGGGCTCAGCAAGTGGTCTACGACCCTGATATTTTGTGCTGGACACCTGGGTGCCCCATTTTTCACCCGCAGAGGCAGCTGTGACTGAGTTGCCGCAGTGCTCTATCTTCATGTTAACATATCCAAAGATGGACCTAGCACGATAACCACAGTCACCACATCCCAAATAATCTGTGCCTTTCATGTGTAGTTCAGTTTTTTTACTCACAGCAAGATATTAAGGTAATTCAACCAGCACCAACACCCCAACTAACTGCTACACAGTTACCGGCATTTATGTGTAGTCCGAACAAAAACATGTCTGTTTTATAGCACAAACCCAACAGCTTAGACAGGTGACATGCCGGGACAGAGCTCACCAGACGTGACGCTCGTGTTGGGACTGTGTCTGCTTGGTGCTGCTGGGTCTCAGTGTGAGTGTTGACGTGTGAGATTCTTTTTCTGTGAGCTTTTTTTAAGGGAGCAGGCTCTGCCTGGCCCTGCCATCTGTTCACATGCTGTGGAACAAGGTGCTCCCTCTGGCTGCAGGCGGTCTCGCATGGTGGCAAATAGAACATGTATAACAGAGTATATACTGTGTATGAGGACGTCTACGACATAATTAGTTAGTTATCAATTATTAAATAAGTATATACCAAATTGGGATAAGAAAAGGAATTTGAGAAGATTAAAAGAGTCAATGTTTTACTGTTTTTATCAAACTTGAAAACTCCCCTCCAATGAAAATTGTGTTTTTGACATGTCCTTGCAGCATTTTTCTCATGATAGAAGACATGTTTTAAAAGAATTTAAGATTAAAACTGCATTTCTGAGTGTTTCTTTATTTAAATCGTGATGGCTATAAGGCTGCTGGATGTTAGTTTGGGATTGTGAAGGGCAGTAAGCTAGAGCAGTGGTCCCCAACCTTTTTGTCACCGTGGACCGGTACAACGCAAGGCACGTTTACCGCGGACCGGAGGGGGGGAGGGGGGGGGGGGGTGAAGTGAAACGCAAGACAGATTTAACGTGGACCGGGGGTGGTATTTTCTCTTTAGTAATTTTCCCCTTGTCAAAGCAACTTTCTAAAGAAGTTTGTTTTTTTGCTCATTTTGGTTGTTTGGGTTTAATTTTAGTGGGGTTTATCACCTGATGTTTGGTGTCGCGACTTTGACGTGCGTTAAGTGTGACAGATGTAACAAAGTGAATCCGGTCACTTTTCAAAATAAAACGTTTTTGTCGGAAAAAAAACCAATAAAATGGAAATTATTTTTTCTTTCTGTGCGTCCTGGTGCAAAAATTTCCCGCGGCCTGGAACCGCTCCGCGGCCCGGTGCCAAGTGTCCCGCGGCCCGGTACCGGTCCGCGGCCCGGTGGTTGGGGACAACTGAGCTAAAGGGAGAGAGTGTAAACAAAGGGATGATGGGATATCAGTTCTGCCCACAACCCAGAGGCAAATTTCTGATAAACATCTGCCGAGCTGCAGAAAATATGCCTTTAAAAACAACACAGACTTTTTGATTTTGTCTAAAAACTGCATAATCATAATTAAAAGACCACTGGGAACGATTTTACAAGAGATAAAAATATAGTTGGAGTGGGACTTTATAACAGCTAAACATCAATTTTAGAAAGTTTGATTCAACAGAATTATGTAAAACATATTATGATGGCAAAATATTATTTAAAATAATGAACTTTTCAAGGAACATGCTCCATTTATTGGGAAAATGTTGAAAAAAATAAAGTGTAAGACTAAATGCAGAGTGTCTAACAGCAAGAGGTTAGAACTTTGGAAATGGGACCTCTTTCAAAGTGACCTAATGACTTTTTAGGCTAAATGAGTTCAGCTGTTAAAGCCATTACAGATGGAGAAACATTTAACTGAAGGAAGCCTGTGGGAAAAAAGTGGGACAGTTATAGAGTGAGTTAGCAGCTGCAGCATCTACCCTCATCATGGTGAACCCTTTACTTAACTGACTCATCAGATTTTAAATCGAACACATTCAGCATCATCTTTTGATCTATTATAACACTGTTCCCAGTGTTCTTTTAATTATGATTATGCCATTTGTACCCAATATTTAAAAAAAACCAACAAATGTTTTCTCTGACATAAATTCTGCTAAGCGACCGGAGTTCATTAGAAATTTGGCTCCAAGTTTGGCTCCCATTCCCTCCCATTGCTGAGAGCTCTTTGTTTATACCCTCTCCCTTTAGCTTAGAGCCTCTCATAACCTCAACCTAACATTAATGGTGCAACAAAAATGGTGAACAATATTAGATCTATCCAGCCGTACAGTTCTGATGCCAGCTCTGACGAGAAAAACAAAGATCTAGTCAGATGGATCTAGTCGTCTACAAGTAGATGCATCAGAATGGAGCGGAGCAGGGAGCTTGTAGTCTACCAATTGTATTATCTTTGTCAATGATACCCCTTTTTTTTTTTGTAAACACTAATGTTCGTTGGCACCTGATATTCAACGAATAAAGAAATACTCAGAAATAATATTTTGAGCTTAATTTTTATAATAACAAATTAAGCTGTTAAAACTTTTCCTAATATGAATTGCCTGAAAGTATCAGACCCTAAATGATCTTAAATAGCCCATTTCCTGTATTCAAGATAAGACACTAAGCTAATAATCCTATTGCTGAATGACGATCCTGCTTATGTTTGCGACATATGTTAGCTGGCAGGTACACTGAGATTCACCTTCTTCCTCTTTACCAACACTGCTGATGTCAATATGTCCTTCTTCATGGATAAGACCACAAACAAGAATACAGTGTGAGTCCATCAGCGCACAAACACACAATGAAGGTCCGTAGAGCTCCCAGAACTCCCATCTGCTGAACCACCAGGTCCAGGTTGGTTCTAATTAGAAATAATGAGGCTTAACTAAACAACAACAGCCTGAACGGCTGTTTCATTATCACTGAAAAATTTAATAGCACTGTTGTTTTTTTTTCAAAATTACACAACTACTTTGTTCTGTATCAAGTTACATACATTGGTTTGTTATTTTATATCACATTTTGTAAGTAATACATAAAAAAATTCAGCATCATGATACTCGAAGCAGGTTATAGGAAAATGCCACTAAGAAGCTTGTTTAAGCTTCTTAAATTCATATTAATGTAATGGAAAGTAGCTTTCTACTATAAAATCCCATTTTATTCACTGATTGACAACTTATAGGTGACTGCAGAGAACTCCGAAATAACTCCCTCTCTTGTGTTTGGCCCACCTCTCAATAAATCAAAGAAAAAAGCAGGAGTTTCGGAATTTTTAACTGCTGAAAGAGCAGTCAGTGTCAAGCTAACAAATTTTTTCTGCACTTAAAGTACCAGGCATTAAGTTAGGGAATCCAACTGTCCTTGCACCATTTCAAGCTGAAAGAAAAAAAGGAGAACTTTTTGAGAACCTGAAAAACAATGTTTCAACACAATTATGAAGAAGAAATAAGCATATAAATGGAGATATACACATGTCAAGATGTCGAAATATAAGCTAACATACAAAACAAAAAAGACAAAAACAGACCTGGTTGTAGAACTTAAGCAGCTCCTCGTGGTTAAACTCAACAAAGACGTTCTCCTGAGCCTAAAAGAGGAAGAAGAGGAGTAACATTAAATAACTACAAAATAAAAATAGTATGCAGATGTCTGAAAACAACAGAGCAGATTAAAAGAAACAGATAAGAGCACAAGCAAAAGGGTCATAACTGAAACTTGCTGAGCTGGCCTTATTGTGCTCTTTCATAAAAACCTTCATTAATTATTACTGTGCTCCGAACAGCATGTACCATCCCTAAGTCTTATCCATCAGAGTGCTTAAAAATAAACCCAAGCAAACGTCACCGTTTCTTCTCCACTCTGCTTTACTTCAATGTTCTTTCCTTTTGCTTCATTTGCTGCCCCCATTTCCTGGAAATCTTCAGCTGCTTTTGAAAATGTATAAATAAAAAAAGAATGTCTTGGAATTAAGCCATCATATTCATTGAAGACAGACCAAAGAGAAAATATCAGTAGCTAAAACTAAGTCTGCTCTTACGTACTCATCCTTTCTTTTGTTTCCTACACAAACACACACAAAAAACAAAGCAGCATAGATCCATGCAAGTTTTTGAGACAAGTTCAATATTCTAAAATTATATTCTGATATAATTACCCATTTTAAAGTTAGACATTTTCCCACAGAACAAGCTTAAAAGTGCATTGCCTCATTTGTGTCTCAACTCTTTCACTAATATATTCAGGTGATGACAGGTGATGCTGTTGCTAGTTTCACCGCCACAGTCTTCTACAGATGGGACAATGCTGTTTGAGTATGTCAGGAATGTGGTTTGGCATTGTTTTGCAATGATCAAGGTATTTTTCTTAGAAGATTTCCAAATTGCAGCACATGTTTCCCCCAAACCAGCTTATATAGAGTGATGACAAAGAGCCAGATTTCTTCCCTGTCGCCTGGAGGAAACAGCTTCCAGATTTGACCATAAAAACATTCAACTTCCGTTAGTCCGTCAAAATTGTTTTCTACTTGAATCAGTTTTTTAGCACCAGTTGATATCAAGAAAATCACAGTTTATATTGTGGATTAAATTGGTAACTATAAATAATGTTATAGTTCTATTTTCAGTTAATTTGATCCTAATTATTTAATTAATTAATCATAAAAAAATAAAACAGAAAATCAGCTATTTATTATTTGTTTTACACATGTTTAAAATTAACAAATGTTTTATAATGTCAATTTTTTAAATAAACTCAGTGGATTGAGACAGGCCAAAAAAGGTGCACACTTTCACATATTCACAAAGAGTTATAACAGAGAAATAACTGAATAAATTATAAAAAGATTGTTCAAAAATCTTTAAAAGTTTGGAAACTGCTGCAAGTATGCAGTTATTTATTTTTTCTTGAAGCTATTTTATTGAGGCTAGACCTTAGAAACAGTCTAGAGAAAATCAGTGTAATGAGCTGACAGCGCTGTCTGAAATAGGGCTATGAAACAGAAAGCTCAAAGCCTGACAACACTCGGCTGTTGTGTGGATAACAACGAAATCCCTTAATTACTGATGAGGCAAGAGCAGCAGAGGTTTTAGACCATGAATTTCAAGTTAAAATATTGTTTTTCCCATTTTGTTGCATCTGTCTTCCACTTTAAAACACTAGAATTTCTAATAAAGCAATTGACTTCATTTTCATTATGTGCTTGTCCCTTTTTTTTTGGCTTTTGAAGGAGCAGCCATCATTCCGGTAATCACCCCTCCAATCAGAGGGAAATAATCCATCAACATGAGCAGGTTTTACAGCAAGACCCTCGCTTTACTGCAACAATGAATTCTGATCATCTTATAGTATTTTTTCTACAGGCAAGGAAAGTGTAAAAAGACAGATAAAGGAGGGAAAAAAAAGAGAAAAGGAATATATGCTTGGAGAGGGAAAAACAACAAGTGAAGCGACTGACTGTAGACTTATCTGAAGTTCTCCTCCCAAAGGTCTGACACTGAGGGATTAAAGGGGGCTCCGGGGCTTGTGAGTTAACAGACTGACTGGTTGGTTTGATAGAGGGAGGCTATGTGTCACAGCACATTAATGAGAGATAAATTAATTAGAAGAGATGTTAAAAGCGAGCACAAAGCTCTTGTCAAAGCACAGCAGCTCCACCGATAAGGGAAAATGTAGGACAGCTCAGTGTTTACTTCCAAACAGCGGCAGCAGCCAGCCCCCCAAAAGAAAAGAAAAACGTTGGTAATGTGTTGTAACTGAGCGAGGTGGGATGCCATAAAGATGCAGATCAAAGCGAGCAAAAAAGGAGAAACATATGACAGGAGACTTTTGAAAACTAGTTTGTTCTGATGGAAAAAGATGTGATTAAATTATCTGAATGAGGAATGGCTTGCATTACCAGCAGCACTTATCTCAGCTCATATCACACTTCTTTTATTGATCTCCACAGTGATGAACAGTATTACGAGAAAGCGGTGAGGATTGATGATTTATATTGGTTAATACCCTTTGCCGCACTAGGGGCACAGTAAAATTGCAACGAGAAATCCAGAAGCACCAGCCTGTTCTCAGAAGTTAAAATGTGATGTTTTCGACATGTGTCAGTCAAAAACCGAACACCAAAAAAGTGAAACCTACAAAAAACGTTACACATAAGAATCAAAGTGTGGAAATGTAGATGTGACTGGCTGTTAGATTGGAAAGATTATCAGAAAAGTGCAGCCTGTGAGATCACGAGAAATCTGGAGGATGTGGGCATGTTTGTTCTTCTGCGTGTTTGTTTGGCCCATCACAATCTTCCTGAGGGTTGAGATCTTCCTAGGCAGTAACCCAACAAAGCTCTGACAGATCTAGGCTAGCACTAATGGGGATAGGATGCATCATCCAGACTGGCATCATGCACACACATATATGTGCACACATTAACGCCTCTTTATCCCCAAGAAAACAACAGTGCAGCAAGAATACAAGACAATCATTTAATGACTTTTAACAACATATACGTATATGGGGTTTTTATGCAAGTAAGAAAACCCTAGGTATAACGAGCAGTTATGATATCATCAAACTCTATAGGATCAGTCCCCGATCCCGCAGGGCACGGACCGGTTCCGATCCGTGGGACAGGTAGTATCTGGCCACAGAGGGGAAAAAAAAAACAACCTAAATTTTTTCCATTTTATTTAAACTGATTTTGAAGAACGTTTGGAAAACTACTGGATTCTCTCCACCACATCCAACTCATTCTTGATGCATGTCGCTCCGTCACATGTCCACAATCCATCCATAAAGCGACTGGGCCGACAGCTAAATTGAAACTTCCAAGCTAGCAAAGTTAACAACAAACAAATGTATTTAGAAGGTATGTTTTTGCAGAAAAGAGCCACTAAGGAAACAGAAGAGAAGCCTTGACTTTAAAGAAAATAGAAAGCTGCATTTATCAGAACCAGTAGTCTTTACTTCAAAGATGGATTTCTTGTAACATTTGTTTCCACAGACTAATAGAATAATGCAGAATATTCAGCTGTCTAATGTTAAGGGGATGCTGCTAATAAAGTTGCTTAAATGACAAGGACAAGCACATAAAGAAACAGGATGAAGATACATTTTATCCTCAAAAGTTAAAGGAAACTGAAAGTTAAAAAAAATTAGAATGCCCACTTCAATCCATGAGAATATTGACAGACATTAAATTCCTCTGTAAATTTTCCAAAATATCTTAGTTTTATGTTAACTTTACTAGCTTGGATGTGTCAATTTAGCGGTCGGCACAGCCACTTTAGAAAAGTGGCGGAGGGATTCTTGACACGTGACAGAGAGACTTAATATGCGTCAAGAATAAGTCGGATGTAGTGGAGAGAATCAGTAGCTTTACAAAAAAAAACCCCTTCAGTGAATATAAAGGAAACAGGAAAAAGGTGGGCTGTTTTTTTTTTCTTTTTTGCCCTGCAGCCCAGTACCAACTGTCCGATAAACCGGTAGCGGTCCGCGGCCCGAGGATTGGGGACCACCTAACTTTAAACCCTGGTACTCCCTGTTTTTTTTTAAATGATAATCTGCAATACAAGAAGGACCACACTGAACCTACATTTGCAGTGAAAGAAAAAGAACCCACCCAAAAAGTGTCTATTTAGTCTCACAAGAAGTAAGGAAGAAAAAAAAAAACAAAGAAGGGAATACCTTGCCCTTACTTTATTAAATGCCGAGAAGTATCAGATGCATCAGTTTTATATGACTGTGGTGTTCAGTGCAACACTTGGAAGTGAAATACCGCAAGGACACTTTGTGAATGGGTTTGGGTCGGAGCAAAATGGAGCTCCCCATCAATTATTTACTGGAGTGAAATAAAGTAAGTATAGCACACATCTGACGCCCTTGTCAAAGCCAAGTTTTTTCATTTTTTAATTTGGTTTCATAAGTGCTTCTAAGAAACTGAAATGGTTCGGACTCAGAAGCACACGGAGGGGATGATGGGACAGTGGAGCTGAGAGTTGGCACAAAAAAAAATGATGAAGTGTGGAAGGGAGAAATGAGTGGCGTAGTGAAACAGGAGATATTAAAGACATTCAGTGACTGCATCTTAAAACAAACCTGTTTAAGAGACAAAAGTTAATTCTCATCTATTTTGTGTGATTTCAAAGGGTTTGGTAAAATATCAAGAAAGCTGAATGTCACCCGTTTGCCTTGGTGCAGCATAAATGGAACATGAATGGAAAGAGTCAATATCCAGCAGCTGCGATATAAAAGAAATAAGGCCCAAGTGTTGATGTGAAGTGCCAATCAATGTGTTTGGAAGAAAGCAACATATTGAATTGCATTGTAGATGCGTATAAATAAACAATTGTGGGTAAAGAACAAGAAGTCATGTATTGATTAAATATCTTCCAACTAACTTCACGTTCATTTTAAGGCGGTAAAAACCTTGAGAAGCAGGTTGCGTTTTTTATTCTATAGACTTTTAAAGGTCTTCATTGATGCCGCTCTTCGTTTCATCTTAGTTGATGAGTTCTAACTAATTCAGTTTGAATTTTGTGCCGTCTTCTGTCCGTGAGCTTCTTTGCATTTGCATCTCTGGAACATGTTGCAATTAATTATAAGAAATTAGAACTTTGTCATAATTAGCATTCCTGCAAACAGCAGTGTAATCTTGTAATGAAAAAGGAGCCCTGTTTAATGCTGAAGCTTCAGTCTTTAGTCAGCCTAACCCTCCGGCAGGAGGAAGATTCACATTTCTGCAGCTATCACACGTTTACCTACATGAAATCCTTATCCTGCTGATACTGTCAGACCTGCTGAAATTGCCAGGACCCAGTCATGTCAAAAACATTAAAGGTAGGAAAGAAAACCAGGTCCCTGCGGTGGCTGTTACGGCTGTTTCTGCAGGGCTGGATGGGGCCCATAAGGAGCACCTTTAACCCAGAGCTTGTCGGTTTATCTAGACATGTGTCATATTCACACCAGGTCATGGCTATAAAAACTGAAAAAGTTAAAAGTACAGACTCTTTCAGTTTTTGAGTATATATGGTGTAATCTTTATTTCAAATTATGATATCTTGATAGAATAAAACACCATCAGATCATTTAATTCCTAAAGGAAACTGAGAAAAATAAAAATGCAAAATGAGTTGGGTGATGTTAACAATTATAGCTTCTCCATTTTGTTTCTTAGTCATTTTTAATTTTCTCTAACAAGCAGAGGATCCGACTTGATCACAGATCCAGTGCAGCTCTCCATCTACAAGGCAAAAAGGTTCTTCTTCTGGTAACAAGAATGCAGTAAAAACTGGTTCCACTGCTCTTTCTGCTTTACAGTGGAAATTTAAGAACAAAAAAGATTTTTACATTTACGGTTTTTATTTTTGTAATTAAGTTAGTGATAACTGTCATGATACCATAAATGGACATGTAAAAAAATATAGTGGAGAGTGTGTGACACAATTTAGGACAATTAATACATATAAAGTGCAAATTAAACCACATTTAATTCAAAGATCTTGAATTGTTGTAGTTTTACTTTTGTAAACTTCTCAACATTCTATTGTACCCTTTAAAAAAACAACAACATTTATTTCCCGCACAAAAAGATAATAGTCCTGCAAATAAAAAGGCGCTGTACTTTCACCAGCTGTTGATTTTACAGAAAGGGATGTCTTCTGTGACCTAAGAGCGTTACGATTCCTCTGCTACTTTGACATTCCTGACAGTTTGTCCAACTGGACTCGTTGGTCGGTCGTCAACCTCTCCCAGACAGAGAAATCTTGACAACGTCTGACAGATAGACAGAGTGAAAGATAGAAATCACAGGAGAATGAGGCTGTCCGAGTTTGGTAAGTCTAAACATATAGATAGACAAACACAGACATACACTAAACAAATACACCCATTTTTTGGTTGCCATAACTGTAGTTTTTACACAAATACAAACTTGCTTGGCTTTGCTTCACTAGACAGCCAGACAGTCATCAATCAAACCACCATAAAGTTTGTTTGTAAATTCCAACGTTACCATGGGTACAAATGTAAAAACAGAAGAAAACAAAATGAGATGAGTGATAACAGTTTGTCTGCATGCTTGGCTACTTCTCTAACCCTGTTGTCGGTCAACTCTTTGTGCAGTTGAGTCTGTCATAAAACGTACAGTTTGCAATTCTTTCTCAGCTTGTCTGTCACCTTTCTGTCTGTGCGTTCACAAACTCACACTGACGGAGCTGCATTCTGTCATCTGGATGATGGATGATCACCAGAAGTCACTCAGGAGGGACACGCTTCAGCTTGGTTTTGCATGCGTGGATGCAACTGGGTACAGGTTTTGTTTTTTCTCCAAAGCCATTGTCATTTTTTACATTAATACAAATTAAGCTCTTCATTTCAGAACTAAAAAGCAGAAAGTTTCTAAAGAAAGTATGCTTTTGTTTCAATCTTTGTCTTTTCTAAAAAATCCCCTCCTGCAGGGATGTTTCTGATGTCTGTGTCCATGATTCTGCAGCCACATGGTTTACAGTCAATCAAACTGACAGAATGCTGGGCTTAGAAAACCCTTTTTTTGTTTAAGCAAAGATCTCGGTGGTTGTCTTTTGTGTCAAAGGGGTGTCAAATCAGGCATGTCTGTCCATGTGTCTAATACACCCTGTCAACATTGGCCCACCTTAAGCACTTCAGGTGGGAAGAATGCCAGTTTGATATATTCAGTCATCTAACAGACCCATTTATCCAAAGTATGTTATTAGTGAGAAACAACATTCAAGCTTTGGAAACGATGATATACACATTACGCAGCAAATCAATAGGCAGAGCATGCATGGAAGTTAAAGGTAAGTGCTGTTTGATTATATTAGTGTGCTGAAGATGTCAGGGGAGGTTTTCCCTGAGGAAAGAGTCTTCCAGAGTGTCTTGAAGGTGCAGAGACACAGGCCTGCTGTGGTAGCATCTGATTGCTCATTCCAACAGTGAGTAGAAACAAATGAAAGCAGAATGGACTGAAGCTGCTTGAAACTCTGGAGCGACACTAGCAGAGGAAATTCCTGAAAGGAAAGCAACGGTCGAGAGGACGAATAAACCGGCGAAAGCTTTCCCTTAAAACCGACTCCACTAACAGTCGGCAGGCAAACATTGTTGACTGAAATTTATATTTTGGAGTGAAGTTTAAAGACCCACTCCAATGAAAATTGGGTTTTGGTATTTTTAACATGTCCTTGTAACATTTCTCGCACAATAGAGGATATATATATATAAAGTTGAGATTAAAACTGAGTTTTAAGCCTGAACCATCTGACGTGAAGCGGAGGATGGTTGCTTCCGAAAGGTGCGTTCATTTCTGATGATGCAGACTTTTAAGTCCTTTTTTCCGCTTATACTATGGTCACTTACAAAATAAATAAATAAATATTCAATCAGTTTTTATTACTTTTTTCTTGTTATTGTTTCGGTTTGGATCACTTTTGTTCACAAAAAGCGGACTATTTACTTGTTTTTGTCCAGACAATGAAGCTAAAGTTTATTTTAGAAAAGCCAGCGCAGTGATATAGAACATTTAAGCTTTGTGACCGGAGCTGCTTTTTTAGGTGTGCATTACCCCTGTGCGTTATCACTTTTCAATCCACACTTAGCAGTCAATCAGAACAAAGTATTTACCTGGGCCATGGTATAAGTGGAAATAACAATCGGCAGGCCAAAAGCTCCCTGCTCCGCTCCGTTCTGATAAATCCACTTGTAGACAAATAGATCCACTGACGCATTTGTTTACCTTGTTTGAGCTGGCATCTGGCTCAAAACTGTACGGCTGAATAGCTCCAATATTGCTCGCCATTTTTGTTGCCCTAATGTTAGCTTGGGGTTATGAGGGGCTGTAAAATAGTAGGAAGGCGTGTAAACGAAGGGATGAAGGGAAGTCACTGTCCAACAGTCCCGGCCACAACTCAGAGGCAAATTTCTAATGAACTCCTGCCGCTCTGTAGGAACTATGTCCTAAAAAAACAGACACAGGCTTTTTGATACTGTCTAAAAACTACATAATTATAATTAAATAGACCACTTGAAATGTTCTAAACTAGATTAAACAGAAAGGAAGATTTTTATGACTGGAGGCTGAGCAGCAGAGAAAAAAGTGAGATAAGGTTTGTAAGCATTACTGAAGGGTAACAATGAACCAGATGATACTGAGGTCTTTCAGCCTGAAGCATTTTCCTTTATTGGACAACAGCTTCCTATTAATTATGCCAAGCAAATCTAACCCAATTGAACAACTTGTTAAATAAATATGTAATCTTACAACATGTAATAAACAAGCAATGGCTGCCATAACACACTAATTTCTGACCCCTAACATTTTGAAAATGTCAGTATGTATTTAAATCTGAATTTATCGGATACAGCCATGCTGCACTCTTCTATTATGCAATTCGTTTAAACAACACATTTACACAACAAATGACAAAAGGATTGGCATTTATCTGCACTAGATTATAACAACTGCATTTTACCATTTTATAAAATGTTGTCAATTTTTCTTTTGGCTCTACAATGCAAGAGGCTTATTTGCTTTGCAAAAGTAGAAAACAAAATGCTACTGTTTGATGGTTTTTATGTTCCTAAAATCCTACAAAAGTGGAATAAGGAAAAAGAGCTTTACACCCACATATTCTAAAATAATTATATGAATAATAATACATTTTTGAAACCTTGGAAACGTTACTAAAATTTAAAAGTAGAATGAAACTTAGCTAAACTGCATAATAACCTTGCTCCATTGACACCAGAGCAGTGCAGGGGGACCTTTTCTTTTATGTGAACAATAAATTAGACCTAGAATCTTATTAGGAATTCTTGGTAGTAGAGGCTTTGGGTTAAGCACAGTATTTTTTTCTTTTTATCCAACAGAAAACAGCGATTTGCAAAAGCAGGGTTTTTTTTAATGGTCCAGATCTCAACAAATAAAAATATAACAGAAATTAAAACTAAGGATTCATGTTTAATCTTCCCAGGAACCCCTTTAGGATCCAAACCATTCAAAAACAGCTTGAAGGAGCCCTGTGTGCAGTAAACATGGAGGCTGAAGGGAGGGGTTCAGGTATGAGCAACTGTCCATAAAACTGCCCTGAAGCCCCTGAACAGTGACAGACAGGGGACTCAAAAACGTCTGGTATTCAGAAAAAAAAAACTTACTGACTGCAACAAATAAAGGCGGCCAAAGCCAAACACAACAAACTGTCAGTCACCTCTGGTGCTTTGAGCATAAATGAGAACAAGCTGTTAAATGCACACAAACTCAGGCGCGACCAAACGTATATAAGAGTTGGGAAAATAAATTATTTCCCTGATGCAAGTCTAATCAGATTACTATTGAAGGGAAAAAATGGGCAAGTAAAGACTGTAATCTAAAGTTAAATGTATTTTTCTATTAATTAATTTCAATAAAATCGTCTTATTTAAAAAAAAAAAAAAGAATACTGAGAAAAATATTGGGGAGGGACTAGGGCTGCACGATATGAGCAAAACAATTAAAAAATTCTACTCCAAATGACCCTCGTTGACGTAGGAGGCAAACATCTAACAAAATACCTCTATCTGATTGATCAACAAGGGGAAAGGGTCCATCCAGTTGGTCAAATGCATAAATGGACTTATTTGATTTATTAAATACTTCAAGCGGCCATAAGATTGCTTTAGCACATTTAAGGTAACCATTTATTGTGATTTTTGCGATATGGATATTGCACTGCTTGATATTGCGATAACGATAAATTTGCGGTATATTGTGCAGGCCTAGGAGGGACTGTTAAAACTTTAAAACAATCAGACTCAAAGCAGTGGGGGGGATAATAAACAATCCTGGGACTTGTGTGAGAAGACAGGCGCTGGGAGGAGAGGAGTCACTCCAAGTCTGACAGGATGAATATGTGGAAATACACCAGACATGTACACATACCTAACAATCCCCCTGCAGACTCAAACAAAGAGCTGCACAAACCCTGCTGAATGGCTACAAACACGTATTCACTCTATAGCACAGGGGGGAAAATGCACGTAAATCACAAGCTTGCTGAGACGAACAAAAGGTCCACCCTGCTTGTGTGTGACCTCCCTCCGGTCAGACGCACCAGGCGCTTTCACAATCACTGGCCTTAAGCCACAACGACACAAGGTGAGGTTTTCCTGCAGGAGGATTACTGCCCCATCTTTTTTTCCCTTCTCCATCCTCCCCCCTCCCTTTCTAGATGCATTCCTCTTCTTTATCTGTGAAACTTCGCCTCAGCTGCTGTCTCCTCTTGCATTAACTGCCTTTTTATAATAAGCAGCCCATCAGTGAGCCGTCGGTCCATAGCACAGCTGTGGACTGACATTTATTAAGAGTCAGCTTTGGCTGCAGCCTCGCTGTCTTTCTCTGCATCCCCTCATGAATACAGAGAACCAATTAGAGGAAGAACAGGGCACATGTCTACATGTTCAGAGAGGCAAGGCCACAAACACAAACAAATACCAAAACCGAAAAGGCAGACAGATGGAAGAAAGTACAGCGGAAGCGAAGAGTGGGGTTGAATCAATCTCTCCAATATGTGATCCCCTGAAAAGAAGACACTACCTAGAGTGCTAAGTGGAGGCAAGAAAAATAAAACCGAGATAATGACACTCAAAGAAAAAAAAACTTAAAGAACAAAGCTACACATAATTTAGCTGAAAAACACTAGAACGCCCTACAGAGCTAAATTGTACACTAAATTCTAATTCAGTAATGATGAGGCTTGACATTTACCACCAGCAGCAGGAGGCAGCGCCTGTGGCTAAACAAATAACCTCCTTCGTGGTGGACTGAATTGGATGCTGGATATTTTGCCTGTGGTTTTGCTTCACGTGGATGAGGTCACCTATGTCCTGTCAGTTCCGCAGAAGTGCATGTGTTCAATCGTTATTTGCTTGTGTTCGTGCACCATCTATCCAAACTGGAATCCACCCCATCCTGTGTTGTGGTAGGGCACAATGAGACGTGACCGGGCTTCCGACCTTACAGTTCCCACATATGCCTCTCGAACTCTTCCCATGCTATTTGGCAAAACAATATGGACATGAGCGGCTTGTTTATGATGAAAGGCTCCTTGTGTTGGATCCATTCAAATCGGAATCCCAGAGCCGAGAAAAGAAAACAGGAAGACACAGTGATGTTGGTGCCAGATATCTTCCTACCTCAATGGGGCTTTTTTTTTTGTCTTCCTCTATTTTGGTTACTAATTTTAGTTTTGCTTACACAAACCTTTACATCTGGAAAAATACTTCAATTAAAATAGACTGATGTTATTATAGGGCATAAATTGGCCAATTAGAACCTCATGAACCACAGATTTATCTCCTGTTGACCTTAGTTGTAGGCATTGGAACTTACACAGATGACATACTAGATTATTTAAGTAACAATTACAAAATGTTATGGCTAAAAAAAGGACTTGCTTTTGGCTGTATGGTGCTGCAGTGGTCAGCGCTCTCACCTCACAGTGAGAAAGCCCACGTTCAAATCCAAAGTAGGACCTTTCTATTTGCATGTTCTCCTCTTGCATGTATGGGTTTTGTCCTATCACTCCAGTTTCCTCCAACAGTCAAAAAACATGCTTCACAGATTAATTGATAATGCCAAACTGTCCTAAAGTGTTAATATGATTGCGCGGGCCTGCAATGGACTGGCCACCTGTCCAGGGTTTACTTGCCCACCAGTAGGTGGGATAGGCTCCAGCAACCCGGTGTCACTGAAAGAAATTCATCAGGTTCAGAAAATGAATGGATGGATGGACTTACTTTTTAATTAAACGTCTTAGGCAAAGATTTAAATCGAAGAGTTCTGCCTAATGTTGGTTTGATTGCCATCAAGACTATGTTGGACTAGCAAAATATATATGTTTTTGTTTTCTTGTTGTTGCGCTTAATTTTTAAGTAGTTTCTTTTCTGCGGTTGAACTTTGGTATGAAAGTAAACAATTAATGCACCATTAGATTAAACATTAAAGCCCACTAATGTTTTTTGTTTGTAATTGAATAATCAGCAGAAATGTTTTTGTAAATGTTTAAAATACAATTTTCATGTTGCATATTGCATTGGAGCTATGCCAGAAAGCCAAACTAAACTTTATAAATATTTCTCACTACATAAATTTGAAAATTAGTAACCATAAAGAATATATAAAATTTGGGGGGTTTTCAACATTTTTTCTCAAAACGTATTGTTTACAGAATGCAACGCAATGGAAAAGTTCACGTCATTAAACTTCCAACTCCGGTGTGTCAAAATGTGCCATGAGAATCATCACGAGAGCTTTATGTGATGAAAAAGTTAGGAGGAAGGGTGCAGATCAAAGTCGTAAAGTCTGAAAAAGTTAGAGAAAACTATAAAAGAGACCATTTGCCAGGTCATTATGTTCCACAGTTAATAAATTAAAAGATGAATACACGATCTCTCTATGATGTCCAACACAGACAGTGGCTGTTTGTTGTGCAGTGTTCCGTTTCACCCACCACGTCTCAACCTACACACATGAGAAAATACACACACAGCAACACACGCAAACACACACACACATCACTATGATTTTTCACACTGCTACTCTCTCTGTCTAGCATGAACACAGAGAGACATTGCTCAAAGTCTCTAGGTGGGCAAAGGGAGGGATTTTCACACGCCTGACTCCCAAGAGAGCTTTCAGTACAGTACAGAGAATAGCAGCAGGACGCGCACACAAAGCTGGGATTGTGTCCTTCCAGTTGGTCTCTCAATGAAGCCGAATGACAGAAACTCACTCAGTCTCTGTCACACAAATATACACACAGCACCGAGAGTTGCGTTTCTGTAACGCAAGGACCTAAATGCTCTGTTGTTCTGAGGCCCAGAATGTAAATAACAACACAACAATACACATACTTTTTGAGGATAAGCAAAAAAAAAAAAAAAAGTTTTTAAAATTGGCAAAGTGTAAAGACACCGTTAAAAATATTCTAGCAAAATAAAAAGTTTTACAACAATTTAGAGTTGTTTTCAGGCCTTAAACAGAGAAATACCTGTCAATTCTTTACACAAGCTAACACCTTAGGGCTGTCACACAGCCTTGCGCATTTTGCACAGATGAAACTTGGACATACGTGAATATATGTGGGAAAAGTGTAAAAAGTTGTGGTCTTCATGTGAAATTTTTACAGATGAATCACGAATAAACCACATTAAAACCACAGAAGAATACGAATAAATCACGCAAAGTACACGTAAATCAACGTAGAAAATGAATGTGTATATTGCGCTGTTTATATGTAATTCAGTAGTAATTCCGGCGTCAGTTGCGTAATTTGAACGTGATATGTACGCCGTATACGAAAAATGAAAATTATACATTGCTGGTACATGCCTGAAAAGTCCATTAGACATATGCGGATATAAGCAAGACTGTCATGGAAAGCTGCAAATTTGCGTATACATCTCACAAAAATCATGCATAATTGCGTAAGATTTACATAATAATAATTGCACGTAAACTACATTAAATATGCGTAAACTGCGTAATTCTTAACAGACCAAAAAATTTTAACAGCGCAAAACCAAATTCACATAAAGACCTGTCAGGCAAAACCATCGATGGATATCTTATGCATTACGTATATCACACAAAACCAAAATTTCATACATGGAAAATGTACAAAATGTACGTAGTGGCTGTGTTACACGGCCTTTAGCTCAAAGGTTTAACTGGGATTTGACACGAAGGCAAAGGCAGATTAGGGGGAAGAGTTTCAAGTTTCTGTGTTCATCATGTACCAATATAACTAAACAAACAAACTTTCAAGAAGGCTCAACTATTTGTTTGTGCTTATCAAACTCACATTTTGCAGTAGGAGTTTAATGGTGGAGCTTTAGAGGACCCATGAGGATATTTGGGGTCCTCTCTGCTGTTTGTGAGCCAACTGAGAATGACTGAGAGCAACATCCTCACCACATCCTTCAGGAAAGCCGTTCAGCGCTCAGAAGCCACAACTTTAATTAAAAACATCTTTATGGGGTTAAAGACAATAAAGTTCTTTCTGTGCTGATAGGGATTCTTGTAAAGCTGAGAGACAAACGTTCCAGTTTCCCTGCTCCCTTCATGAACCCCATGGGGAGATACAGTACAGCCCGATAATTATTCAACCACAGAAGATTCTTAACGCTCTTCTCTGGGGAAATAGGAATGATCATCATCCACTATTCCCCTTTCTCAATACTGTGGTCATTGCAGAGTAGAAACAGAGCTTTTCTTTGATCAGCCTTCTTGTTACGTCTGCACAGAGTCATCTTCCATATTCTGCGGCTGTTGGCTTGCCTGCAGCACAACAGTCTTTAAGTCTAAACTAATATATCAAGAAGAAAAGCCTGCTATATTGATTAGTCACAGATTCACTGCCTCATCCAAATGTGGATTTATATCTGCAAAAAATTATGACAAATCGATCTTGCAAGCTTTTATGGCAATTCCTAATTTATAAGCCAGAGTATGTTTATGAAACTGTGTTTTTTTTTTTAAATAAAAATAACATTTATATCTTTATGTATTAGCCATATCCTATAACTTGCAGAGTTAAAGCTCCAATTAAGGGACGGCAGCAAAATAAGCGAACATATGTTCTAAAAATAATAATTTAGAAAGCTTTTGTGAGGAAATCCTGGCTACTTATTTATTACGGCTCAAAGAAAAAATTGCTATTTCAAATCAAAAAGAGCCATCTCAAAATATTCTCTAAAAATTACACACAGTCTGAAACAAAAATCTTTACTACGACTTGACTAAAATGTTTGAATAAAACAAAATAAAAAATAAAATAAAATGGGGAAAGTATTATCAAACTTATCAACTCCTGCAGAAACTACATACAAATATTTTATTGACTAACAAAAGTTGATGTAGTGATTCAACGAGTTAAGCATTGCACAAATAAAAGTGGTTCCAAAATTAAAGATAACAGATTTATTTGACAATACATAAATATCCAATCAACTGAAAAAAATGAAGACAAATAAATCTCAGAAAAAATGTTCAAGAAAAACGGACATTTGCCCACTACATCAATAAAGTGGTCCGGTTCAGTTAATTCATTTCTTAATTTTCTTATTTTCGTAACTTTGTATATAAACTAGTATATATTTGAGGACTAAAATGAGCTAAGAAGGTAGATTTTTTTTTAATAAAAGTCTGCTTTTTTGTAAGTAATTTGAATTTACGGGAGGTATTGACAAACAGCATGTAGCCTTGCTAAAAGTAGGTAAATAAAACAAGGAAATGATTGACTGGGTACTTTTTGAAATTAGGAGAATAGCTAAACTACAAAAAATAAAAATATAAAAGTTGGCCAGATCTATTTTAGGACCTTGCAGAGCATCTGCTTTTGTAACATATTTATGATGTTTTAACTGTAGCATCATTTTCTCTGTTCCACAATGATCAAAGGTGACCTGACAAATGAGTGATCCACAAACAAAAGAGAAAGTTAGAATGTTGTGAAGGTTGTGAAAGTTGGTTAGTGCCCATACTGTAATTTAACACACATGTATAACTTAAATAACAAATAATGACACAAAGAATATGCAAGAGTAATCAAGGAGAGGAAGAAAAAGAGTAAAAGCTGAATGTAAAAGTGTAGTTTTGATTAAAGCCTGTAGAAGGGTAAATCTATTTTCCAGTCACCCACCCCAGCACCTCTCATATGTGGTCTGTGGGAGTGTCAGGGGCTGGGCTGGCCTAGATACATGCAAAACGAATAAAGCAAAAATATCCTTTGATTCGAGCTTTGAAATGTCTTCAGCTTCAAGCAGCATCTGTTCTTACTTTTAATCTGGTTTGGGCGTTTCTTTAAATAAAGCCAAGAATTATCATCAGCGGCAGGCGTTAACGGTGGGGGGATGAGACGCAATGAACGGAATGCACTAATTCAGTGGAAAATAATGTAAGTAATCCCTGTTAATTCAGTTTCTTAATGTACTTTTTAAAATAGCAGGAGATTACAAGATGAATTAGGTGCCAGCGCAATTAAAAAAAGCACTACAAATGCTAAATAATGATAACATGGCCAATTTTTGAATAGAGAGGTATGATACTTGGCTCACATCCTGTGCTCTATCTCCAAAATTTTCTCCTCAGTGGCCTATTTTGCTCTGCTAGTATTCAGCATCTGAAAAAGGCCAGATCTCAAAGTGTGTGAAGCCTCTCCCTGTGCTCGTCATTACTGTTTGTTTATCTGCAGCGGGCTCCCTCTGAGGAACACCCAACCTTGTTAAGGAACGAGAAGAAAGCTTCAAAAGTGGAAATAAGGCATACATTTGAGTCCAGTCCCTGGACGGCACGAAGTACAGAGCTATTTCCATAATGGTAGCTTAATAGGAGCTAGCCTGCAGAATAAGGAGCACGTCGCCCTCATTAAGGCTCTCGCTCAGGAACAGATTAGCGCTTCATTAACATACAGAGAGAAACGGGGGAAATTACCACTCTCCATTTCACAGTCTAAAAAGCAGGCAAAGACCAAAGTAAAAGATAAGTGGTGAGGAAAAGATGGACTCAATTTGGAGAAGAAACAAAAATCTTTGTGTGGTAAATTATAAATTACGTTACCCTGAATGTCTGTAACTGCATTTGTTTGTTTTTTTCTTTTCATGGCTTTAAACTTTCTCCATCATTCCTCTGTTGTTCCATCACCTCTTGTATCTTTGAATAATGCTGGCCTTTTCTTAACGTCCATAATCTTTATTACCTGCCTCAACACAACCAGAAATGTGTCCTAATTAGCCTGACACTTTCAGGAGAGGAGACCTGGCACAGCCGAGAGGTGAACGGTCAAGCAGCTTATAGGGTAGGTCAAGATAAAGGCATGAATCCAAAGTTGTATGTAAATTAAAAATGCTAAATGCTTCCTTACAAAACTAAACTCAACAATTACTGATTGTTGTATTACGCATAGATCCACCTTTTGTTTTGTTTTTTGGGTATCTAAAAGGAATGCCTCAAGACTCAATTTAAAGTCTCATTTTTATTTTTATTTATGCTCATATATATGGTAATTTGTCAAATGTCATATATCACTTATATGCCGATGATCCGATCCTTTACTGTTGCTCCTCCTCAGTTACCCAGTACCTACAGCTGGCCTTCTCTGCTTTTCAATCTCATTGCACTCACTAAAATTGACATTCAGTGCTGAGAAAATTGAAGTCTTGGTATTTTCACATAAATAGTTCAAACTGGTGAACACTGTCCAAAGTAAATCCATAGAAACGGTTTTAAGCACTTCGCACCTCGGATTTTCATCAGATCAAAACTTGTCTTTTCAAGCACATTTTGCAAATTTGATCTGTAAACTGAGGGTGAAGCTTGGATTCTGTCAGAGAAATAAAATTAGGTTTTCCCCTCAGAAAACATGAACTCAGAGTGCCTGCCCATTTCTTATCTTTTGTTGGACTATGGGGATGTTTTGTAAAAAGCCTTTCGTCTCAAAACCCTGCATATAAGCTTAGTGGTTTATAGCAGGCTGTAGTCCTCTCATTCATCCACTGTGGAGGCTTTTCAGAAGAAAATGAAAACTCTTTTTTTTAGGATACGTTTACGTAAATTTTACATGTCAACATGTTTAAATTAGATTTGATTAATTTTATTGATAATTCATTTAATTTATTTTGATTGTATTTGTGGGATGTGTGTTGGGTTTTTATGTGTTTTTATTTTTTTTGTTATGATTGCTATTTTAACAACTTTTTTAATCTTACTATTATTTATTTTATTATGTAAAGCACTAAAGCACTTTGAGATGCTTTTTAGCAGAAACAAGTGCTACAGTATATAAATAAAGTTGAAGGTGAATTTGAACTGTATACCAGAGCAAAGTGGCCCTCAATGAGCATCCAAAGGTATTCCAATTGGATGACTGATCAGCAAAACTCAGCTTGGCCTTGTTCCATCTATCTATTTAGGTTCTCTCCTGCCAGGGTCAATCAGTCATTATGCTATTTGTTCAAGTGACTAATAACATTTGCGTGTTTCCTGTGTGATAGGACCTTGGGAAACAAGGTTTTAGATCTGCTGCATCTTCTGCCTCAAACACTACAAACTACCTTTTAAAAGCCTGTTTTACGTAGAATTTTTATTTTCTCCTATAGTTTTTTTTTGTGTGTGTTTTTTATTGTTTAACGGCTTTGTTTTATAACATGTGCTGCAGACCTCATGGTCAGATTGTGATCTCAGTGGAATTATTATGTGGTTAAAAAAAAGGTTAATAATAACAATAATAAAGAAAAAATCTGGGTCATGTTCTAAGTTTAAGGATACTAAAATTCCTATTACATAATCACGCATAAGGAAATCCACCAATGGCAAAAATGCAGATCTGTCTTGAAAATTACTGAAAATGCCAAAAATAATTTAGTCTAAATACAGTTATATGCAGCATGCACATTCCAAAAACAAAACAAATAAATAAATCTGTATTCTATAGTGCTTAGTGCTTTTCCTACAATCTACCGATGCACAAAGCACAGCAATAACATCCCAACAATTATGTATAACAATACACAATATAAATTAAAACAACAACAGATGCTTTTGGAAACACAATGAGCAAACTATGTCAAGCAGACTGAGGTGAGGACTAATGTATTGAATCAAAGATAACAAAACCAGAAAGCATAACTAAATTAAATTTAAACTATTTTAGAATGGTTTATAAAATACGTAACATAGTTTTCTTAACATTTATTTCATTTTTTAATAATCAGAGTACTGACACTCTCACACTACTTTTTTGTTTAAATCTTTTTATGTGTTTGATTGGGGACAACTATAATAATACATAAAAGTGAAACAACAAAAATCCTTTCAAAGATTTTCTGTATTTCACAATTAGGAACAATGAAAGAGAAAAAGAAATGGAAAACCATTTACCAAACTCTTTTAGAGACTCTGTGTCACTGTGCTACAGGCACCTGCTCTTTCTTTTTAATGGACTCTTGGGGAAAAGCCGATTATCTAAAGGTTGGCACAGCTATCATCACCTCCAAACTGTGAGCTGGCTTTGGCCAGGAATCACTCAGAGTGAACAATGTGCTTTAGGCTAATGAGCTGCGCTTTATTCTACACTGAGAGGAATGTGTCAAAACCCTTCAGGAACTGAGGCTCATATTAATCTAGGATGTTACAAGTAAAATCTCCTTGTAGTAAAGTTCATGTAAAACGTGGATTTGTGTTTTGTTTTAACCTTATCTAAAAGGTCAAACGTTAGTTGGTCTGCAAAGCAAGAACAAGCTACAGTTTTATAAACAAACCCAAATACACAATATACAGTGGGGCAAAAAAGTATTTGGTTTAACAGCAATTGTGCCTTAACTATGAAGGACAAAATAAGAAAAAAAATTAACTGTCTGATTTTCAAAGAATGTATTTGAAAATTATGGTGGAAAATAAGTATTTGGTCACCTATAAACAAGCAACAATTCTGGCTCTCACATACCTGTAACTTCTTCTGTAAGACAATCCTCTGTCCTCCTGTATTAATGGCACCTGATTGAACTGGATACCTATATCCAACCTCAAACAGTCACACTCCAAACTCCATTACGGCCAAGATCAAAGAGCTGTCTAAGGATACCAGAAACATAATTGATGCAGCGACGAGCCCAAACTTCACTGCTCTCGAGGAGATCTGCATGAAAGAATGGGCCAAAACACCAGCAACAGTTTGTGAAAACCTTGTGAAGACTTACAGAAAACATTCGATTATCGTCATTGCCAACAAACGGTATATAACGAAGCAATGAGTTGAGCTTTTCTTATTGACCATTTACTTTAATTTACAAATACATCCTTTAAAAATCTACTGTAAATTTCTGGTTTGGTTTTTCTCATTTTGTCTATCATAGTTGAGGTATACCTATGATGATATTTACAGACCTCTTATCTTTTTATGTCGGAGAACCTTCACAATTGGTGGCCTGACTAAATACTGCCCCACTGTATGTTCTACTTATAGTTCAAAATACAAGGCTAGTTGTAGCTAACTTCCATTGACGATACAAGTGTAAACACACTGGAAAACATTTATTTAGCACTGCATTTCTGCCCAAAGACTGCATTAGGAGCAGATATTTTTCACAGATTTGACACACCAAAACTGAAAAACTTTATTTTGACATTAATGTGCTTGCTGGACAACAGTTTGACAAATACTGACAAAATGTTGATGAAGTTACAACAAAATATGGAATCAGCTAGAAATATTGACATGTTTGTTCAGTGTGGCCGATGCAAATATATCAACTACATTTTGCCAGAAGACTAGAAACTTCTGTACAAATAATACTGTTTGTTGAAAGTCTTATAAATAAATAACTGAAGCATAGTTCTTCTATAGCACCATGTTACATCGCCCTAAGCCACCTAGATGCTTTACTTATGTAAAACTAGAATTCAATAATATATGAAGCATAAAGAATAGAGGCTGCTGGCAGCCGGAGCTCTAAATCGCTGCATAATGAGCTCGGTCTGTGCAGTGAGATTCATTCACAAGTGAAACAATCACCTCTTGTGGTATGTCTCAGGTGTCTCAGCCAGTGACACACTGGTGGATGAGGTGAGTGCAAGAAATCACACTGAATTATAACCCTGGCAATGCAAAATTAAAGGAACAGAAGAGCATTTTGGGACGTAGAGTAAATGGATGTCAGTGCTTCAGGATAAAGTATGGCTAAAGAGGCCTTTCTTGACCATACAGTGGTTGCTGAGCAACCAAAGGTATCTCTGCTGCTTTCTCTGCAAATCAAACAATGGCGACACCTTGCAAGAGAAACTTATTGATAGTCTAAACCGCCTAAAACATACGCCATTATTGCTAGTTGTTTCTAAAATAGGATAATGTCAGAGTCTCTAAAGTCATGCTATATATTTAGTTAGACGGAGAAAGTTATTGTTTTGGTATACTTTGATTACTATTTACCTTTGCAAAAAAAATCAAGTCAGTGCTTAAAATGTAAGCAGTATTTTAATTTTTCCAGCTAAAACAGTTAAAAATTGCTGGCCCACCTGTTTATTTTTACGACGGAGTTTTAGGGCCACCCAAAAAAAAAAAGTAACATTTTAGCAGGACTTAAAAAAAAAAAAAAAAAAACAATCCAGACAAAATCCATCTGGATTAGTATAAGTTCAAGAACTAGCACTGTCTTTGATTAAAAAACTAAACGTCCAAGACTATTTTGGGTTGTTTTCGCACGTCCATCTTTAATATACTGTATTTCAGTGGTCTCTCGCTATTTTTCGGTTCCCCTTTTGTGAATTCGCTGTTTTGCTGATTTTTTTTCTGCGAAAATTGCACGTTTTCTTTATTTTCCAGCACACTGTGTTCTGATTGGCTGTAGATCATTGTAATCCACTGTACAGAATTTATTCAGTTTGACAATTAAGCCTTGACAGACTTTAAGATCTGTAACAATTGTAAAAGAATAAACATGAATTTGCTTATTGCGGGTGTTCTATAGGTGAATAGTTTTATAGCATTTTTTTTCAAAAACTGGTAAAGTGAAACATTTCTGCACAAGAGTAAAATGTATTTCCGTTGGGCAGGATATGGTTATTATTTCCTCATCTTTTCAAATCACAATTCAATGCTCTGACTGTTGGTTCACCCTTGGAGGGTGAAAAGGTGTAAAGAAAGCCATAACAGAAGGAGGCTTTTTGCATTCCATTTTTATCTCAAAGTTTTTCATGAGCAAATCAAAACAAACCAGTGACTACCATCCTCAATGTCAACACTTTTACCAGTTTTCCTTTTGCCACCCAATCCTCCCACTATCCATCAATTCATGTTATTTTAACCTGACAGCACACTATGCCTCATGCACAGACGCATAAATGCATTTCTACCATCTAAATTATTCTCGCTGCATGTCTGCACAGTGGAACAAGCTTGTACACAGACGAGACACATCCATAACCAACATCCTCACCTGCTTTTCCCATCTCCTTAAACAAATTGTTAGGGCTTTAAACGCAGGAGAGTTTGCTGCTGTGTGTCATCTGCAGAACCTCCGAAAATGAGCTCTGGCTCTTTCAGGTAAAAAGCTGATTTCCTTTGCAGGAAGCTCATCAGGAACATTTAGCAGAGGGATGTAAAAGAATTTCCGGCGAGCAGGTTATGTGTCATATTTTTCAAAGATGGATGACTTTCCTCTCTTAAGTGCTGTACTAAAGATGCAATTTCCAGTTGAAACCCCTATTTGCAGGGAGGGAGTAAAAGCTATCCATATGTATATACTGTCTGCTTTAATAACAATCGTGTTTGTCATTGTAGATATATGAGCAGAAGTGTCACCTTAATTTTTTTGAGCACCTAGTTTAGAAGTTGAGTTTGTCACTTTTAAACAGTATAAGGGGAATAAAATGCCAAAAAGCAAAAATATGCCTTCAAATGGAATTAACAATTCCAACCCACCAGCATATACAGGTGAACTTTTAAATAAGCTGATTTTTTTTTCAATGTGCATCTCTCTCAGAGAGGGTTTCTCCCATCTCTAGTGTAACTAAAGGGATTGAGGGGATTTTTTTTTTTTTAACGTGGATGGCAACAGAAAGAGAAAACTGCCTTCATTGGATCAATTTTCAATGTGATTTCCTCCTCCACCTTCTTCTCCTTCTTGTCTACCTCTGCCTCCTCCTTCTACTCCTGACAATCACCTCATCCTGCTCCTCACACCGCAGTTTTTTTTAAGTCTTTAAAATCCAAATGTCTTATCAAGGTTTCGCAGGTCTGCAGGCTAGGATGAGCAGAAGCAACCGTCACTAACCTCAGTCTCAGCTATCTGCCTTGTGGCAATCTCAATGAGGCTGACAAGTTAACCAAACAACCACAGTTACCACTCATGCAGAGACACCCAATAATTCATCAACCCTCAACAAATGTCTGGTTCACTTCTTTATATGGAGCTTAAAAATTAGGAATCAAATAAAAAAAAAAGAATTAATGAAAATTTAAATAGAAAATGTAAACACATATTCTCAAATCCTTCCCTAATCAAGCCATTAAATTAACTTTTTTTTTGGACAAACTTCACATCTAATTGATATAGTATGTAATGTACTGTATGTAAAAGTGCAAATATGTCTATTAATGAGTAAGAGTAATTATAACAGCATTTTTATATGTGGATGTATAAATATAGAAGTGTATCTTCTTCAGATTTAACTTTGTATTTTCCATAAAATTTCTAATTAATCATCTTAAGTTTTTTATTTTGTTCATCTCAGTTAGTATTCTCTTGTTCTGATTGCTTGAAATGAACCCATTCCAACACAAATCAGTCTTTTTAAAGCTAATTAGGGTTTCACAATACATAGATGACTTCACCCTATTAATAACTGCAACAACAATATCACAACAGGATTTAGGTTTTCTCTGTTAGTAAAGGTGACCTAAAAATAACAGCTTAAATTATAACAGCTCCTGTAAAAAAAGCAGGATTTTATGATCTTATTTTTAATAGAAAGCCAAAATACCATTTGTTCTTTAAAACAAGGGGTAAGTAGGCTTTGAAACAAATGCAATCACTAAAACAAAAGTTTTATGAAACCACTCAATCTAAATAACTTTGTCATTTCCTAGCCAACTGTCGAGTACATTTCTTGTCAGAAGTGCATATTATTGTGGTGCAGGTAAAGACCAAAATGTGATGAGTCATGTAACTGCAGTAAAAAAAAAAAAAGAAAACATTCCCACAGCACAGATTGGAAAGAGATGTCAAAACAGACAGCACTAAACCATTTTAGGCAGCATGAAGAGACATGCAGACAGTTTTGTTCATTGTTCATTGTTCTCTCAGTCTCTGCAGGTGCTGAGAATTAGACCTAGCAATGTAGACCACACCTGTTGTTCTTAATGGTTGACTAGGGGATGAAATGAAAGCACATAAACACACTGGAATGACCTTATGAAAGCATCTTGCGTCATATGCACTGAGTATGCATCTAGGAGGAAATGTGCTTCTTTTTTCATCATTTTTGCTCATTAAAATGGTCATTAATGGATGTTTCCATATCAAAAAGCACATGCAATATTTGGAAATATTAGAAAATTCTTTTATCGTCTTTCTTAGCCCCTTGCTAATATTACAGGCTTCACACTGGAACTGCTTTCAGTTATCATCATTGTGTTTATAGATACATTTATTAGAAACACTTTTCTGTAAAGGGGTTCCTATTCTTCATCTAACCTCTCCCTGCCATTTAATTAATACTGAGCCCCCAAAGTGAAGCACTAGATCACGAGCTCCAGCTCCTAGGTCAGGGGCAGCAGCACAAGTGCAGTTCAGCACCTTTTAGCATGGAAGTAACAATAAATTCCCATTGAAATTGCAGGAAGAACATTTAACCTGCATTTCTGTCTAATGTTTTTTCCTCTGTCTTTGTCATCGTCACCTTTTATTCCACACAGCGTTTCCTCTGCAGTTTCACAGAACATGTCAAGAGCCATTTAACTCTGCACTAGACTCCCATCTTAAAATACATTTCCAATCATATTTTTGTTCTTAAATTGCTTTGTTTTTTTACAAACGCTCAAAAATGAAATCCATTTATTCAAGCATGATATTTGACTAATGACACTTCAATTTCTAATTTGGCAACATTCTAGACAACTTAATTACTTAGCTTACTAAAAGCACCTCCAGTAGAAATAAAGGCCACACATATATATGTTAATCAATCAAGATCCTTTTTTCTATTTAGAAGTTCTGTCCATGATCCATAGGGAACTATTTAGGACAAATTATGCAGTCTGAGCATTATTATAAACAGCCATTATCGAGCCTTTACAGAAACAGTTGAGAAGAAGTCCATGACTTTCCTGTTCACCCCCTGGTTTTTTTTAATGTTGACACATGCAGTCATGTAAAACCAATGTATGGTGCACATTTCAATTAAATCTAACAATCATTGTAATATTTTAAGAATTCTTTGGTTCTTATGGCATCTAGAAGCTACACAACATTATTCAATGGGAAGTAAAAGGCTGAACATTTAGCAAAAGCTTTATGGCAATTTCTAAAAATGGTGAGATAGCTATACAGAGCAGGCCTGATGTCAAAGCTCACATTCCCAACACCTTTGGCCATTGTCTGCACATTCTAATTCCAAATTTTTCTGTAACCCACCAAGCAAAACCAACTAAGCATAATTTATGTGCTTTTAGTTTCCCCTAAAACGTATTAAATAACCAAAACATAATCTTCTCTGTTATTACCACTAGCCCCACACAACTTTACAACAGCATTAGCTAAAAAAAAATGTATTTGGTCAATTTTATTGAAAGGCATTTAGTCAAGCCAAAATGTGACATCTGTAAAGTTCTATAGTCAGAAAGACAGAAGACAGAAAGAGTTCTATATTTAACGTTTATCATGGATGATCTGATTGTACGCTTGGTCAATCTTGTATCAAAAAATATTTTTCTAAATTTTCGATTTTCTGTTGTACACGTTTGTAAATTGTACTTGGCATTTCATTTTTTGTGAAATTATTTTATTTTACTATTCTCTTATTTTGTGAAATTATTTTTCTTATGCATGGTTGCACTGAATAGTGAGCAGCTTTTTAATTTCATTGTATATGTGTATGATGCAAATTGTACATGTGCACAGTGACAAGTAAAGGCATTCTATTCTATTCTATTTGTCTTTTCCAACCTTTGAGTTTTTTCCAACACCCCTAAATATAGTTAAGTCAAAGCAATTAGATAGAGTTTCTTGCCTCTTTAAATGCAAAACACAAAACAGGAAGATACAAAGAGTTGTTGGTTCCCTTAAAGTGGGTTTGTAGCAATGTTTGAAAATGTGTGGAGAGCACAAATATCATGCATGTCTACAATATTTTAGCTTTTTTATTCCGTTGCAGGCACGCACAAGAAAATGTATGGTTGGGCAAAAGCTTCTGAGACATAAAAACAAAAGACGCCTACATAAACAAGTGGGTTCTGACACTTGTACTAGTCTTAAAACAATGAGGATTATTCCTTTACACCCACCATACTGGAATGTTCTGGCCCATTTGACAAGCTGTCAAGTTCTGCATTGTTCTCTGTGCAAAAGCACAGTGACAAATGTGCAAGAAAAGAGCCGAGAATTGAGGAAAACCTTATAATGCAGCAGATCATTGCAACCATCGGTAGTCTCTTAGATAGCTATGGTAGATATTTGCATTGAAAATATCTACCATAGCTACCATTCCACAACTATTAGCAGTGTATAAAATGTAGATATCTGTAATGCCATGATAACGGCAATGCAATGTCAATAGTGGTAAAGCAAATATTCATAAAAGTACCAGGAAAATAGCCTCTACCCCCCAAAAATCTATACATGTGTTTCCTTTAATGCTACATCTTTATTTGAAAAGCAATGCAACCTCAAGGGGTTTGAACCACCACCAATTCACGAAGCCATTTGGAAGCATTTAAAATGTGCATTAAAAATCTGGGAATATATTCAGATCACGAGTGGTAATTAAGGATTTTAGCTCCTTCCATGCCAGTGCACTTGACTTAATAGTTACATGGGAAAATAGCTTTGTTTTTTGCAGTAACATGTTACATGGAGATTGACTTAGTGGTGGGAAAAAAGGCTATAATCTATGGCGTAAATGGTTAAAATCATCTTTTCAAAGGTTTAAATGGGACTGGAATGAGCAAGTAGTAATGAGATCAGGTTAAGACTGAGTTAAGTCTTGAAAAGCAATTATTCTACGTCTATGTGTGAATGGAAGGTCAGTGCTGCACTGCCAGTTAAACGTAAAACACACATTTTAGACTTTGTAATTATACCTCTCCGTGACACACATGTTTGTAAGCTAGAGCTCTTTGGTTCAGTGTATTTGTTAAAATGCAAACACGCCTGCAAAATTTCTTACTAGCTGAAGGTGAAGCAGTACATGGCTCACAATGCCATTTTATATTAAATCAGACCTTTAAAAACAAGAGAAATTTGAACTGGTGACAAAGATTTATAAAAATAGAAGTGGAGAGCAGTTTAAATATGCATGTCAACTGATTTATTCTATAAGAAAGAATGAGCCTGAATGAATGGCTGATGTTGATAAAGTGCATCAGGCAGTGAATGTGTCAGTGTGTCGCACTAATCACATGAATCCCTGACAGGTCAGCTACAGTTTACTCTGCCACTTTCAATCTAGCTATTGGAACTGTGACAGCTCTTGGTATTTGGACTTTACTCTCCTGACAATAAGCGCAGACCGATGGAGATCGCATGTCACTCCAATTAGAGCATGGACTAACTTTAATAGCAAACTGTTAGACTAACATCAGACTCGTCCCTGCAAATCTGGGGCGCCGTTATTGAAAAGGCCAAAGCTGGGCACCTTGATGGGGTGGCAGCATGAGGCTGGTTGAGAGGTCAAACTGACACAGCTCAAAGAAAGGATTGCAGCTATCTCAGCCGCTCAGCTGTTAGACGGGATTCTTCTGGAAGACAGATTTCAGCTACAACCCACTCAACCAGTATGATGGAGGTTACCTAAACTTGAGCAATCGTTAAAAAAAAAAATGAAAGTAGAAGGATGAAAATGAAATGTCAGTTAACTTGAGTAATGTTGAAGGCAGAAAAGACCAATCTACTTCTACCAAAGAGTTTGAACAATGGATTTTTGAAAAGAGTGGCCAGGCAGTGGCAGCAAGCAGCTGTGAACACTTGTTTAATTCTTGAATATAAAAGACTACAGGGTCCTTCAAATGCCTAATAATTTACATAGAAAAATCTTCCAAAACTGTTGAAAGAGAAAAACATCTGCCCTTTCATTTAGTGGCATTCTTCTTTATACTGATTCACACAATGGTTTTACCATATGGCATATGCAGCAGTGAGAAGATGTCTCTGACTCTTTTTTTGGTAAAAAAATGAAATGTCCTCATGAGAAAAATGGCCTCCTTGACAAATGCAGAATTTGTTCACCTCCAATTACAACTTTCTTTGCACAAAATTGCTAACAAAAAATATCAGTACTAAATTGCATGGTATAAAATAAAATCCTTAAGGTGAAACTAAACATTGGCACACAAAAAACAAAAACAAAAATTACTGATAAATACATTTGTTGTTTTTATTAAAGACCCACTTCAAATGAAAATCATGTTTTGGGTGTTTTTAACATTGAAGGAGGACATGTAAAAAGAAAATTAAACTTAAAATAGCATTTCTGAGTATTCCTTTATTCAAATCATTGTGAATCAGGAGCAGACGAAAAAATGCTGCTGAAAAAAGCTGTAGCTGGGACACAGGTGCTACAATCACTGGGCTACAAACTCTATCTGGTTTCAAACTCTACATCTAGATAGCTCCAATATTGCTAGCCATTTCTGCTGCACCTGTAATGTTTGGTTGGGGTTGTGAGGCGCTTTAAGCTAACGGGAGAGCATGTAAACAGATGGATGATGGGAAGTGGATGGCCTTACACCATGCCAACAGTCCCGCCCACAACTCAGAGGCAAATTTCTAATGAACTACTCCTGCTCTGCAGAAAGTACAACCTAGAAAATGACTCAGGATTTTTTTTTTTGGCAAAAAATGGCAGAATCATATTTAAAAGTCCACTGGGAACGCTTTTATAAGGATCAAAGATGATCGGTGGGGGATTTTAAAATAGCATGGCTAATACGACACAGAGAAACAAAGATGAATGGATTTTTAACACATATTTAGCTTCAAGTACTTTTTTGAGTCAATCAGAACTTGTTAAAAAATACCACACTTAAACTTGTATATTTTTATAATAACTTTTTTAAATGCATTGCCCACCAACTAATAATACAATTTGCATCATAAATGGTTTTAAAAATAACGATATGGTCAAATGTGTATTTACCGATTTAAGTAACAGATTAAAGAAGCACTCGTATTTCTAAATTGAAAACACAAGTAAAAGCTAAAAAATGCACAATATTCATCTTTCTATCTTTTTTCTTTTTGTTCCATTTGAGCTATCAGCTAAAATATTAAATATTTTAATCTGAAACTCTGCAATGTTTCAAAAGGTTTTTTGCACTCACTTCAAAATTTGAATATTAAAGGTTCCAGGCCACCCAGAAACCTAGTGCTGAGTGCTTCTGTAGCTCCTGAATATGTGCCATTTTTGTCTTAGTGTCAGAGAAATAAGACAACACTGGTTTTCCATGATGTTGGCTTAAGTTGCAGATGACAGAAGCACAGCACTCAGTTCAACACTGCCGTGCTCCCCAGCTCCCTGACCCACCTTTTGGTTCCTTCTGTTTGAAAGACCAAACCATCAAAGCCAAGACTGTCAGTTTGACTGCTTTTACTTTCAGATTCAGCTCACTCTAATATTTATAGCTGACGAGAAACTTTTTGAATCACACTTTCAACATCCAGAAAGGAGTCCAGACATGTCTGCACACCCCTCCAATGCAAGGAGAAGACACGACCAAGGAGACTGTCTGAGTAAGTGGAAGTATTCGGTGGGGAAGATGAAAATCAAGATGGGCATTTCGGATATGCATTATAGACGAGATGAACTGATTATACAACAACCCTACTGTGTTTGAGAGATTTCTGCATCAAATCCATGCATCAAAACAGATTCTGAAGACTCTTCTGAGCAGAAGCAAAAGCATTGTGGACTTAGCAACAATGTATAAGAGAAATCATCATTGAATGTCTGCATGTGTTTTTTTTTTCTTCCTAAAAAATATCCTGGCACAAACAAAATTACAAAAAGATCCTTTACAAAAAACAACAGGTGTTTTCTATGTTTTCCTGTTTCGTTTTTCCACTGTTATCAAAGTGACCGGGCTTGCCTCTCCTGTTGGTTTATATGATAAAGGACTCTGGGTGTAAGGATCTGATAGGATATGATAACTGAAGTGCTCATACTTTTTGCTCTCCTCCTATATCATTTAGAGAACAGTAACAGTGAGACAGCAGATTGTGAACTGCTAATTGCCTCAGAATACAATTACTGCTGCTGTAAGAAGCACTTATCATTAATCAGTCTACACAGACATTAAAAAGAAAACCAGTTAGGTAGAGATTGTATTCGTATAGCATCTTAATCATGCAGCAATATCTTAAAACCACACACAACTATACACTTTAGTACAGAGTTTATGGGGGAGACAGAAGATTTTAAAATAAGGAGTTGCCTTGAGAGTTTTCTCTTTTTTGGGACTCCCAGCTACTTTGTAGTTTAGTAGCACGTGGCAGTTGAGAGGAGGACTAAGTTACAAAACACATTTGAGTTAAGAAGAGGCATGAATGTGAAATAGGAATTAACCAACTATCAGGTCATGACACATCACATGGCTTTGCCTTTTTCACTTTATACAGATACATTTAAAAAAATGTAAATACTGTGGATGAAGTTCAACCTTTTTTGTCAGTTTAAAACAAAAAAAAACACTCAATTTTAAAAACAGAGTGGGGCAATATTAAGTAAAATTGTCCAAGTCAAAGGCTGGACTAGTTTAGTGTTTTTTGAAAACTTCCACATGACCTAGTAGCACAAATTCAACCTGAAATGAACAAAGTCGGCAAAACATTCAATAACGTTGCTTATAAAATTAATCTTAAAAATAATGTTTTCCCTTTTTATTGAGAGCCTTTTATTGTAATTTAATTCCAATGGGAATCTTTCCCACATGGCCAACAACAAGGACAAAATAAAATATTAAAAGGAGTAATAGTCTGCAAAATATTTAATAACTTTAATCATAAAATTAATCTAAAAAAAGATTGTTTACACTTTTTATCCATTATCATTGTAATTTAATGACATTTTTCCCACAGGCCATCAACAGGCAAAAAATGATAACATTTAAAAGAAAAATAAAGTGTCTACAGTAGCAAGAAAATTTGCAAAAATGACTTTTATTGAAGCTTAATGGAAGATTTGTTATCATTCGACTGTTATTTCTTTCTACATGCAACATTAAATAATAAATACAGCAAAAATCAATTGCATTTATTTCTGAAAGCGCTTTGCTGGATTTGTTATAAATTTCACAACATTCTACTGAACAGCCTAAATCTAATTTCCAGTGTGAAAATCAAAATGTCTTGTAGCAGCAAAGAATTAAAGCTCAGTTCACTGCTCTGCTGGATGCTCACTTTATTGAGATACTTGGAGCTTAAGAAATCTGTCATGAGTAAAATGATTCCTCTGTGCTGATTTACTTATCGTCATTAAAGACGCTAGGTCTTTTATCCACAGGTCTTTAACTGGCTTTAAAGACAAACACACTGGCAGTGCATTGTGGGATTTGTAGTGTATTACCTGCACAGACAGGCCACCTCTAATAGTAATAAGATGTTAACACATGGATATGAATTTCTACAACTAGGCTGTCGATACTCAGATGACGTCAAGGACCCCATAGAATCCCTTCTCAACTCTATCTTAAAATATGAATGACCAAGAACTTATTGCAGCTAAACCAGGAAAAAAAGTGAATAAGTGTTATATGAGGCTGATAGTGACAAAATTAAGCATCTATTAGTAAAATCACATAACCCAGCAAGTGACCTTAGAGTATATTCAGATGCTGATAATGGTTTCCTACCACATACTCTTTGCACAACCAAGATGTTTTTTTATCATCTTAAAAAGAAGTAAAATGGTCAGACTCTTTCCCTCCAAGGCTTCATTCTGTAATGGTCTCCTTTCCTCTCCAGTCTTGCTAAGGAGTTGATAAACAAATTTAAATAAGTACAGAACTCAGCTGCTCGTCTCTTAACAGGAGAGCTCACATGGTCTCGGTTTTCAGGTCTTTGTACTGGCTGTCTGTCTGCTTTAGGATCAATTTTAAGAATCTTTTTTTGTTTTTTTTTAAATCTCTTAATGGTCTCCATCTTTCAGATATTTTTCTTACCGTACATTTCACTCAGAACTCTTTAGGTTCTTGGGTGCGGGTTTGATAACAATTCGCACCGTAAGAATCAAACTCATGGTGAGGCTGCTGGTCCATGCCTGTGGACTCTGAGACCCTCTGCTTCAGAGGAGATTTTCATATTCAATTTGGAAACCTATCTTTTTAAAATACATATAAATGTAGCATGCAGTTGAATATATTTTAGTACTTTACTAGTTTTGCTTATCATTATTTTCAAGCCTTGATGTGGTTTATCTAAAATTAAAAATCTTAAATTTTAATTTTATTGCTTCATTTATTTGATTAAATTTACCACAAAAAAAAAAAACATTGTAACTGGCACTATAGTAAATACTACAAATTTAATTATTAACATCTATTATCATTTTTTTAATATCTATTTGATTATTTTTAACATTGTATTTTTACTTTTTACTACACTTTTTATGTTTTGTTATTGTTTTTATTTTTTATTTCCCGTATTTCCTTACTTAGTGGTGATTTTAATAAAAAGTGTTGTACTTAAATTCTTATTTTCTCTTATTTTTCAGTTTTTTACATGTTTTCTGTTTGTCTGTTTGTGTGTTTTATTGTGTTTTGTTAGTGTGTTGAATCCTATCGTACTTGGGGTAAAGCCCTGTGTGTAGTAAACGTTTATATGAAAAGTGCTATTAAAAAAAAAAAGGCGGCTTATTTAACTGTTTGATTCAGGAGGACTTTAAAGGGCATTTTTGTGTATTTAAGTTTATTGCAGTTTAATTAAACAGGAATTCATAATTAAAAAACTTGGACCTAGTTAGTGGAGTATAATTAGCAAATCTTAATATTGTGAAATGCACAAAGCAGAAAAGCCTGTTTACGATCTTAAACTAATGGTGAAACTTAAAGGTTTAGACAAAATAATATAAAAAAAAATATAAAAAAAAGACTACCCTTCATAAAAATGACCCTTCTCCTTCAAATCTATCATGAGGTAACATGTAAAAACTCAAAGAGTAAAATCTGATGTATCTTTACATTTTACGTTACACATCTAAATTACTGCAGGAATATCTTAGCATAGAAAATAAAAGAAAAAGGATTTTAAAGATGCTATTGTATACAACTCTTATATTCTTCCATAATCAGAGATATGAATCAGTGTTTACACATTTACATATAAATGCATGTTGTCTGTATAAGTGTCTGCACTGTGCCTATCAATCTTAAATGTCCAGCCAAAGAAAAAGGCTTTTTGGAGCATATTTCATTATTCATACAGGATCTAAATGGTTGATTTGGAATAAATCAGACATCAACATTATAAAGCATTATAAAGCTACAAATATACTCTGAACAGCTAGCATATGGGTATAATGAACGCTGAAGACTAAGGTGGCAGGAAAAAGAGCACAAACTGACAAACAAGAGTGAAAACTTAGGGATACTTTACCATCTCTTCTCTCACCATCTTGATAGATTTTCTCTGACCCACATTATCATAAAACAGACAGCCTTGTAAACAGCTTTGAATATGATTCACTGCACTGTCTGTACTGAAACAAAGGCTCTTTCAAACTGTCCCATATTTCCTTCGCTGAGATAGAAACCTGTAATCAGGCCATTCTCAGACAAGACAGCCTGTATGCAATATTGAAAAAAACTCTAGAAACTCCAATCACGCTCAGAAAGAACATAATTAATTATTTATACGTGTTGCATGTTTAGGTTGCTTTCCTGCTACATGGGCAAAAGCTGGACTCATTGCTCAATCTGCTAAAAAAAAAGTAGGGTGGAGGTTTGTTACCTTTCAAAAGGGTTTGTGAGATTATGGCCACAGAAAAAATTATTCAATTTTATTTAAAAAAATATATATCCTAGTCCGGAAATAGTAGGATTTCCTGCAAGCATCTACGATTTCACTGTTGTGTAATATTTTAGGGTTGCAGGGAGGTGTCGCTAAAAATGAGGGTTTGATATTAAATATCTCTTGCTCTGACCTCTATGTATTTCATTTGGCATAAAAACTGGAAAAAAAAAAAGTTACAAAAAAGAAAAGAAAAAGACGACTCAGTGAGAAAAGTCATAAATGTAAAGCCTCTTTATCCTAATATATGCTCACTTGAGTATTAAAAATTAGAGAGAGAGAGAGAGAGGTTTTTTTTTCAGCTTGTTGGATTCAGTTACAATACCGAAACTGTCTGAACCTTTAACACATGAAGCAGATATTTTTCAAGAATGGCATCATGGTGTAGAGGGTTGCATAAGGGCTGCCTGAAGCCTGTTCCTTTGAGTCTATCATGCAGCAACCTAATAAAGAGACATGCATGTGATATAATTAATATGTTTCATAATGTTGATAGTTGCTGATATTAAATAAGAAAGCTGTAATGGGCTTTTGACACTACTGTAGTCCCTTCTGCAATTATTGTGCGGACAAATAAGCCCGGCTCTTCTGGGAGATAATAGATGTTTGTTCATTAGAGGTGCTGGTTGGAGTGCCAGCATCCGTTTCATTTTTTCGAAACAGGTCATAAGTCTACAAAAGGAGTCTACCTTCTTTAAAGGTCTGTCACAGATGACCCACAGCAGTGGACAACTGTGGCAGAGCCATTTTGGCTTTTTGAAAACACACTTTTCCATCTGAGAGAGAAAAAAAAAAAAAAGAGCATTCCTAAAATGTCAGCCTTTCAAACAATAGTTGGAAAGGTTGGCTTTTGAAAAGAAAATATAGCTCAAAGATTACCACACAGGTTTCAACATTCCTATCTGGACCTTTTAGATAGGAAAAAATGAAGTTCTTTTGTTTGTTTGTTTTGGCTTTTCAAAGTCTTTAGTAGACTCTGCAGTCGGGATAACCCTCAAACAGCCGTGAAAACTGCTTGGTTTGAATGCATCGTTTGATGCAAATGAAAGCTGAGCAGAAAATGTGCAGAGAGGGGTTGAGTCAAAAACAGATGCATGAGTGATGGCACAACTGGCAAAGTTAGCAAAACACACAAATAATTGTGAGAATGTGGTAAGGGAAGAAGCAAATATGAACATTGAAAGCTTTAACGTTAGTTTTAGATTCATTTATATGCTAACCTTTTATCGTACAGATCAGCCAAAAATAGATTTGACTTCTACTTAATAACTAAAAAAACTGCTAAACGCTTTCAATTAAAGTTATATAACTTACAGTTATAGTTATATACTAAGAAAAATAAAAAATAACGAGATCTTATTTATACAATATTTATCTCATGAAAACTTTGGAAATTTGCAATATTGATTATGTAATGATATAAAACCAGTTTTCAACAGAGCACAGTGCACTTTTTGATCAAAATGCGCGGAACTTTGTTTTAATCCTCCACTGATTTTCAAGAATCTGGGTGGATTAAACCAATTAAGTCCAGTGAAGACAGGTACTCCACCCCGATACTCCTGGCAGAAGTGCAGAGACTACCACAGTAGTCAAACAGCAACCTACAAACCAAACACGTCAAACAAGAAAAAGCACTTTTACTGTAACTACTGGTAAGCTTATAACCATTCTACACTTCAGTGGCATGAGTATGTTTAGTTTGTGAATATCTGGTTTGGATAAACAAATCAGGAATAAACGCTGTGTTGCTCAGATTTTATTTCTTAAAATTTACCGTATTCATTACTTTCTCAAAATTCTGCCTCAATTCTGAGGCTCGCTGGACCACCACGGCTCAGTGTGCCTGCGTCTTCTCATCTGATTAGAGTTGGCATAAATTACTCAGTATGAATGGTTTGTTTACTAAGAGTTAAACTTCTATTTATGACACATTTTTAAAGATCTTAAGTGATTGTGGCAATCAAGACAGAGATGACTTTAACAGAAGGGCTGAGAATACTCCACCCTTCACAAAGTTTCACTGCTACAATTAAAGTCAGGAGGTCCTGGTTTATGTCAAATGTTTTACCTCCATAATCAGCCTTAAGGTTTTGGTTCCTGTTGAAGAGAGCCCATGTAGAAAATTCCTCAATGAGCCAAAATACTGACAAAAATCTTCTTGTGGTCAAAATAAAACTATGCCAGGTTTTTCCCTGAAAGACCTCAATGCTTCCATGCTGTTTACACCTCCTACACTGCCTGCATGGATAGTAAAATCAGTGAAAAGAAACAAATCACCTTAGACACCTACCAGCTGTTTAACCTTGAACTGAAATGAGTGCTGACAGCTTATCTGTGGGCACAGGAAACTGTTCCTCTGTGGGCTACTTATCCAATTCCTATTGTTTTTTGTTTTTTTTTTGGTTTAGAATTAAGAATATTTTGGATGCTGCTTGAGATTAAATGTTAGGGGAAAAAAACAATACTCATTGATTTATTTAAATCATTTTAATTTTCAGTCTTGACTTGCATCTAGACTTTGCTCATCAATAACTATGTTTACAATTCTTGAAGAACAAACTACAGGATCACTTGATTTGATTATCTTAAATTCATGTCGCATTTCCAACTGCCCAAAAGAATTTTAGACAAAAAAACGCAGTTTTGAAGGTACTGATAATTAACACTAATAGATAAATTGTTCCTTCACATCAGACTATGGCTTTACATATGTACCTATCTGATTAAAAAAATGTGTTTTGGAGAAAAACTTGTTTCTATATTAACAAAACCTCTGCATCAGTTAAAGGTTGTTTTCTATGTTTTTTTTACCTTTCCTATTGAAGGAAGCCTTGTTGAGACCCACACAGTTTTATATTCATAGCTGGGAAATGCCAAGTGCTACCACAGATCAACTAAGCAACATCACTGAAGCAATTTTGGTTATGAGTATTGCTCAAGGAAACCTAGTGGTGTAAGGAGGGTGGAACAAATGCTGCCGGTATCTGTCCCAACTTTATTTCTGTTACTGACAGGCTGTTACTAGTGGGACTTGAACCAAGAACCCTCCAGCCAGGGTGTCCATGTCCATTATAATTAAGCAAAAACAAATAAAGGGAAAAAAAAAAACACGATGCAGTTTAATTAATATATCTTTTGTTTAGAACCGGCTTAATATCTGTTTCGACACAACAGAGTGGATCTCAGGTGGGGTGCTTGTAGCTTCTGGTAACTAATATGAAGTCAAGTACCTCTTTTCGGAGGTCATAATTATCTGTTTTGCTGCTGCTGCACCACTTGGAGTCATAATGTAGACCAATAATATCCACAAACTGCCTTATAAATACCTAGAACTGTTGGTAATATCAACAAAATTGGGGCTAAATAAAATGACAAAGAGGGTAAAAAGACAGAGAAGTCTTGTCCAGTCGCTATTTAGATACTTAGTTCCTCCTGGATCTTTTGGATTTTTTAATGATTGCTGCATCACAAAAAAGCCTCAAGTTGCAACTAAAGGTTGGGACATTTTTTAATAATATTGTTTAACTAAAGACTGTAGGAAGACATACAAATTTTAAAGTTGTTGTTTGTTTGTTTTTCATGTAACCCCAGAAATGCAAGGCATTCATGAGATTCCTGATTAAACGGTCATTTATTTTAAAATAAAGCAAACCTTTGTTTCATGTTTGTGCGGGAGCAACTGTAAACCTCAAACAATTACATTTTAGCAGCATGCTTAATTAAATTTACACAAAAAGACCCATTCGTGGAAAAAAAAGTACTTTTTTTTGTTTCAAAATAACTGTTTATACTGTTTCATTGAACAATTGTACAATTAGTGCTTTTATTTACACATCTTTATCAGCAGATCTCTAGGTCTTTGATGAGTTGACTTAGTCACAATTATCACATGGAAGTGGGGATGTTATAATCACTATGTAAAGAGTGCAACACAACATTACTCGTTGAAAATGAAAGGGATTGGCCAAAGCTGGGGCAAAGTTACAGTGATTGGAAGAAGTTGCTGCGTTGAGAAAAAAGGTGTGGGAATTGGTTGAATTTGTGGAAATGTGTGTGATCGCAACATCACAAAATCCTGGAAACACTGGAAACCGAAAAAACTATTTGCTCTGAAAAAATAAAAGCCAATAGGTTTATTTCTTTCTTTCTTTCTGATGCAAGACTTTTACTGTTACAAACATTTTTTAGAAATTCTAAACGTGTTAAGCTTAAGTGATTATGATTCATAAAAACCAAAGTGGTAATAAAAGTCAAATTAAATTTTAACCACCCAAGCTCCTAATATTAACAGTTTCCTAAATATATCCATGGTCTTTTTTACTTTATGCCTAAACCACTCGTTTTTAAGAGCCTCTAAATCAGGAAGCGCCACACTGAAAGGCAGAGAAAATGGAGACATGATCAGCTCAAGAGCCAAGGTAAACAAGCCAAGGAACACGAGCCGTTTGTAAGCCATAACAAGACGATTATGTTGGTGGCAGCAAGTAACCGCTGTCTGATATGGAGAAAGAGGGAGGTTGCCTTGTCATGTAGCAGCTTCTGCTGCCAAACATATACTCTCTGTTTCCATTCCAACAGGGCTGGATAATGAAGTTCAGCCACCACAAGAAAGCTGCACTGGCTGGGTTCTGAATGCATAATATGAATTAATACTTGAGAATCCTGCTTGAGGTTCTGGCTTTTTTCAAAAATGACAACCATGCATTTGGATGCATAACACAAATCCAAGTTTTACAAGTCAAGTTATTTCTTTAAACTTAATGCTAGGTGTCTGCTGAAAAAAACATGGCACTAAGGCAGAATCAAAAAAAGTAGTGGCAAACTTTAATCTCCTAAAAGCGAGTGGGACGGCTTAACTATACAAAAAAAAAAAGAAAGAAAGAAATCTGCAAGCCAACATCCTAAAGTGGAAGTTTTTGCTAACGATGTCTGTGCCAAGTCCTCAGATAAAAGCCACTCAACCCCTGCAGCCAAGGTCCCCATTTTGAAACAGTAGCTATTTTAATGTATTAGGCGGGCACAAGGTTGGAGTAGAGGGAGGGCATTGGCAACTGAGTTGCATCTATATAGATGGATGGTTTTGTAAGAAAGAGAGAGCCCACAGAAGAGGAGTAAAGGCTACTCTACAACTGTAAGGGCTGTTTCCCCCTCTGTGTGACAGTTAGGCCATTGCCAAGGCAGCCACCCTGTGCCCCCATGGTATGCAGACACTGTCGCTCTCATACATCAGGAGAGGGGAGGGTGGGGAGGGAACTGAAATTTGTGTGGGAGAGGAGGAGATGGGAAAGGAAGTTACAGTAACTTGCAACCACAGAGGTGTCCATCAAATCAAGAGAACTTTCTTTCTAACCAACAACTCAAAGCAAAATATTAATATTTTATTATTACTGTTGTTGCAACATCCAAGGATTTATTACATTTATTTAATGCACATGTGTCAAACTCAAGGCCCGCGGGCCAAATGTGGCCCACCATTTCATTTTATGTGGCCCACCATTTCATTTTATGTGACCTGTGAGAGCATACAAGTTTTTCAATTCTTAAAATAAAAATTGGTGTGAATTTTTTCATATCTAGGGGGAATCGGACCTGAAATATTGGATTGGGCAACTATACATTAGGACTTAAACACTGTCCATATAACCTAACCCGACAGAATCAAATTTTAAAGGATTTATACTATAGTAACTAGCACACATATGTTTTCTATGCAACTGTAATTGTCACTTTAAAAAGTTAGAATAAATAAATAAATAAATGAGTATTTTAACATTAAGGAGTAATTAATTTAATTTTTCATTACATTTAGTTAAACGTATAAGTTATATCTGGCCCTTTGAGGACAGCTACTATGCTGATGTGGCCCTCTGTGAAAATGAGTTTGACACCCCAGTGAGTAAGTGGTGTTCATACAATTTCCCTTAAAAAAAATCTAACTACCTTTAAATGCAAATGAAACAAAAATTAAAAAACATTACTCGTAAAAATGGATAAACATACATTTTTAAATCTAAAAGTCCCACTCTGATTATTTTTGATCTATTTTCAAAGCGTCTCCAGTGGTCTTTCAATTAAGATTATGCAGTTTTTTAGACTAAATTAGAAATTCTGTCATTTTTTAGGACTTGGTTCCTGCAGAACGACAGTAGTTTAGTAGAAATTAGCCTCGGAGTTGTGGGCGGGACTGCTGGCATGGAGCAACTCCACCCCCCACTTTCAGTCATCCATCTGTTAACACGCTCTCCCACTAGCTTCCAGCCCTTCAAACTCCCCCAACCTAACATTACCGGTGCAGCAAAAATGGCGAGCAATATTAGAGCCATCCAGCTGTACGGTTATGAGCCAGATGCCAGCTCGGACGAGGAAAATGAAAACGTACAGAGATCTAGTCGTCTGCAGGTGGATGCATCAGAATGGAGCAGAGCAGGAAGCTTGTGGCTTACCGTAATAACTTCTAAGTCACAGCTACAAGCTGTTTCCATCAACATTTTTTTCGTCTGTTTGTGATTCACCATGATATGAATCATGAAACACATGTGTCCTCCATTGTTAGAAAATGCCACAGGGGCATGTTAAAAACACCATTAGAGGGTCTTTAAAGACTTATGGGGCCTTCCCAATGCTTTACCGATTTGAAGGTCGTCAATTTCACATATGCGGTAAAGAAATAGCGCATAAATGAGCAAGGCTTCTTAGTCATGAAGCTTTTACTGTTGAAAACTGAAGTAGTAGGGGGGAAAAAAGAACTCTACTGGGCTTGGTTTATTTTTCATTTTTAAAGACATTTCACTTCTTCTCCAATTCTAAAATACAATGGTAACAGAGTTGGTTTATACTGTATGTTCATTTTCAACGTGGTCATAACAAGAAATGTTTGACCAAACACACATTTCCGTACTTTTTGTGCTAACTTTGTGTGTATGTAATCAATCCAGCTGTCTGCTGGCTGTGGTGTTTTTTTTAGACTGACACACAACGAGCTTTTATACTATATACTGTTACACCCATCTTGGAGATAAACATGCGTCATCCTGAAGCTACTTTTTATCATAACATTCAAATGCCAGTGGAACTTCAAAGACACTGGCCTTTCAGTAAGACACTGACAATTTGTTCATACAGTAAAAGGAAGCACTCTGCACTCTATCATTGTGTGCTGAATGACAACTGTGCTGAGCTGCAACCCACTCATTATATTCAGATTTTCAAAGCACAGAAGAGGCCTGATGCTCATATCCTTTGATTTGTTTTAGATCTACTGTGATGTAAGCATACCAAATACTTCCCAGACTCAAAAAAGGAAAAAGCAAAAACCCAGAGAATACAACCTGTTCATTGTACTCTATTAGGTCTAGATTATTACTAGTATCTGGCATTTAAATGGAAGCCCAGATGATAAAAACACATCTTTTTCAGCTGTTTGTGCCCATCAAACAATTTTCTCTGGAATGAATGAATATGATTTGGCGCCGTGCTTCTGCAATCAGTGCGTCTTGTTTAAACTGAAATAGATTTCTCACCCACAGTTCAGCCAAGAAGCAGAGCAGCTTCTCCAAAATAAACGACAACAAAAAACTGAAATGATTTCCTTTACCACTGTCGTCATAAGCTCTGGCAGAATGGCACCATGCTATCAACGGATTAATGATTAGTGCAGAAGCTGTGTGTTGAACTGAGCAGCCTGGTGAGGGATGAATAGTAATCACAGGAATGGGTGATACAGGAATAAAGGGCGACATTAAACCAATGATATGTAAATAGCAATTGCAGTAGGATTTGAGATCCTGATGCCATTCCTATCTAGGTGTCAAACATGTTCTGTGGGTGTGCAAAACAACATCCAAGCATCTACAAATCCCCCCAGTGCCTTTTGAGACGTAAAAGAATCTGGAAAAGAGGAAAATAAAGGTATAGGATTGGGGATTGGAGGAAAGCAGGATAGAAATGGGAAGTATGAGGAGTGGGTAATAAGGAGAGAGAATCAATGGGTACCCCACAGCAAATAAAAGCCATGACATCATCGCATGGCAAGAAGCAGGGAGTGAGCTGGTGAGAGATGGGGGCAGAAAGAGAGAGGGAGGAAGAGACGAAAGCACCCACAGTCACCCATTCTGCCTCTCGGGGCCCAAACGCTGCAGTGGATAAGAGACGAACAATGTGCTCCCAATGAATGGGATCCCAAATCCCACCAGGGAAAAAAACAAATTACCAGTGGGAAAGTGAAAGGGCAAGCGAGGGATGGAGAAAAAGACAGAGAGAGATGGAGAGAGAAAAGGAGGACTCTTAAAAAGATGTGCACACAAAGTAACAAAGCATCTTGGGACATGTAGAGCAAGGCAAGTAGAGACTGAGACAAAGCTGCTTTTGTGCTTTGTGGCTGGTGGGTGGCATGAAGTGAAGGATTTGAACATGGTACTATTTACATCTGAACCCTCCAATATATTGATTGGGTCATGTAATCCCTCAAACGATAAATGAACAGGTTGGATATACGCAGGATGTGTTGTTTGCCGAGTCGACATGACAACAGCATGTGGGAGGAAAGAAGCGGGATTTATGTAACTCATCATGAAAGCACTGAGCTGACTTTCAAGTTTGGCCTGCTGCTCATGATGCAGGTTTGACAGAAACATCATGCAATGCTCAAGAAGAGGGCTTTTATCCACAGAACCTCCTTGCAAAAAGTCAAAAAGGGTTTGTTGACTGCATTCTTCCGCTAACTGCATTTACAAATAAAGGTGCACCCTTCACTTGGAGTGCTTGAAATGTATGTCGAGGGCAATCTATGTTCTTTGGAACAAAGACCTTCCGTTTCTCTGATTACAGCACCAGAGCTGTAAGCCATAACAGAGAGAGTAAATTAGAATCACAGGAAGAAAAAGCCTTTCAAGTCTGAAGCTTTGATAACCAAACAGGCAGGTTTCCACAAACAGGAGTTTTGTCAGAGTATGTATGTAGATAGCTGGGGACAGCTTGACACAAAACTTCTCCTGAAGAAAAGAAAAACAAGCGAGATCTTAACTTATGAATAAGGTTTAAATAAAAGAAAGGAAGGAACCTTGAATGGTGACTTTTGTCTTGGGAGCCGCAAGACAGAAACTTGAACAGCAGCGTAATGCAAGTCAAAGATGCTGCAACTCTCTGATCTGACAGAAATGTCATCCCCTTGACAATTCAGAGACATGTGTGTGTGAATGAGTGCAATTAACAGCGGGGCTGAAAGGATGCTTACAGACTCTCAACAGATGAGAAATTTAAAATGAGTGCAGTTTGAGCTTTCTTGAGGTCACAACTTTACTAAAGGTTGATGTTTAAAGAATTATCTCCATTCAGACAATGAAATCTCATCTCTTTTATTCAGTCAAAAACATAGTTAGTGTTGCAGTCTGTTGGTTTGATTAAAATGTGTGACCTTTAAGAAAAGAACTGAGGCATTTAAAGCTGGAGGAAGTAATACATTTGAATTGAACAAAATTTAAAGAGCAGGCTGCCCAGTAAAAACATAAGACATTAACAAGAGGCTCTTCTGTAAAAACATTAAAAGACAAAGATGACCTGGAGGAACAACAATCCGTAGTTCTCAGATTTTAATGAGTTTAGATGACAATCTGATTGAAACTGTGATTGAAACATATTCCAGTAATGTTTTGATCCCCAAAAAACTGACATTGTTGAGTTTTGAGTTAAAAAAAAGGAGAAAATAAAGGCTTTACTTGAATCCCAATGGTCTTTTAATAAACACTATGTCGGTTTCATCCTAAAATAAAAGAAATCTGTGTCATTTTCTAGGATACAGTTTCTGTATAGTGTCAGTACTCTAGTTCACTAGAAATTTGCCTGTGAGTTGTAGGCCGGACCATTGGTGCAGAGCAACCCCGCCCCCCTTCCCCTTCTTGTAGCTGAGAACTCAGAACAGGGAGCTTGTGGTACTAATTTTCTTTATAGATGTTCTCCATCATCAGAAAAATGCCACAAGAACATGTAAAAAACACCAAAATCATGATTTTTACTGCAGAGGGTCTTTAAACATGAAATGTCTTTCCAATTAAATGACCTTTTCAAAACACTGGATGTTTTTCTTTGGTTCATAAGGAAGTGGTCTTTGAGTATGAGTGTTTGTTTCTTTTGGGTACTCATTCATGGAGTGAGAGGAAGGGCTTTTATCTCCAACACCTGGAAGATTCTTGACTTACTTCAAGATCTTATTTCCCCAATGTTTATTGTGCTTCTCCTCCCTGACATCCGTTGCTTTCAGTGTCCCCGCATCAGGGGTTCTTCTTCAGCTGCTTTTTCTGCCCTCCACCACTCTTCTATTTGTGTTTTTAAAGGAAAAAGTTCAGTGCTATCAGCGCAGAGGGTTTAAGGAAAAAGGTATAAAATGCTGTAGACAGTAAAGCCCCTAAAGGCAGAGAGTAAGATTTGTAAAACTGGTCTATATATATATAAAACTTGACAGTGTACTTTAGTTTTTCTACAACTAGGAGCAGAATTGGCCATAATGGAGATCACTGATCTGTTAAAAAGCTGTTCTTACCTATAAATCTTGATGAAAGGCACTGTAGGGTGAGGAAAAGAAAATGCAAGATTTTACTGAAGGCAGCATTTTGTACATTCATTTTCCTCAGAGTCTTGAAACCTGGAAAAGTTGTAGGTTATCAACTATCATCAAGCCTGGCAACCACAGATAGTCTTTGAACCCCAAGTGGAGAGTAAGAAAAAGCCTAAAGAAAGGCAGCTGTATTAGTGCAGTTCTCATCTTGCCCCTGCAGCCTGGCTAGGTGAATGTTAAAAGCTCCAGTGGCAGTGTTCCCAGTGCATGGACAGGTTTATAAATGTCACCGTAGCTTTGAGCAGAAGAGCAGATGCTCCTTTTAAAGTAAAAAAAAAACAAATGAGCGAGTTATTTTAACTTTCTGATGCATCAGAGTGACAGGCATGTTTGTGCATAACAAGAACCAAACAGTTGGTTGCTAATCCTCTTTTCTAATTCAGCTTTATTTAATTTAATTAAAGCAGCAACAAGATACAAATGAGGTGGGTCTAACATCCAAGAGATTTTAAGGCTTAAATTAATAAAAAATAAAAAAAGTTGTATAAATGTGATATAATTTCTAATTATTACTTTATTGTCACTAAGTCTAAGTTTGACACCCTTCAGATTAAGCAATGATATATATTTTTGCTTAAAGGATCCCTGTGGTTAATATTTGTCTGTGCATTTCCAGTTCGTATAGTGTTAGATTAAAAACGAACTGATCAGCCGCCAGTGTGCATCCTTCTTCTAGTCTTGCTTTTTTTTTTCTTTAAAGACACCGTCCCAGTCATTCCAGGTTCACCGAAGACTTTCCTGACTGCAATATATTCAAGTGCAGCGCTTGTAACTGCATTATTAATGCTTAGCTAATGATTCCAAGGCCAAATACTTATAATGGAACAACTGGCACTGCAGATGAGCCATCAGTCACTGTTCAATTTATGAGTAAATCTCATCCATATTTCAGCTTCAACATGCTGCTTCACTGCTTTGTTGTCCACACGATGCAAGCTGGAAAAAGTTCAGCAACCACAGGACTTCACCAACACTGAACTGAAGGACAACTATTCTCATATGGGCCCACTTTTCTAGAGAAATGTCTTTTTTTAGAGTTGAGTTTAAACTTTTGTTTGCATGTAAACCTCTCAATCGTCTTCCTCCAGCTTGTAACAGTTTGCAGCCATTCTAGAGTTTTAAGGTCTTCCAACCGGTACCTGCTTGATGTACCCAAGCCTCTCTGGGGTGACCGTGTATTTTCTGTTGCCAGACTCCAGTTTTGGAATAATATCCGTAAGAGCTGTGCATGATATCAAACCGAAACAATTAAAAATTTCAACTTTAACACCTTTTAGACAGGCTTTTAATACTAAGTAGTTAGTGGCAAATTATTTTTATTTTATTTATCTTTTTTGTTTGACTTGTTTGGATTTCATTGTCTTTAGTTTTTTTTTAATCTTATTTCTTTTTATTCACTTTGTATAATAGTAAATGATTGTAAAGTGGTGTATAAATAAAGTTCAACCATTTAAGATAAATTGGCAAATTGTCAGTTTATTTATTTATCAATTTTTTTATGGTGAACGCTATTCGAAAAAAAAGTAATTGAAAACATTCGAGCAGTTATAGGCCCACGCACTCTGTTCAAACTTGAGCAACTGGTTTTCAACAGGGAAGTGAGAAAATTGTTTAGGCGAGCTGGAAAGAGGACATGGTTATGAAATGTATTAAACATATAAAGAATTTAGAAATTTCATAAAAGCTAATAACCACAGGTTAACAATTATTAAGCTGACTTTTTCTCCACTGAAGTGAAAATGTTTTCCAATCCTTGCTGGTCTTTGTGCTCACATTTTACATTATTCATTCTCCACAGGCAGACACTTTAAATAAAGGAAAGTTTACCTACGTTTCTGAGTGCTCTTTTCTTTCATAATCTCAATGTTGAACAGAAAGATCATGTAAAAAAAAAAAAAAAGACGGACATGCTGCCTTCTGCAGTGGGTTTATGCACCATGAAAAGACAGAAAGAGTCTCTTTCTATACAGGCCCAGAACTACCAATCAAAAAAGTCCAACACCACAGACATCAGAATGTGCTGATAAAAAGTAAAACATAGCTGTAGTCTAACAAGCAATAAAGCTAGTTCCCAGTTGGTTGGACTTCATTTTAAACATTATTACTGTTTCAGGTGGATCCATGAAAAACTTTTAGAAAATTTCTCACTACTTCTTAACGCCTTCCTGTCATCCTTTCACTGTCAGTCTCAAATCTTCCTGCGACATAGTCCTTCCTCTCACCTTCGCTTGCATCCTCTTCCTCTACCTCTCCCTCCCATTCTCTGCTCGAATCAAATCTTCTCTTTAACTCCCCCTCTGACAGCAGATCAATCACACTATTTCTCTGCGTCAGCTCTTCCCTCCACAGGGGAGCAAACTACGCCACAAGTGATGTGACATATCTGCATCAAATATAACACAGATCTTTATGGGTGTTCTGTAAACATGCTCTTAAAACATTATAGGGAATGGCAGAAACAACTCATTTGTTTGGCCAACGAGGTTCTGCAATGCATTTACACATTTCAACTGAACACGCTATAAATTTAACATATTAAAAAAAAGTATTTACCTTGAGTGGGGTGCTACAATGACTTCTATGCAAACGCAGAAAGGGTGATTTTTTTTATCTTATTATCATACAGTACATGTCCAGTCTACACATGCTTGTAAACCTACAGCAAAGGCACCTAATTCTATCCCACTCCAATCACCTTTTGAGCCATTTTAAAAGCATCTTCAGAGGTCTTTTAACTATGAATATGCAGATTTTAGCCAAAATAAAAAAAAAAAAAAACAGTTTTTGCGGTGTGGCAATAGTTCATTAGAAATTCACCTTGAGTTGTGGGCCGGACTACAACACCGCAAAATCGCAACCCCGCCTGCCCTTTCCCTCCCTTTGGCTGGAAGCAGGGAGCTTGTGTCCCGCCCAGCGTATTTCCTACATCACAAATACTGTCTTTTTTCCACCTGCTTTTTTATTTTATATTTTTTATATATCTGCTCCTGATCCCCCATGATTTAAATAAATAAATACTCTTTGAGCTTATAGATGTCCTCCATCATCAGAAAAATACCACAAAAACATGTCCAAAAACAAAAACACAGTTTTCATCGGAGTGGGTCTTTAAAAACCAGAGCTCTCTTAATTTCAAGTGTGTCTTCTCAGATCTACTTTACTCAAGATGCTCTGCATGTCACATGTTGTTTAGAGAAAGAGATATGAGACACTCTGGCAGTCCTCCCCCTCCTCGGTAACAGCTTTAATGAAATAAAAGGCTTGTTTGAAGGGGAGAACCCGAATCTCCACTTGGGTTCCAGAAAAACACCATAAAGTGCTACTGTCTTTATTCCTTACTGCTAATTTTGTCACCTTTATCCTCTTTGCATTCATTACTCACACCCAGGTTTTTCTTCATCATAATCCTCTACTCTCCCCAATTTGCTTTTTTCCTTATAGCCTCTTTCTTTAGGACACTAAGAAGTAAATAAAAAAAAAAATTAGTATGACAGTTTCTACTGAATTGTGTTCATTTTAACGCTAATTTACATTTAAAATTCCAAAGACACCACACAAAAATTCCTCAGGGTAAAAGAAAAAACTAAGATGCTGTCAGGAAACATTCATCAGAAAACACCTAAGAAAATTAAAGCACTCAATACAAAAGTGAGAAGAATTCTATGCTTTTTATTTCTGTTCACAGGAGATGCTAAACTATCTGTGAGGCAACAGTGCCCTCTGCAGGTCAAAAGTAGAAGTGCACCTTGAAGTTGAGTGATTCTCCTCGTTTACCCAGCCTTGTTTTAGCCCCAAAGCCATCTTCTCCCACAAGGGGAATTGTGTTAGTGGATTTAAATAAATTAATCTCCTTTTTAAGCCCAAGGAAAACAGCAGAAAACAGTCCCAAACATTAAAAGAGTCTCACTGCAGCAGCTTTCAGAAAGATAAAGAAAGACATTTTTTTTTTTAGCTTTTGCCTATAGGCCAACATTTAAGATGGCAGAATTTAAATATGTCATGGTTAATTCCACGTTTAGGCTGAGCCGGCATTCTCCAGGGGCTGAATACAAAGCAGCACTCAAGGAAAGACACTTGGCTAGTCAGCTGGAACAAAACTATCCAGGCTCAGAGGATAATCAGCCTCACAGATTTGAGGCAGAAACTGCTTTAAAAGAAGCCGTTCAAAACGCCTCGAGACCATAACTAACATTTCCTGTATCCTTGACAACAGTAGCATGGAGCCTTTACAGTCCTTAGATTTGTTTGTTAAAACACCAACAGAGATGCACAGAGTAACTGTTGATATCTTGTTAGGAGAAATAAAAGATTAAGTCTAAATAAATGTAAGCCACACGCTTCAAAGGTTGAAAAGTGTTTACCGTAACAAGGAAACCGATTTTGAGGAGCTAGCAGAGCAGTATTTCTCCCAGAGGAAAAGACAGCAATGAGTAAAAGAGGATTATAAAGTCCTGTCAGTCAGAGTAAGCATGTGGCATTACCCAAACCTACTGTCAAAACAATATTTTCTTCAGATTTCCTGGTGTTTTTCATTTGTATTATTATATTACAACTGCCTTGGACTGAGGGATTATCAGGGTATTTCACAAATGGGTTTTTTAATGTATGCAAAAACTGCATATTAAGAATGTGGAGAGCAAAGCTAATCATCTCTAATGGACTTTAAATTCATCTCCAGAATAAACACACATACTGCATGATTTTAGTTAAGGCTCTCTAAACCACAAAGAGACCCTAGATGTTTCAGATAACAAGTTCCCTGATCTCTGGTCTTTACGCTCCAGTCACTCCAAAGCTTCTGTTGGAGACAAACAGAATGAGGTTTGCTGCTTATTGTTTAGAGAAGGGCATTCTGCAGATGCTTCTTGGGTAGTTCGAGTGCAAAACAATAACCTAATTGCACTGCATGCTGCAGCTGCTATGCATACACTGTGACGGCATGAGATAAAGGGAAGGGACAAACGGTAATCTGCAAACTATGAGCTCATACCACAGAGTCTTCACTGCGGAGCCCCAGTTGAAGGACAGCGCTGGGAGACTTGAGTCTGGCCTGGCTGGACTGGGCCATCTGTAGGTTCAACTGCCAGCCAACATAATCCAGCTAGAAGACAAACAACCAAGAATGAGTTTGACCACATCTGTTGCATAGAAACACTGCAGGTGAACTTCACAAAGACCAGCAATTGTTGACCTTCTTTCACTGTTAATGCATCAAAGTTTCTCATTTTTTTTCATCTTATTGTGTTTCATGTTAAATAAGAGCATCAGGACTAGTCACGAGAAAAGCAGAAACAGTTAAATTCCCAAATTGAGAGTGAGGAAGCCACCGGGAAGAGTGGTGACATCAACTCTTCCCAGATGAAGAACTTTCATCAACATACTGAGAACAAATGAGGTGACTGGAACATGGAAAGACGGCTCTGTGCTTTTCTTTTACAGACTGTGGGGAAAAAAACATAAAAAGGTTGTGAAAAGTGAAACTAAATGTATCAGAACTTGACTTTTCTGTGTCGTAGAAGGGTTCAGAGGATTTTTAGCATCTGAGAGTCTTTGAATTACTAACAGAGAGTACAGGTTTTTCCGCCAAACACAATCATTAACTATGGGATTCTGTAAAACACTAAACACTAGAACTGGCATGTCCAAAGTCTGGGCCCAATGCGCCAGGCAATCAAATTTCTACCAGCTCCGTCATAAAATCAGTAATATACAGCCCCCAATAATTTCCATGAGAACTAACATTTCTTGTGAATGGCTAAATTATGTTATAGGTGTTAAAACATGTGGCAACAGCCTGTGGCTACTTGACCTTCAGAGCCTTAAGGGCCAAACGAGAAGAACAGAAGTTATTTGCTTCTGTGAAAACCACGATGGTTTGTACTTCTAAATAAGACAACTATTTCTGCTATTTTCCTGTTCACATGATTTGCATTTAGAAGTTAACAGTGAGCATTTAATCGTAAATAATATGTAACATTTCAGATGAACCCAGATTTAATGTTGACAAATGCTTTTTTTTTTCCAGAAAAAAAATGTCTGGAAAAAAATTATTTATTATTTTTGTTATTTCTGGTCTTCAAATATGACATTTGGTAAAAATGTATTTAGATATATTTCTGTTCTATGTGAAGAAATGAAAAGTATCCCATAGGAAAAAAACATTAACTAGTCTATCTGCATTGAGTGGTTTTATGAGATATAAGGGTTCAAAGAACGCAGGCTGAATAGTTGGCCCAAAAACATTTTCACCTCACCAAATCTGACCTTCTTTGCAAAAGGTTTGGATACCCCTGCACTAGAACGATAACTTAAAAACAAAAAAAAGATGACACCAAAAACCAATTTGTTAAATATTTTTATGTAGATTGTTAGCAAAAAGATCTTCATGTATTGCTATGTAACTTTATGTTTGGTCTATAAAATATTACCCTATAGAGACATGTTCACTCAATTATTTAACTAGTATTGTTTGATTTATTGAATTGAATACTGAGTCTGGTTGTGCTGGTGGTTTCTTTTCATCTTCCATTGAGGGTTTTCCTTTTCCACTGTCCCCTTTTGCTTCCTCCATCCAGGGATTACACTGAAAATCCCTCTATGTAATCTGGTTTGGTCATTTATTACACAATAACATACTGTTATTACACAATTAATACAATCAGACCTTATTGGAATGATATGGTGACTGAATTGTAATTATTGAAACTTGACGTTTCCTGCTTCTTGTTTCGAACTTTGAGACAACCTCAATTTTAAACAGACACTATAAAAATCCAGATTTTTCCACAAGTTGATTTTAACACAAAATGTATTTCAAGATTTTTACCAGTTATCTTGTATGCCGTGTTACTGGGTTGCTAATGACCTCTGTCCAACCCTTTTTTTTTTTAAAGAAACTATCTTTGGACAAGCCCATGGGATTTTAAACCTTGTAGTGTCCCATCACACTAATCTCAGCAACCTCCCACCTGCTGGTGTGATTTACTGAGGGGAAATGTTATCAGTCAGCGGCAGCAGTGTGATGAATTAGCAGCACTGAGTCAAGGCAAGGCACTTAAGTGTTTTATGATGCAGACAGAGGCCATAATAATAATAAAGCAGATGTGACTTATTGGGTTTGGATGCTTCTACAGCATCAGAGGACAGGTGTGAGGAAGGGAAAGGCTTGGCCACATTTTTCAAGTCTTTGACATTACAGCTCCATTATGTGATCCAATTTCATTTTAGTAGAAGGAAAATAAATCTAACTAAACGCATGAGAATTTAATTTACTAAAACAACCACAGACATTTGGTGAATGTTGGATAGGTTTTTTTTTTACTTTAAATCCTATTCCACTAAATTTAGAAACATTTATGTTTGTGTTTTTTAAGAGGATTATTTTTTTTAAATAAAAAACATGAATTCCGAGAGTTCCTCTACGATCACAACAGAAAACAGGGACATTTTGTCACCTAACTTGCTGTTGGTAGATATGGGATAGAAAAAGCTAATTGGTAATGAGTGGATGTGACTAATTTGTTGAACAGCAGAGGAAAGATTATCGTAAAGCCTCCAGTGCCGCCTTGAGCTATACATGTTACTCACCATCTTAAAATCAACTAAAAATGATGACATAAAAAAATAATCCAATATAGTTTAGTTTTTCATGGTTCATGTGATCCAATTGGAAGCGGTCTCATGCTTCCTCAGGAGCATTAATCAACATTATCTTATTGCTTCAAAAGCACCAATGTGCTTTTATGTTCATTTGAGCCATTTTTATGCACTCACTTGTACAAATTGCACTTCTTCAACCGACCAGGTCTAATATCACTTAAACCTTAACAGAGATTCTTTTTAAGGCATCAGAAAGTAATATTTTTTTTAATTTTCTTATAAATATGTTGTTTTTTTTAAACAGCAAAAATAAAAACATTATAAAGTTCTTTTTTGTAGAATGAAACAATTTACCATCAAAAATGACAGAAAAAGAAAAAACCTTTTAAGTTTTCGACACACATGTGCATTCTTTGATAAAAATGGTGTTTTTAACATGTTCTTGTGCTGGCATCTGGCTGAAAACTGTACGGCCGGACAGCTCCACTATTGCTTGTCATTTTTGTTGCATCAGTAATTTTAGGTTGGGGGTGTGAGGGGCTGTAAGCTAGCAGGAGAGAGTGTTAACAAAGAACTCTCAGCAACCAGGAGGGGGAGGGGGCCGGAGTTGCTACGCAGAAATAGTCCCGTCCACAACTTGCGGAGGTGAATTTTCAATAAACTACTGCCACTCTGCAGAAACTTTGTCCTACAAAACAATGACGTTTTTTTATTTTGGCCTAAAATGCCATAGTCCTAATTAAAAGACCACTGGGAACGCTTTTAAAATACATCAAGAGATCATTAGAGAGGGACTTTAAATATTTAACTTAATATGTTATACAGACAATTGTACAAACACGTTGTACAAGAGAATATATTTATTGAACTGTGTTATGTTAGTGTTGCCTCCCACATATTTAACACAATCTGTTTAAGATGAGAAATTCGATCATATTACCTTCTTAGGAGCAAAAATGTTACGTTTTAGCTTCTCCACCAGGTCAGGTCCAGCTGTGGCCCAAGCCTGCGCAAACACTTCAGCCTTTTCTGGGCTCACATGAATCCCCTCCAGCTGCTGCTGCAGAGATGCTGGTTTTATGTTATGGTAAGCTGCCTAAAAGCAGGAACAGAAGGCAACACACAATAAAACTACACTGCACTAGTAGGAACAATCAAAACTTTGCCAGACAAACTCATCAACAATACAACACTGACCCCTGCTGGAAATGCAGGATATTGTTTAAGGCTAAAAAAGATTTGCATGGCTATTCAGTCATGCAAATCTTTTTAAATTACATATTATTAGGCAAAGTTTAAACCAGCATTTTTAACATTTATTTTTTTTTACAGCAAAACCAGTTTTGGTTTATGCTTATGACCTTCCAACAAATCCCACTGTCAATAACATTTAGGATTTGAAAAAACAGGTAATAAATTTAAATATATCTATTATTAAGTCATATTGTTTCTTAATTCTTCCAATAAAGCAGAACTACTTTTAGTTGGTCTTCTTTCAATATTTCTATTTCCCCAAAACATTAAGCTATTTAAAAAGTAGCAGTATAACATTTATAATAACTGACTTCAAGGTGTAAGAAATCTGTCAAAAAAAGGTCAAACAGCAACCTGCTCAAGTACAAAAGCAGTTGTCTCCAGGACTAAATTCAGACCCCGTTTGTCCAATGAGAGAGCAACCTGGACTTTTTCTTCTTCTTCTTCACTGAATGGTTTTTCCCCCTGTGAAGAAAACAGATGTTTGTCACTATCAAAACACATCTGTCCATAATTTTAACTTTCAACAAGTCACACTGAAATGCTGCTTTCTCCTTCACATTCAACACTTTAGCATTAGCTTCAACACTTTAAAGTTTCACCAAAAAAATGAGGCACACACAGTTTTAAACAAAAGCATCATTTGATGCAAATACTATGAAAAAGGTGAAATAAAAAACAAAAAGTCATGTAGTTAAAGGCAAAACTTTTATCATCAGAAGTGTCATCAACGCCTGTTTTATTTAACAATATTTGATTGCATATCGTCATACAGCATGTTACAGGTCAGTGAACACAACTGTCCCAGCAGGTATAAAGGAAGCTGGACGGCATCTCCAGTGGGGTAAACAGCAGCAGGTCACACATAGGAATTCAAGGCCTGACGGATGCTACACTGTCATTATGCATGGACGGCTCTCTCTGACACGCCATCGCTGCCTCACAACAATGAAGTGCTACTTTTACCTTCAAATGAAGCTTTTGAATGATCCGCGAGATGAGCTTGGAGAACTTATTCAAGTCAACCGTGTTGATGAAGGTCACCGCCTCTTTAATGCTGTTTAGACAGAACAGACACAAGTGTCAAAAACATTGATGAAGAATGGGTTCAGACCTCTACATTGGGGAAAACTAATTTGGTTAGTAGGTTTGATGCTTTTATGTATTTATATATGTGAGTTGAAATGTGCACAGTCAATAAACAATACATGTGAACCAGCTCTGTGCAGCTCAGAGTAAATACGACCAGCAAATGTGCACCAAAGGTGCAACCAAAAATGGGGCTGGGCATAAATAAATGGTGTAAAGGGTTTCTACAGACACAGCCAAGTTTGCCAAGTTTTACACATGTTTTAAGAATTTCCCTTTAGCTTATAAGTATGGCAGCAGTTTAGTTGCAGCAAGTCAAAAGCTTCGGTGTTTATAGTCATTTGTGATATAAAGCTATGAAATTAAACCAACAAAAAATGTAACCTTGTAGGAACATTTTCTCAGAGTTGTATTTTTTTGTAAAATTAATAACAAAATATCCCTTTATGCAGTAGGCTGACATAAATTGCAGCAGAAGAAAACAGAACTAAATAGGTATACAAAAAATAAAAACACATCGCCTTTGATTGCAGCTTGAATTAGTTTAAAACAGACTTTTCAGTGTTCCATTCATATTTTATTACTTAAATTATCTACTTAGGGTGATCATGTCTTAACGAAAGGTTTTTCTTGTTGCTGATATCAACGTAAATGTTTCTGATTGATGTGGTGGAGAAAATGAGTTGATGAGCTATTACAGGAATGATCGTGAAAGTGCATGTTTCTCTGAACTCAGACTTCATCTCCTTCCCCAAAACAGAGTTAAGATTCATTACTGAATCCCACTATTATCTAGTCACAGTAAATTTACTGTACTTATTAACGCTTGTGTAAAACTAGTTACGGTATTGTGTTTTTTTTTTGTTTGTTTTTTTAAGGAACTGGCATTTCTTGCTGAAATATGTTGGCTTTTTAAAAGAACATTTATCAGATTTTTAAGCATTTAAAACTTAAATACTAGTTTTTGCCATTAGATCCATTTTCTTTCAATGTGCAGTTTAATGTTTCAGTTAAAATGTGTGTCCTTTTTCTCATCTTTTTCATTTAGTTTTTGCTGTTGATTACTTTTTCCAAATTCCTTTTTGTAGTTAATGTCTTTCTTGATTAACTTTTTACTTTAGGATCACATTACTTTGTACAATCTTATAAAGAAAAAAAAGTCACTTTTTATAGTTTGTGACTGTCAAAGATAGATCATAGAGTAACTGTAATCTATGCCCTTTTTGAAGGAGTAGTATAAGGTGGTAAATTGTTCAAAAAAATGACCAGAAAGTTTTAACAATTATTTACAAATCAGACTGATATGGATATCACAGTCTGAGTTTTGCTTAAATTCTTTTTTGCTTTTAAACAGAAAAGTTAGAAGTTTGGCTCCGAATCACTGAAGCTTCTTTTCAGTTAGTGTTCCTCTGGACCCCTTTGAAAGCAGCTCAAACCCAATATATCTACTGTCCCTCTACTGTGTGTCCAAATTATCTTAATCTGGTTTACTTGGATTTTGATTCAAAACATCAGAAATAAACAGATACCTAATTGCAACTATTATTATAAGTTCCACAGAAGTTCTGCATCCTGTCTTAATCAACTCTCTAGCTACCATCGTGTATCTTGGTTTTTTTTTTTTTTTTTTTTTTTTATTAATTAATTTAATTTACATAAGGCAGCAAAATGAAAATCTCAATATTTCTAGTGTTCATCAGGGCTCAAAGTTTGTATCTGGCACATTGAAAATGACAGGTTTTTACAAGTACTTGTATTATTTGTTTCCTCATATTTTTAACCGTTGACAAAGAATATTACATCATGCGATGGTCAGTCGCACAATGATCACGTTGAGCACAACATTGTCACGTTTTGTCAGCAAAACTAAATGAAAGGGAGCGAATTTATTTTCTTAAGCAAAATAAACTTATTTGTACTCAAGGATTAACTTTCATAGCATCAACATAGTGCTAATGATGTTTTGCTCTTAAGCATTTTACGAACAAGGTTAGCATCACGAAGACTAGGTTATGTACTAATTAAATCGTAACGGACTTACCTCTGTGTTTCTTTTAAGACAGAAGCCATTTTCTGCCGTTTTTTTATTCTGTATTTTGAAAAATAGTATCAAAGAAGAATCATCCTAACTGTTGACACTTCTACTTCCGGATGACGCTCACGTGACAGTCAGTGCTGCGCAGTAAGCGTGCGCAGTGAGTTTCGAGGTAATGAAACGTATTAAAAATGAAGGACGATGGTTATTCACAAAAGTAAAATTAAACAAAACTTGGACATTACATCATTGAAAATCTAAAGAAAATGAATGTCCTAAATAACTGCAGATTTCCAAATGTATTTCCAGGTTATGGACATGAATCCATTATTACTTCCTGGATATCAGACATTCATGCATTGATTTAGTCAGAAATGAACATTGTAAGTTGAGAGCCGATATCACATCCCTCTCTAGAGAAACTTAAACAGATGACTTTGGAGATTAAAAACTTTCAAAATTAACACATTTTTTCTCTTTTTAAGTATTCACTTCAATTTATGTCTTATCTTAAAAATATGACAGTAAATACATTTTTATAATGCATGAAAACTGACACCTTTTTCCCAAAAGTATTTGTTTGTTCTTTTGCTTTTGATGTCAGACCACCCCTAGCTATATGAGGTTCAGCTCCTCTGCATAGGTTCATAGGTTTTAGAATGTGTTTATAAGGAAGTCTTTCCAATTGAATTACAATTAAAACTGATGTTGGACAGAAAAGCCCGACTCACAGTTTATGCTGTAATGAATCATGAAAGGTCTTTCATCAGGTTGAAGTCAGGTCTCTGTGCAGGCCAGGTGTGTTTTTTCACACCAAACTCACTCATCCATGCCTTTACAGATCTTGCTTTATACCCATGGATGGCCATTTTGAAATAGAATCAAGAATCACCTCTGTTAAAAAAAAATGTTAAAGCGTTCAAAGTTCCTTATATCTATGATAAACTCGGCTCCTGATAAGCAGGCCCAGACCAAAATCCTCCCTCCATCAAACTTCTCACACTGCGCAATGTAGTCAGAAAGAGGTCTCCCGGCAACTGCTAAACCCAGACATGTCCATCAAATTAACCCCATGCCTTTGAAGCTCACATGAAGTTTGGAGCTCCACAGTGGTTGACTTCGCAGCAAATTACCAACTTTTGTGCTCACTAGTCATTTGTTAGTTCATGAGGTCTACCACTTCCTCCCTGAGGTGCTGTTCTCAATCATTATCATTTTATTTTGAATCAGAGTAGTGTGACAGGTGACGTCCTAATCCAGTACCATGCTATAGTTCAATGTTTTTGAGAGCTGCACGTTCCTGTACAAATGTTTGTAGAAGCAATCTAGTGTTGTCTCAAATGTAGTTTCTAGGATTCTTCTCTTAAATTCTTTCTCACACAGCTAAAATAAATGTATGATGAATACTGCACACCTCTCTCCATTTTTAAGTGGGAAATCTTGCAGAACTTGTCACTGGAAAACTGTAACTAATTGGTTTACCATTGAGAAAGCTTTCTACATTGAATCATTCATGCTTTAAAACAGTTTCAAACTTCTGGTCACTCTTTCTATAATGTCTTAACAGACCATAAGCAATAATTTGGAATGAAAAATTACAGTTTTGCAGAAATATAAACCTGAATGCTAACTTCTACTCAACTTTTATCCACCAAGGGCTTTTTTTTCTAAATAGAGATTACATTAATAATCAGAAGTTTTAAAATGGACATAAGTTTTATTCACCAACACATCTACAACTTTAGCGCCATAAATGGGATTACAAAAATTGGTTTAAAATTTTGGCCTTTTTTTTTATTCTTTGGTCTTCTTTAATCAGATACAATTTCACACATGATAATAAACATTTTGAACGCTTTAGATGCAACAGGGTACACAAAATACATCAAAAACAACAAACAGCAAAGAAGGGTTTTCATCCTTTATTGTTGAAAAAGAAGAGAAATAGATAAGAACTTAGAAACATCTGACAAGAGATGATAAATATTTTTACAATATTGTGCAAATAAGAAAAAAAAAACGTTTTTGTCACCAAATACACACTTAATAAAGCCATGTTTTTCAGACAGTATCTGAAATGTTTGTTTTCTGATTTTCATAGTTAAACTTAAACAGATCTTTTCCCCATTCTGAAATGGATAGTACCCCATTTACAAGTCTTTTTTTGGTTGACTTTTCTAATCTGGAGTGAAAAAAATCAACCAAAAAGTCACAAATTGTCTTGCTTTGTCTTTGGAGCGAAACATTTGTTCAAGTAAAATGGTTTTAGTCAGAAACTGCAATAAGTCGGAACTGCTAAAGGTGAATGTAATGAGACAAACTCCTGTCAGGAATGTAACACAGATAATTATATAGATATATTTTTTCCTTTCAAATGGCTAAAACTCTTTACATTTATCTTTGAACAGGAAAAAAACAGAAATAAAGGGAGTGTCAAATCACTCAGTACCTTCAAACTTTTTGGATTTAAGTTAGGTGTTGGTAAACAGATTACTTCATGGTAAACGGTGGTGGACATCTGCAGGTTCTGGATCTCACTGCCACTACTTGAAGGAAGGTAAATTTGGCACTTTTATGCTGATGTCACCAATGTTGATGTTTCTGGGCATTTCCGGCAGGTTCATGTTCTTCACAGCGGATACAGCACGAGCGGGTGCTCCTGCGATACCGGCCTACGCACACAGACGACGCAGACACAAAACACACAAGAGGGTTGATAAGAAACTAAGTAGTGAAACAAAGAACCAAAAAAAATAAATAAAAACACTAAACGGTGAGTACAGGACGGACAGAGCTACACAAACACCTGGACGAGAAACTACTGCTTACAAAATGCAAAAGCACTGAGACAGACGACATGTGCAAACATACATTCAGATGCCTTGTAGCTTCTTATGCACATGCATTACTAATTTTTAGAAAAAATCAACATCACAACCAGAGCCAATTAAGAATCAACTGTGAGGACATAGTGTACAAGACTTCTCATCCACTAATTCTGACGTTTTGAGGACATTGGTTACAGAGACATTTGCTCGGTAAAGGACCCTACTGGACTCTTCAGGACCAATAAGAGCAAGAGGGCAAAGGAAAGAATTTGGTAAAGCAGAAAAATGGATCTGGACATGAAGATGGAAATTTATGTTTTGATAGATGCATGTAAAGAATGTATGTTTTGACTTTTTACCATAACAATAATTATAGGTGATACTGTACCTTTACTGGGTTAAATGACCTCAGAGAAGCCTAAACATGACAGCATGTTTCTGTCTAAATGCATAGTTGGAACACAGGAAAGACAATGCTGCGCCATGTACAGCTTTTGTTTCCATAACTGAGAGGGAGGGAAGCCTATAGCAGCTAAACTGCTATAGGAATATTATTCAATGCCCTTCAACAGTGAATGTCAATGGTGAAATGTGATACACAAAATTCAAGATTATCAAGTTAGGTTGTCTGGAGCAATTTCACATCTGTGGAAACTGAATAGTATTAGTTTTTTTAGTCAGGTGTGAGCATACTTTGAAGAACCACTGCAGTTAGAGAGGTTCAAAATGAATCTTTATCGACAGACCCAAAAACATCCAAAATATTTCCAATGGAATTGTGTTCATCGAAGAAATACAGTAAAATTATATTGACAAAATATTTTTTTTTCACAGGCAAATTGATGTCTGGGATTCCTAATTATTTCTTTTCTTTTATTCATGTCAGATGTAGTGGATTTAATTCCAACACTCTTTTAACCCAAAATTATTTTTACTTTTTAATATCACATTTCTGAGACTTTTATGTGTGAAAGATATCATTCAAAGAGCCAGATAATTAACAGAAATAAACTAAGTGGAATTAAGGAAAATATACATTTTTTTTATGTTTTTCATTTGATCAGAAATAAATGGGAACAGTGCTCCTTTGAGCATTAGTAGAATAAACATTACGTGAAGATAAAGACCTACTAATGCCTCCCACTCATTTCAGGTAAAGCTATATGAACACTGCGTGTCGGTTGCCATACTTAATTTTCACTTTGGCTTAAAGACCCACTCTGATGAAAATTGTGTTTTGGGTGTTTTTAACATGTTCCTCTGGCATTTTTCTGATGATGGAGGACATGTATGAGCAAAACTAAGAATAAACTCAGATTTCTGAGTTTTTCTTTATTTTAATCGTTGGGAATAAAAAAAAATGTGTTTGATAAAGAGCTTATTTGCGGTGTCGAAAATACGCCGGGCGGGTCACAAGCTACCATTGCTGCTGATCCATCCACTTGTAGACGACAAGATCTACGTACGTCTCCATTTTCCTCATTCGAGCTGGTATCTGGCTCAAAATGATACAACTATATAGCTCCAATATGTGTGTGAGGGGCTGCAAGCTATCAGGAAAGCATACAAAGCAGAGAGCTCTTAAGGGAAGTGGGAGCGGCACTGCTCTGCGCCAATGGTCATGTCCACGACTCAGAGGACAATTTGTAATGAACTACTGCCACTCTGCAGAAACTATGGCCTAGAAAATGATTTAATCCTAATCTGGGAACGCTCTTAAAATAGATCAAAAGATGATCGGAGTGGGACTTAAATCTGTTGAAATGGAGAGAGAAAAAAAAGCCCCTTAATGGTGAGAAAATGTAAGTGTTTGAAATAAAGACCACCTTCTTCTGTTATTGTGTTTGACAAACATGCTGCAGCCAAAATTTGCAACATGTCATGAAAGCTTAGAGTGTCTTTAAAAAAAACTGCATGTTTGATTTTAAAACCAGTTTGAGTATTTGAGTCGAGAGCCAACAGGAAAGACACTCTGCTGCACATGTAATGTCCAATAAGCGAGACTAAACAAACATTAGGAAACCTCAAAGCAGGGCACTGGAAAGAGAGAAAAATATAATATCAGCTTGATTACTTTGAGTTTTTATTAGATTTTTCTTTTCTATCCTGTATATAAATAAATAAAAAAACAACTTAATTCCGGTGTGGACAAATACATTTTGGATCCGGCGGTGAGGAGGGGTTACTTCACTCATAAGATTTAAAAAGGTTAACCTGACATTAAAAGGAAATCTTGCAGTGCTCCTGCCTACACAAAATCAATACTAATCTGCAGGATGTCAGTTTAGAATTTTTGATTAAGATTATTGTGTTTGGAATAAAACAAATGCCAGAGTATTATCCTGTATTTTGAGATTTTGGAGAGAACCTGCATCATTTTTGGGTCTGTTGTGAAAGATTCCTTCTTCTTGTTAGTGGCATCAGTCTAGAATTACATGGGGTGGGGGTGGGGGGGCATGAGGAGCGACTCAAAGGGAAGAAGCTAAGTTAGAGTTAGGGTGTTTGGTTGTAAATTTAGCAGTACCTGTGTCTACCTGTCCTGCCTGGTAGACTGAAAGATAAACGTCTGTAAAGAGAGAGAAGAATGGAAAGAACTGGACAGGGTCAGGAAAAAAGAGGAATGAGGAATGTTAAAGCAGGTTAAAGTAATAACAGTTTTATCTCCACAGAAAGTGATAGGACCCATCATATGCCACATCTGCAAACGTAACGCTGATACTTCCGCTCAACGCCGAAGTTTCTTTTGGTTCAAAGACAGTGCTGTGAAAGATTCAGGTAAATGTAAAAAATGACGTCTGCCACTGAATTGGATGTTTTTTGGAAATTGTGAGACTTGACAGACACCGTTTTATGAAAAGTGCCTGGTTCTGAGCGTTCTGTGGTCTACGATAGGTCCAGAAGGGAAGAGACAGAGCAGCTACGATGATACAAGAACAGTAAAAGACTCTCTTTACACAATTTCTGTTCAACACGAAGCTTTTGTCGGGTTAAAACCAACAGTGCAGCTCAGATTTTACAACTCTACAGTTAGCACACACAGCTGAACAGCCTCTAAAAAATCTAATAATACAAACATTGGCTTTAAGATTAGAAAAATACAGTGTTTTTCGGACTATAAGTCCCACTTTTAGGAGGAATTTATTTAAAAAAATACGGGAACCAAATCAGACATTTCATCTTGAAAGGCAAATCATAATAATGGAAGAGATGACAATAAAAGAATGAATATGTGCTCGCTTCACTACATAACCGTATTTAGCTCCATAAAACATAAGAGGAGTTGAATACGTTTCTAGCATATGAACAAATGAACCATTATTAAGATAACCGCAGCATAAAGAACATGCTAACAAGTCAAGTAAACTCTTTATATCACTTCAAATCCCTAAATGCTTTTAAGTCTTCATTTGTCAAGCTTGGCGTAAGACTGAGTGGCACTTCTTCTGTGTTACGGTCAGTAGTAAATACTGATACACGTGCCTACAGTGCCCTCTAGTGGTTGATTTATAAAAATCAAATATAACTAGCAACTGAGTACAAGTCATCTAAACTATGCCAAATAATAAATAAAAGGCACAGCTTATTCTCCAAAAAATACGGTACATATTTTGTAAAGGGTCGTTTCTCAACAGGAAACAAAGTATTTGCAAAATTGCTGTGCAGACATTACACAAGGTGCTTGGAAATATTTTTGACTCAGTTTATCGATCAGAGGCTATAATCCACACTGAGCTGAAAAAAAAGAAAACCCTCATTTAGTGAAATTGTCTCTGGCTGTCTGTCTTTCCAATAGAGAAATGAAAGCGGATTTCTGCCGGAAGCTGCATGGAAAACAAACAAATGTACTTGCAGAGCACAGATACCTGAGCAAAGACTGAAAATATCGGCTCAGGAAAAAAAAGCCTAAAACTCCAAATTTTGCCCTCAACGTGATGAGTATGTAGCTGAATGTCATTCAATGGTAAGGAGGATTTAATGGTCACTGATTCTGGAGGTGAATTGATCAGTTTTTGTATATTTGGGTTAGAGTATAGGATCTACTGAGGTTTGAGCTGTGTTGAGAGCATAGAAGCAGTCAAAGAAGAGGCCAGAAAAGAGCACAAACACTTGAGAGAAGGTGGGGAGCATCCACAGAGTGACCAAGAGTAGCATGCAGAGTGCAGCGTACACACATGCCTGCATACTGTGCAACATTCCTCAGGGAGGCCGAGGAAAGAACAAAGTGACAGATAACCTCATACCTCGGCTTTCTCCATCTTGTTTTGGGCGTCCACCTGTGTGATGATTTCATTCATGTTGGTCTCTAAGACCATTCCACCCATCACCATTTCAGCCAGAATATTGTGGACCTGCAGAAATAAACCCAAATTACATATCATCAATCATTTAAAGTTTCTACAAGATTTTACACGAATTTCAGCTCGTTTCAAACAATACATTTTTTGTCAAACTTCCTTAATTAAAGGAAAACAGGCTAAACTTCATTTTGGTTTAAAGGTTTCTCTAAAGCATGTAAGGTATTTATGGTTGACTCTAAAGTTCCTGCAGTTGCGAAACAGAAAGTCATCAGATAATAACAGGCAATAATGACGGGAAATTATTACAAAGAAAAAGGGTCAAAGGGATTGGAAGGCTGAAACAAACAGTCTAATAAACGTGTTACATCACACAGAGGTGAAAGATTTTCCTACCTTGTCTACATGGAAAATTAAGTCAAGTTCACAGACGTTTTCAAAGCATTTGTCCAACGTTTCTACAAATACCTGACAAACAAAGGGAACAGTTACAGAGAAGACAACTAAAGAGTATACATTCTTCTGAAAGGCCTATTTATTTTACCTGGATTAAGTCTAAAATGCCTAATTCGCTCTCTGAAGAGTCGACACAAAACACAAAGTACAACGTGGCATAGTGTCTGTAGATCAGCTTGTAGTCTGAGCCCCCGATCAGCCTGGAACACAGAAAGAACACGATGACAGCAAAGGTAAAATATCCAGCAAACATTCTTTACCGCACATTTCCTGAAAATCTCCTCAAGGTTTAACACCATTTCTTGGAAAAGAGCATAAAGTAGGTAACATTCTTTAAAACAAGCAGAAAAAAAAAAAAAACTCTTATCAAAAGCCCAACCTAGTATAATAAGGTAAACATGTTACGACACGGAGAAATTTGAAGGAGCAAAAAAAAACAGGATGTTTTCAGTCAGGCGTATGAAGATTGCCCACGATATATCCGAATAACTGGAGATAAGAAGGGAAGAGATAAAGCTTGTAACTGGGTTGGACAAGAGATCAGAAACTGTTTTTTTTCTCTCACAAAAAGTCTTGTAACTTTTGAGAACTCACTAAAGCGAAAATGCAGTATTATTTGAGTATTTGTTTGCTAAACCTACGTTTTTATTATTATTAAGTGTTTATTTAATTTGTCTAAGGTATTTCATTTTATTCTAAAGAGAAAGCAAGAAAAGAAAAAAGCATTTAAGCCAACAAAACAAAGCGTTGCAACAAGATTCTTACAGACCCACTCTGATCATCTTTTAATCTGCTGTAAAAGCGTTCCCAGTGGTCATTTCATTTGGATTATGCCGTTTTCTAGGACATAAATTCAGCAGAGTGGCAGGAGTTCACCCCAACCTAACATGATCGCTGCGACAAAAAAGGGAGGGAAATATTGGAGATGTCAAGTTTTGAGCCAGATAACAGCTCAGATGGACATGGATCTATTCATCTATAAGAAGATGCATCAGAATGAAGTGGAGCAGTCGTATTTTCTACGTCACAACTACAGTGTTCCTCCGCCAATTCGGGTTTCAATATTCGCGGTTTCACGCAGATTCCTTTTTTTTTTTTTTTTTATCACGTGACTTCTCCGGTTCATCACAAAAGCTCAGACAACTAAAGACGTTTGTATGAGACTTTTGCATCAACTGACTCCAAAGCAGCTTGAAAATATCCTGATACGCTGAGGAAGTATAATTATCATCCGGATGAATGAATGATGGATGAAACCGACCTCTTCTGGAAGAAGATGCCCTCACACTTAAGGAAGAACGGGCTCCTGCTTCTTAGGCACAGAGAGACAGACTGACACTCCTCATGTGTGTTATAAAGTACGCTACAGTACAGTCTATTACTCTGAATTAAAAAAAAAAAAACTATGTTGAGCAATGTTCTTTAATAAATGCTTCACAGAGTATCAGAAATGTTTCAGAATGGTTTTTGATGAGTAAAGATCGCAGCGGCGGGGTTGTCCATATTGGCGCAAGTCTCTGGTCCCTAACATCCACGAATACGGGGAGAAAACTCTACAATCTTTATCAAACAGAATTTTTTTCATTTGCTCCCGATTCACAGCAATTTCAATAAAGAAATACTCAAAGATACAATTTTACGCCCAATTATCTTAATATACGACCATCATCAGAAAAATGCTACAAAAACATTTAAAACACAAAAAACAATCCTCAGAGTGTGTGTTTAACTCTTTTGTTTATAGTTAAACAGAACTCTTTAGTCCAATTTTGAAGGTTATGTTCCTTCTGCTCCTTTTTCATTTCCACATCCTGGCATCGCAGAACTTACATTCCTCCTTCTAAGAAATTGCAGACGTTTTCATCTCTTTTTGAGACCAAGTGGAAGGTTTCCCTTATGATCTGTTGCTCCGTGTCTTCATTCTGCAAGATGAAATGGATAAATAGGCGACATAAACAACAAAATAGATGATAAATAAGTCTTGTTCCTGTACTTGTTTGCATAAAGCCAGACTGAGCTGGAAAAAGAACATGTCACTCAAGTTCTTTCTGCAACTTGTATATATCGCCAGTTATCATCCAGTCAGACAGAAAGCATGAATTTTGACAAGTGGACACAATGAATAAAGGAGCTAAAGGTGTTTCTGTTTGACTTTCTAAAAAAGGTTTATAACATTATAAAAATGGGGATAAAAGCACAAAATAAACTTAAAGGGAATATATTGCTAAAGTGATATTTATCACTGAAAACTCAACAGTGAGTCCTCTCTAATGTCCTCTCGAAGCCTTTATGAGGTCGGTGAGCCAAAGGAGAAAGAGCTGTGTGCGCTGCAGATGCCTGCAAGTCTGAAGACACCATGTGACGCTTAGCATGAGACCTGCAGCTTTCTGCAGCCGTCCTCACAGTTTCTTGGCACCAGCCAGCGCAGCGGTGAGGCTACAGCAGCACACAAATGAACCCTGAACTACTTTTGTTGGTTTTTCTAGTCTTTAATTGAGTCGGAGTCAGGTGATCTATGATAAACAGCTGGTTTTCTGCAATCTAGAACTGAAACACACAAACATCTATCAGCTTACTTAATTTGTTTTTATTTTTTTCTGTGTTAAAACTGTGAGCTAATACTTTAAACGCTAATGCCTCTCATAGGTTGGCAGTTATATATCTTCTCAGACGGGAATTAAGAGTCATTCAATATCAGGTTTACATGCAGCTGATTCATTATTCATGGACTTTCCTTCATTCCTGTGAGTAAAAAGGAGACACTACCATTCAGCTTAATATGGTAGTGCTTTATAAAGTTTGTTTCCATGGTAATACACTGCTAATAAATAGAAAAAGATGCATTCTTAGCATGCTGCCTTGTAAACCCATTTAAACACAACAGCAACAACTTATTAGAAGCTTAGCAAAATGTCATTTAGACCTTTATGGGTGGAAACATTGTGTTTGGATGAGATAATGGAAAGATAATGCTTTCAACTTTACTGTTTTAATTAGTTTTGCTCTGCCCATCTAGAAACTATTCCCTTTATGGTTTAGTTTAATGGCTGATCCAACCAAACTGATAGTACCAGAATGCATTTACAGTTCCATCACCCTGCAAAAACACAACATGTGAGCATTTTCTATGGTTCGTGCCTGCACGGTGACTTCAGCAAACCACACAACAAATGTTTGAACAGCTCATTGTAGTGAACATGTGAAATATTATATCCCAGCAGCCACTAAGCCAACACCTCAGCCTGGAATATAGCAGATGGCGATTGTGCAGCTCGCGTGTAATCCGATCAATTTGCAATGATCCTTCTGAAATACACGCAAATGGAGGTCTGTCTGTATTAAGAAGCTAAAGCAAATCAAATAACTTATTTATGTTAATAATTTGATTTTAAATGATCCACGTCAGTCAGTTTTCTCTGGTCAAAGCTGTGTTTACAGGGTGGTACGGCTGTTCAAACACACCTCTGTGCCTCCTGTGAAGCGCCTGGAGTCTCATAAAACATGCAATCCACTGTTGCTAACAGGATTTTTTTCAAAATAGGTTTGTAGATTCATCACAAACTTTTTCTTTTCTTTTAAACTTACAGCTATGTCTATACTTGTTATAAAGCAACAACATTTTATGTGTTGTACACGGCAAACTTAAACATGTAATTTGTTAGAAAAAGTTTATTTTTGTGTCATAAATAGTCAGAAATTTGCATGAGACATAAATCTCTGTTGATCTGTAGCATCAAAAAACAGAAAAACAAGGACATCTACTTTGATTAAAGCAATTGCTTTCTCTGTGGTATCTAATGGCCTACCTCTTGATGTTGTAATATTCATGTACTGGTTGCACAAAGATCCTAATCCATTTATTGGATCAAGCGAACATGGCTTGCTTTTGATGAATTACCATGTAAATCTATCATTTCAAATCACTGCTGCCTGATTTCTGCAGACTATACAGATGCAAGGTTAAAGGGAACACGAGTTGCTCACAAGGAAGTGGTTTCAGTCATGTGACACACACACAATAAACTTCCTAACGATGATCATCACCAAAACTGAGTCACTCAGTCGGGGTGAAAACCCGCGAGACGAGGAGAAAGGAGATTCTGTTCGCACGAGCCCGAATGCGAAACCTTCGCTCGTTTAATAAATTATTCATATTTCAAAAGGAACGTCTCGGGTTATTTACGCGGACTTTACGTCTGGAGAATTTTACAAGAGTGTTGTGCTACAGCAGAAACAGCGATTTCACCGTTTCCGTTCATCATTATTTTCATTTAGCCGTTAATTAAAGGAGTCAAAACAATACAATGTGTACATTTTATTAATTGGCTAACCGTAGCCTTAATAATTAAACTATTACACAGAAAATGTTTCGCTAAAATAAGGGCGTAAAAAAACATTTTTATGACATACAGCAAGCTGTTGTTACTCACATAATGCTCGTAGAATTTAGAAAGTCTTGGTTTCCCGTGGTTGTTAAAAATTAAAATGGCTTTAATCATGATTGTAGCTAAAACGAAAGAGGTGGGAGACGTTTATCGTTGACTGCTGTTCGTCAACTCGGAAAAACCCACACTCGGCTAGGATTTCAAGCTAAAAAATCCCGTCTAGATGTGAAGTTAGGACGGGTTAGGCTTCGACTTGCACGCCGCTACTCCTCCATCGTCTCTGTACGGAAATATTCCACGTCAAAGGACCAGTCATCTTTCTTCGCCCTGCGTCTACAGGAGCCGCATTAGGCCAAAATTCTGTCGTCCATGACTTAAGCTGTGTAGGGTTTTTTTTTTAAAGGAAGTCACCTGTACTTTTTGTTATTTAAGCGTTTTTATTTAAATATATTTTTTCCCTGAAAAAAATTAGAATTTTTTCTACATTTTCATTTTTGCTTGAATATTATTAAGAAAACCCAGTCCTATTCATGACCCTGCTTTACTTTAGATGACACCCAAAACGTTAGACGTTAACTTCAGATAAATGACAAAAATACATTTTAAAAAATAATATTCCCAGGGATTTACCGGTTTTTAATCTTTGCTTTTTTTAGGTGCTTCTTTGTTTTACAACTGCCAACCTCTTTTCCCTCCTTTATATCTTTTCATTTAAATATAACAGCAAAAACAACAGATTTTACACAAGTAAATTTAAATGAAAGGGAACAAAAAGAATAACTTACTTTTCTGCCTCTTTTACATTCTGAAAAGAAAGCCAAAAAAAGGTGAACAAAATAAAAAGGTTCTGTATTTAAATCTATCTGTAACATAGCATATAGGTATGCTTGCAGTTTATATCACAGCATTAAGTTTAACAATCAAGGAGTTATACTATAAAGGCAGTGCTCTGTCATCCAGATCTGACTAAAATTTACCGGTGTGTAAAAGTGCAGCAGTTGCTTTTTTGTTTTGAGGTTATTGATATGGGATTTCACAGAAATACTTTTAGAGTTTTCATTTAATTTTTCTTGCTATGTTTTTGTTTCTTACTTTTAGTTTTTTTGTACACTTATTTGCATTGGCTTTGTGTATAAAATGCACTTAACAAATACGTTGTTTTGCATTTGTTTGAAGGTACTTGACAAAAAAATTCAACAGAGAATACATTATTTATAAAACAAATACTGATTTAGAATACCAAAGGCGACAGAGAGGCTGTGAACAATTACAAGCAGACCTCACAAAGAAGACCAACAGACGTGTCTTACCCTACGCTTTCATCAGCGTATCTTATCACTTCATTTGTGCAGCTCTTTCATGATGGTCATTCCACAGATAACTGTTGACCAGCTAACTACATTATGCAATCCGGAAGACAACCATAAAAGTCAACAACAATCAAACACACAACAATGCTCAACAACATTTGACCCAGTTGAATCACAACAGTCAGCTTGTTTATATGATCATTTGTTCAAGGCAGTACAGTTTATGTGAATGATCTTTTTACACTTTATGATATTTTTCCTTTAATCCTCAAAGCCAAAAATCTTTCAAAAAAAACATCATGTTCGAAAAAAGTCATCAACATGTTTTGTGTATTTTCCTCTTTTTCTCTTGGGCTTAAACTTAAAAATTAAAAATTAAAAATAAAAATAAAAATTTAAATGGAAAAAAATGGTAATTATCTGGAAGAAATCAAATTGTAAAAACATTATTTTTAGGCAAAGACAATGGTTCTAAGAACACCATGCACATTTCTGTGATTTACCTTTTGTTTTTTTAAGACACAAAAAAAATGTGCATTGATCACAGCATGTTTTAATTGATAAATATAATTTCAGACATGCAGCATCTGTTTTTCATCCAATTATTAGTAATTTAGCAACAATAGAACAAAACAAAAGTTTAAAGAATAACATGAGAAATGGATACTGCATCAAGAGAATCAAACAGGGTTTCTCTTAACATGTTGTTAGCCTGATTATTGTCTGCTTTAGAGACATGTATGTACAGGTAAGCAAAATTTTCTGCAACTTTTCTGCAAAAAGTTTCTTTCCTGCTAATGTCAGAAAATGTTTAGAAAAATATAAAACTCCAGGGGCTTTGCAGACCCTGACAGCTATCATGGAGCATAAATGACAGGAATTTCATGACAAAGCAAATACAATGTGGAAAAAGACGAACACGTGGAGTTATTTTTTTAGGGGAATTGTCAGGAAATGTTGAAGTAAAAATGGGAGCAGAAGTGAGGCTTGGCAAAAAAAAAAGTATCTAAAAATGGAACAATTTCTTTTGTACTGGCAACAAAAAGTAAAGATGTTGATGCCTTTCTTTGCCAAAACAGACTAACAAATCAAGCAAGACAGCCAAGCTTGGGTTTGTTTTGGACAAGACTTGGACACCGTGCAGTCACTGACATGACCATGAACTCCTCAGTGGACCAAAACATTCCACAGACTAAAACCTGAGGCCATCTGTCCTAGAGCCATAGTTTGGCCCTTAACTGGGTCAGTCAACAAGGGAATGATCCAAAAGATTGTTCCAGACCAAAGCCAACGCCTTTTAAATTTCTCCTGTAAAACATCAGAGAGAACTTGATGTACAGAACCTGTCACTTCTGCAAAGTATGTCTATAAATATAACAGTCCAGAAACAATGGCAATGATAGTATTGTTGAGTTGGCTAAAAAGGAACACAAGATAGTAAATTGAAGAAACATGGAAATTCATTTGTCAGATGTGAGTCAGCAGATGTCTTGCTTCACCCACACATTTATTTCCCATTTACATTAACTACACCCACTCAAAACCTCAATTACTCTGTAGTTCTGGCATAATGTATGAGGAGAAATTATGATGAGGTTGTTGCATTGAAAAGTTGAGAACATTTCAAAATAAAAGCTGCAGCAAATTAGGTTATTTTAATTCCCACTGCCCTAAATGTAACACATTTCTAAAGAGACTTGCACAATAAGGTCTACAAATTTCAATTAATTGCATAGAAGAGAATTAGACAATATTCCTGCAAAGCCAGTAACACTTGGATTAGGAACTGCGTGAAGATGTACTAATTACTAATAAATTAGAGGTTGGATATTGCCAAAGGCTTTTCTAGTATTTGTTTTTATGCCAAATCTAAAAAAGTGTCTTGCCTGTGCAAAGTTTGCATGTTCTTCCGAGACTGGTGTAGGATTACTTAGGCTCCTTTTCTCAGTTCAAAACATGCTTCAGGGTGTTTGGTCCTTTCAAATTGCCCTTTGGAGTTAGTGTGAGATGTTGTCCCTTTGATGCCCTGTGATTGAATACTGACCTTTGCTGGGCTGACATTGTTTTTTTGCCTTATTGACAGCCGGATAAAGGCTTGGGTATGAGTACAGAGTGTGGATATTTCTTGATTTTGATTTTTAAGTCTTTTTTTATATGCTATTAAAAAACTTTTTTTCTTCAAATTTTCATTTCAAAAGGTGTAGTTTCTTTGGTAAACTGTACTTGCAATTAACATTTACTGATGAAACTAACCTGTATTAACTTTGTTTGTGCAAGCTGTTACTGTAAATTTTAAAGAAATGCTAATTATCTATGCTTAATTTAAAAAATTTTTAATTAAAATTTTAACTCAAGGTGCTATCAATTTCACAGATCCCAAATCTAGACCTATTATCATTACTCAATATTAGAAATAGCTTTTTAAAAGAGAGGTGCTGAATGTGTAAGCAGTGATTTGGACTTTTACAGTTTACAGTGGAAGTTTCTATCTGTCAACTGTTTCATTTACTTTTATTTAGCTCTATCACTTTTTATAGTACTGCTTTAGTTCGGATCTTTGTGGATTCATTTATTATTTGAAAGGTTTCGTTTTTTACATCAACTTCTATTTACCTATTAATGTTGCTATGCTAAACTTATCCACAAGGGGGCACACTTGAGCATAAAACACATTTGTCACAGATTGTACTTTTTTTCTTCTTTTAATTGTTCTGTTCTTTTAATAATGCCACATCTATCTGAAGCTACTAGAAAACAAACGTGTAAGCAAAAAAAACATTTTATACCATAAAGTATTTTGCTTTTACTGATTATTTGTGTTTTAATTCTATTAGTTTTTTGTGTGCATTTACTTCATATTCTATTAATAATATATCAAACTGTATTTTTTACTCCCATTTTTTTAATGCATTCGTTTTTAATAAATCCTCTTCACACAAAAATGTTTGACATTACCTAAAGTATGGCTTCCAAAGACATTTCACAGGTTTCTTTCCCTTGATGCCAAACATAACATCTGAATGTCAGTGCACAATTAGTGCACCAATTCATCATTGCTCCTAAAAGGTTTTCATGCATGCATGACCTAATTGCAAATCAGAAAAAGTAGATATAAGTCATTTACAACATTTACATTGATTGTCAACTTAAAAGTCACACTTGACCAGTGAAACTACTACAAATTAGTTTGATGATGAATAGGTAAGGAAAAACATCGCTTTCACATGACTTTTCTAAGGCCCTCGAAATACCAATAAACTCTTAAAAAAATGCTCAGAAAAAAATAGAATTATGCAAATGTCCCATCTTGCACTTGGGGGTGTGGTGAAAATGTTGTAGTAAAAATCTTACATATGCTGGTTTTAAATGTAAGCTTTTTTGCTAAAATGTGAGGCAAAAATTAGAATGACATTGTTCTAAATGGCATATTTTTTAAAGTTCAATTCCACATAAACACAAACACATTTACAAATACATTTTCATCACTATACAATTTACCTGTGATAAACAAGTGTTCTTGTTCTTAGTTAAAAATGTCACTTTTTAAATTGGGACCTTTCTCTTGTAGTCATATAAGCTCTCAAAGACAAAAAACAGTCTAATTTGATTTATATTTAAAAAAAAAAAAAAAAAAAGCACTAAATGCAAAGTAACAGACATCTCCCACCATCAGGAAATGAATGTTTTGATGAGTTAATTGAAAAGAAAGAAAAAATTCACCATTCAGTGTATGAATAATTAAATGAATAAAAAGCTTTAAGTGTGAATGTCCTGAGACATTAAGAAGCATTAAGATGATCTTGAAAAAAATGTAGTAATCTGAGATAATTATAGGTTCCAGATAGGAAACTCCAAAGAGAAGTGCCTATAAATATTCTCACTCATTCTGGTCACTTTGTCAGCTCTTTAATTTAGGTGTTTTTCTGCTCTATTGAGTCGCTACAAAAGTTCAGGTCCAAATAAAATTAACATTTTCACAGATCCCACTTTTATTTTAATTATAATTACTATGTTATTGTTCCGTTTTCTGGCATTAAGTTCGTTGCCTGTTGTTTGTTTTTAGTCAAATGTATACCTTTATCTAAAGCCAATTTATATGCTTGACACATATTTTACTTTTAATTCTGCTCAAATTTATAGTTGTTATTTTTAGTATTGCATAAGTATTTTTTATTGTACCATTAGGAAGTATCTGAAATGCCCTACTGTTCAGCCTGTAAAACATAATCATCTAAGGTTTATTGTTCCATGTGTCCCAGACTGAGGTTCATGCCAGGGGTTGGGACTAGAGAACATCTGGGACTGATGATGTGGCAGCTGAGGGAAACTTTTTTAAAGAAAGTTCTCCACTTTCCGTGCTGCTGGTTAGACGCCTCCTCACCCAGACAGGATAATAACATTTGTTAAATGTCAGGGGGAAAAAAGCTTTATGCTTCATTGTTCTTACAGATTTGATAAAAATTCAGCCAGTTGCATAATTCAATTAAATAAATAAATACATTCTGAACTTCTAATACAAAACAAAAAAACACTATTGGTATTTTTTAAATAGAAGTGGCACCAATAAAATTAGATTTTTTTCAGCATTTTATTTCCATTTGAAATATCATTTTTTGCATTTCACCCATGCAGAACTCCAGACAATGAACACAGAGTGAACATTTTGTTCTCACCTCACTGAACCAGCAATTAACTCTTTTTCAAAATAAGAGCTTTTATCACTGTGGAGGACACAAAGAACTGTGAGAGGCTGACATGTTTGTGTTTGCGAGTGATTTACAATGAAGGAAGAAGAACTCCAACTTGTCTTGTCTAACTAATCGTGACCATCCAAAAACAGACAAAAATATTTACAAATTTTCACGATTCATATCTGCAGAAAATGAAACGTTTTTTTATATAGGTTAAGTAGTTTGTATATATTTTTGATACTTTGGTTTCTTGTCAGTTTCAAAATTATCATATATTTTTTACTGGACTATATATGTGAACTAATCTTAGCAGAATTACAAGAGTTTGTCCCCTCAACAAAACCATCATTCCAAATAAATAAAATGTCTCTTTAAAAGAGAAACATCCACTCAGATTTAATTATTTTTTTTAAATAACAATAAAAAAAAACATTTTGCTGTGATTTATAAATTGTTTGAGTTGATGGGAAACGAAAACGAGGGGTTAGAAGGGGGTGCTGGGTAAAACAGAAATCACAAAGGATTAGTCCAAGTGAAAGTTAAGCTGTGAAACGACTCTGTTCCCTTTAAAACTCCATGTACTTTAAAATAAATAGAATTGCTTTTAGTTATGTGGAGGAAATAAACAATCGATTGTTTTGTAGTATGTAGTTTTTAACCTTATTTAAATATGTATTTAAATTGTGGGCGTCCACCTTTTTTTCCCCACCAATAATGGTACAGTCCGTCACCGGTTCGTCCCCAAATTTTGGTCCCAGCGTATAAAACTAAAGGAGCGTGCGAAGTTGGCAGAAGTAGTGAGTATTAGTTTCCCCGAGGCCGAAGTGGAACGCACGCGGACAGAGAACCCACCCCCTCTGCAGCACAGAGATGGAGCAAACCGAGCTGGTGAAGCCCGAAACTCTGGACGAGCTGATCAAAACTCTACACCAGATCTTCCAAAGCGACCGCATCAATGTGGAGGAGGTGCAGAACCTCATGGAGTCCTATGAGAGCAAGCCTCACGAGTGGAGGAAATATGCAAAGTTTGACCAGTACAGGTGAGATCCAGCCTCTAGACTCACAACATTTATGCTGAAATAATAACTTTTTTATTACACAGACAGATGCATCTTTGAACGTTATTATTTTGTTTAACATTTTTTAACTACATTAGAATGAATATTATCTTAAGTATTATTTTAATCACTGAAAGGGGATTTGGTATTTAAATGTCACTGAATTTCTAAGGCAGAAAAGTAAAAGTGGCTGTTTAGAACACTTTGAATTTGTTCAAACTGAAAGGCTGAGAGTCTGGAGGATGAAGAACAGATTCTTTGCTCGTTCCAGAGCTCTTGGTTTCATTCTGTGCTGGATGTTTTGTTCAAAAAGCGTCCTGCTGCAGTGTCCTGTGGATTGTTGTGACTGGGCCATCCAATCAATGCTGGGGACACTAACACACCCGCAGAATGAGGGAAGAGCAGTTAACACATCGATGGGATTGGGATGATTAAAAACCTGCTTTACCTGAGACAAAAATTCTGATTAAGAAAATCCCAATTTCTGAATTTTTGTTGAGAGATAAAAATTCTGAAAGATTAGAAAGTGGGTGTTTTCTCTTTTTTTTTTACTTCACGAAAACTTGTTTATTCACCTGTCCACAGGTACACGAGGAACCTGGTGGATGAAGGCAACGACAAGTTTAATCTTATGATTCTCTGCTGGGGTGAAGGTCACGGAAGGTGAGTTTCGCTGATTTAAAAAATATCACTTTAAGGTGTTATAGTTCAGAAAATGTCTACATTACCACAGATGTTTTTGAACAAGTATACATTTAGAAACCTCTGTACATGAGGACATGTTCTGATGCTGCACGCTTGTTTGTTCTTTCCCACTCTGCAGTAGCATCCACGATCACACAAACTCCCACTGTTTCATGAAGCTGTTGCAGGGCCAGCTCAAGGAGACGCTTTTTCAATGGCCGGACGGCAAGTCGCAGGGAGACATGGTCACAAAGTCCCAGAGAGTCCTCCAAGAAAACAAGGTTGCTTACATCAATGGTAAGAAACAGATTTGTTTCTTTCAGTTCTTCAGATCCTTACGTGATCGAGTTGATCATTAACGTCTGTTCTTAGATCAGTATCAACGTGCTTTTTTTTTTTTTTTTACAGTAGAGTGTGCAATGTTTGGTCTGTACTGGTGGAAATCTTGATTTTCTTCTTCGTGCCGGTTTCAGATTCCATCGGTCTGCATCGGGTGGAAAACGTCAGCCACACGGAGTGTGCAGTGAGTCTGCACCTGTACAGCCCCCCGTTTGAGACCTGCCAGACTTTTGACCAACGGACAGGACACAAGAACACGGTCAAAATGACCTTCTGGAGCAAATACGGAGAAAGAACTCCATTTGTAAGACTTGTTTCTCCTGTCTTTAATTGCATTAATGTGTATGAAGATCAAAATCAAATCCATCTTAATTTACATAGCACTTTTCATACAAAAGTTAACACAAAATAAATAGTATAACAAAAAGCTCAGTAATATAAAATGTGTGCAAACCTTCTACTGGAACCTTGAAACAGTGTTGGATTAGATTTATCATTTGGAGCCTAAATCATGTGTTTTTGTAACAAGCACGTCTAAAGACGGGATATGGAAACTTTTAACTCCGGCATCCTCACAAAAGAGGCAGGAAGTGGGAGGCTTATATAGTTTCCCACTGTGGTTAAACTCAGCTTGTTAGCAACTGAGGCAGATTAGAGAAAATGGCTTAAAGAAAGTTTATTTCTTTCTCACATTAAAATTTTTTTAGCAAAGGAAAATAAATGGTGTTTCAACGATTTGACCCCTTTCGCTGGAGGCTCATGAACTCAGAAACAAGTTTGTTCTGACTAAAAGCGTCATCTACAGGTAGACGTTTACCTTGTTTAGCCCTCCTGCCAACATGAACCTTATCTTCAGGTTGTATAAGCACACTTTGAGCATTAACTTTTGCGTTAGTTCGTTTGATTGCAACATCAGACAGTGAAGATAAGATAAGTAAATATGCCCAAAGTGCGGGACAGCTTTTGTGGTCTGATTTTGGTTTTTTTGGGGTCATCCAGCAAGTCACGTTTGAATGGAACATTTTATTTGTCCACATGGAGCTCCGCTCTGTGCAATGTTTGAACTTCTGGAAAAGCGTGCCTGAAGGGTATAACTTATTGACTAATGATGCTGACGAGTCAATCTCTGTTGCTTTTTTTCTTAGGAGACCACAGTTTCTCAGGAAAACAACTAACGGTCACCAAAGGAGGCTGCGGACGAGGAAGACATGCATTTGAAAATGTTATGAAGAAGGAACTGCTGGGGAAGCAAAGTGTGGACCAACTACGAGAAAGCAACCCATTTTCAAATCAAGAGGGAGCTTGTTTCGAACGGACAACCCGCTAATTAGAATGGCTTCATTGCTGCTCAGTGTGAGCTTGGCAAATACTGATGAGCACAGGACGAATGCATGAATGGGCTCGGACATGGATTGAATCTGCCTTTTGTTTGCTGGGCCCGAAGAGACCCTTTTCCCAATAACAACATTCCTGTCTATCCTGTGCAACCACACAGTTCTGGCCCACACTGAAAATGTAGAGCTTTTGCATTAAAAAAAAAAAAGAGGAAACACTGCTGTAATAGAGTAAAAAAAAAAAAAATGTTATTCTTAGAAAAAAAAATTACTGCAATCAAAATTTTATTGTTGTACTTAATGGTGATTTATACCACTCAAATTGTTTTGCTTGAAAACTGTCAAGGAAAGTGGCAATATTTGTACAGTTTAAACTACAAATGTATGTTGTGTGTCGTAAAATGTAAAGCTTCAGTGTTGTTGTGACGTTGCGATGCTTGTAATTTATTTGCAGGGTTCCCTGTTTAGTGAAGATGTTTATAAATCAAAAAAAAAAAACCTTACATGTGTTCATAGTCGTTCATGTAGATGGAATATTCTTATGGGAGTCGGTGAGTTTGGGTTAAACTTCTCACACGATTTTGCCACGCTTTGATTGGAGCTGTACATAAACGGTCATCATAGCTTTCTCATAGCTGTCCTTACTTTTGATGCTGTAATAAAATTGTAGACCATTAAATACTCTTGTCCTTTCATAGAACCTGTGTTGTCTCATTTTAATGCAGGAACCATTTCATTTGATAGGATATTAGCTTTCTTGATCTCCTGCAGCAACATAAAATTATTCCAGTAGTTTAGTAACATCACCAACATAAGCATGCCCTAATATACGTGCACTTTGGTCTGTACTTTGGTTTGATGGAACTATTGACTGATCATTAGCTCAACCTATAAACAGATTACATTAATGCTGCACTGATAACAGTATTTAAAGAATACTGTGTTTCTGTTTGGTTGGTAGCTGATCAAAGTGACTGTGTCACAGTGTGGATACACCACGAACTGAATTTGATAAGATGATGTTGAAAAGGGAATACGTGCAGAGGCTCATCTGCTGTTTTAGGTCAGCCTCGTGTAATCTTTTACCTGCACAAATCTAAAATTAAACTGGTATCAAGAAGAACAAAGGTGTACATGTTGTAAATCAGATTTCTGTTTGCTTAGCTTTTCTTTTCTTTTCTTTTTTTTGCTCTACTTTGGAAGTATTGTTTTTGGTCTTTGGTCATGTTTTATACTTTCATGGCAACAATTTGTTTCTTTATGAACTTAGATTTGCATAAATCAGAAGATCTTATTTCTAACTGACAAATGGTGCAAATTCACAAATATAAAATCAGAACAAAATTAAATCTGGTACTGTAACTTAAAAGAAACAGAGCTGGTCGGTAACTTGGTGCTTTGATTCTTGGCCTTGACGGTCTGAATGCTGATGTGCTCTTGGGCGAGACATTACCTCAGGTACCCCCTGATGAGAGTGTGTAATGCAGCTATCAGACTGATAAAGGGTCATATAAAGGCTGAATGTAGCTTGTTCTGCGATAGTAGCACATCAAGTCTTGTTTTTAGCAGTTCAACAAGTCTGGCCCTTTAGAAACAGCAGAATTTCAATATTTTGATCCAAACAGTCTTGAAAGGTTTAAATGTTCATGTCAAGGAGGTTGGCTTGACATTGAAACCGCACTGTTCACATGTTGCAACAGGAAACAAGTTTGGACACAAAAGGGGTCTTTTTGAATTTCCTTTCTTCCGTCCATCCATCCATGTATTTTTTCTCTGGGTTGCTGCAGCCTTCTCAGTTGCTTTTGGCCAAAGGCGGGGTACAGAGGTCCAGTGCAGAGCCACACAGAGATCTACACTTTCCTTTCTTACAAACAGCATTTTTTAAATCAAAATTAAACTGGTGGAAGCCACTTTTTAAAATCAATTTTTAGATTATGGAGACCTTATCTACATGAATGCCCCAAATCAAGTATCGAAAGTTCTGGATTCTGTGTATCATATGTAATTCATCACAAACTGTAAGCTTCACACTCACCACTGTGAACTTTACACACATGTGGGCCGGTCAGCACTAAAGTATTATAGACTTACTCATTAGTACATGTTAGTATATAAAGGTAGTCTGCATTTGCTTCTTTCTTTTTTTTAAAGATTGCAAGAATCTTTGCTAATGATAGTACCAAGCGTTCGAACAGAAGCTGGGAAAGTGGCTTTTCAGTATTCTGTACTGACAACGTGGAGCAATCTCCAAAAGGACTTGGGAGTTGAAGGGACTGTTCCTACAGGGCAGTTTAAAACTGTGCTAAAAAAAAACTGGAAATAAGAATGTTTTAAATAGTTTTATGAATTTTATCGTTGATTGTCCTTTGGTGCGTTTGTGTAGGAGCGACTCCCTCTTCACCCCCAGGGCTCCTTTGAAAAAGAGATTTTTATCTCAGGACTTTGCTGATTAATTAAAGCCAAATAAATAAAATATCTTGAGATTGGGTAAAATGTAACTTTTTTTCCTTTTCCACGTTTACTGAAATCTACCAGTGGGGTAAATCGTCTTCTCCTTTTTGGCGTTCCTGTGTAGTTGGAGGGCCAGACTTATGTAATAATGAAACGACAGTTTCATTCACACGCACGATGCCAGAATCACGCCAAGGCATGGCATATTAACCCAAGCAGGGTCAAATACAGCCTTCACAGCAAACACCAGGTAGCAGAAAGCTTCCATGTAGAAACGATTGACAAAATATTGAAGTGGGTCACTTTTTGTGTCATAGTTTGTGTTTTGTTTTTCCTTTATCTCACTCTCCAGAATGCATTTTTATCTGTTTCCTCCTATTCTCCTGGATAACATTGTGAACTGAGTCCATGCTCCCTCAGTGGTCTTGGTATCCACAGATCTGTTAAGTCATAAAATGTGGATCCAGTTCCACTGAAAGTACCTGCCAGGCTGCAGCTGCACTGGGACTGTGTCCTAACAATGATAACAATAAGCTAATGTCGTAGAACTTTCTATAACGCCATAAAAGCGGGAGAGCTTTGATAATCCATCTATCAGAGGGATCAGTACATTGATAGGAAATCACTCATTCAACACATTGTGCATATGCTGCACTGCTGGCTTGTTTTTATCGCACACCTGATAAAGGTCCTGCGGTCTAATGTCAGAGGCCTTTAGCTTTCCTAGCAGAAGATTATCTGTTCCACTTATAATGAATGAAGAATATAAATATATATAAACTGTTCAAAAAATTGGAAAAAGGGGTGAAAACTTAGATAAAATATTACTAAACCCCGGTACTGTTGAGAATCTGAGCTGCAGGTTGAGTTGGTGGCGTCAAGAAATTCAAAAACAACTTAAAAGCAGTGAAATAGTTTAGATCAGTCGATATTCACCAAACAATACTGGTACTTTAAAAAATATTGCAGGAAATGTAAATAAGAATATTTTATTGTTTACATTAGGAGAAAATAAATGACAAAGAAAACTTCAAGAACAAACATTCTTTTTTTTTTTTTTTTTTTTTTTTACCAAAATACATGTTCCAGTAAAAAAATATTTCTAATCAATCCCATAAAGCTTTTCATGCTTCAGCTTGTCCCTCATTGCTCAGCACTAAAATGCTAAAAACAGAAAAATATTTGAAACTTTCACATTTTTTGTCGACTAGATTCCAGTCTTCCTTTCCCAGAGAAAAATGGCGTCTCTGCTCTCGGACTCCGACAGACCACCTGCCACCATGTTTCCGTTTCTTGTTCCAAAGGACCTCACAGACTCGGATTTGTCACTCAAAATGTCACAGATGCTTTCCGATGACCCAACATGGGACACGCTGCTCTGTCTCGAGGCATGTCTGTGCTCAAAGCTGCTGTTGGGGCTGTATCCATGGGAACTGCTGCGAGTGCTCTTATGTGGGTTTGGGCGAGTCTGGAAGGTTTTGCTAAAGTAATTACTACCAAAGGATTTCTGGCTGCTGTAACTGCACTCAGACACAGAGTCAGGCTCCAAATCAGGCTTTAAATACTGATGAGGTTCTTTTTCTGCGCTCACTGCCGAGTCTCTTGTCAGGGCAACGGCTCGACTGCATGGAAGAAGCCCGCTGTCTGTCTTCAAAGATGGCCGTACGGGAGATGGGGATCTGCAAGGTGTTGCATCAGCAGGGACAGAAGGAATCCCATTGCAACCCTAAAAGGCCAAAAACATACAAAAATATGGAGTAACCCATGAATAAAGAAGTTTACATGCTTCAAAAAAGCTAACTTAAAATTACAACGGAATTAAAAGGGATTCTCGGTTTTCATGGGGTGGCATTTCACAAATCTGATGAGATGGAAAATGATTTCAGCTGAAATTTTGATCAGATCGGTCATTCTTTGACTTTGAGAGTCAGCTTCTTGTGCAACAATTTTCTTTTTCATAAACAATCAAAAGTGAAAAGTTTTTGGTTAAAAATGAATGCAATTCCACACGGAAATAAACACTATTTGGCCTTGCTTTTGTGCTAAAAATCTATTTCTGTAAACATGTGCTGCAAAAAAAAGCAGGAATTTAAAGTGTTACTGTTAACATAAATAAACTAGTGTAAAAAAAAAACAAAAAAACACAAAATGTATGAAAACCATAAACCTGCAGAGTGTAACAACTAACTGCGATTCAAGCATCCTTACCAAAATGTCAGCATCCTTGTTTGTGTGAACATCTCTGGGCCCGATGGTGGAGAGGGAGGCAGCGCCGTCCAAATGTGGTCCAACTGTTGAGGAGAACTGAGGTCGCCCAAAAGGCTGGAAATCGGACCCGTCAATGCCGGCCATGGACGCTATCTGACCAAGACTAGTGATATAGTTTGAAATCAATCAATTAATCAAATTAAAGATTCAAAGTTAATCAGAGTAATTATATAAAACAAATGGATAAAATAAGAGATGATGAAACTGAGATTAGGAAGATGACATGAAGGACATGATGAACAGAAAAAAAAAAGATTGAATGAAATTCCTTTTCAAAAATAATATACAAAACATTAGGAACCTAAAAATATACAAAACTGATTTTTTTTATGCAAATTCAGACTACTGTAGGTAAAAAAAAGATAATTTACAACCATAATTTAAAAAATGGCTGGTTCCTCTGTCAATAAAATTGTCAGATTGCTGCAAATAAAAAATGTCTGCATGTAAAAGCAGAACACAAGCCTTCACTGTCACATAAAAACCTCAAAACAAATGTGACACATGAGATTATCTGTCTTTTTTAAAGGACTCTTATAGAAACCTACAACCAAAACTTTTACAGCTGGATTTTATTTTAAGTTGCATGCATCAGAGCATGCAACCTCCAAAACATTGTTTTTATGTCATAAATGGACATTTCCTCAACAAGGAAAAAAAAAAGCTTTTTTTTCAGTTAAACATCCAACCCCACCAAAATAAAATAAAATAAATTATTTTTGTAAAATCAACACATTTCCAGAATTATCCAACAAATCCTAAAAGGACTCCAGCCAGAAATAATGAAAACTGTGACACCAGAAGTGAAGACATTTAGCCAAGCCAGATGTCATTTATGGATAAAACAAAAACGGTGGTGTCTCACCCAGCATCTTTAAGGAGATCCAGGAAAGCATGGAACTTAGTGAACGAGTTCTCAATGCTTTGAAGGACCGCCTCATCCTCAAGAGCGCTGAAAGCAGACGGTGCTGATGCTGAGTGAGCGGCTGAAAGGGCTTCTGTCAGGGAGCGGTTGGCATCACGAAGGCGAGCACTCTCCAACTCAAACTGTCCGGAAAGAAGAGGACAGCGTAGCAAGGGGAGCATTATCACCTCAATACGTCTGACTTACTGTACATTTGATTTTCTTTGTTGTTATAACTGATGAAGAGGCAGAAATATAAAAAATGACCTCCAGCAGTCTTGACTCAGCCTTCAGCCTGGCCCTGCGCTCTTCTGCCAGCCTGAGACGATACTCTTTCAGCTCCATCTAGGGGATGGACACCATACCACAATCAGCTGAAAACTAAAAAGCCAACAATTTCCCCCCCAAATCCTGTTTTTGAGATAAAACTAAAGGTTTCAACAGGGATCAGCTGACTGAGGAAGAGCCGTGTCCCCAATGAACTCTGACCCTTAATCCCAAACTCTCCCCAATCACCCCTGGGTCTCTAAAGCACAGACACAAATGCACGCACATTTCAAGAATAAATGTTTATATTCTGCATTTAGCCTTAGTCATATATATTTGAATATGTACACTTGAAATCTTATAAAACCCAAACTTAGCATTTAAATAAAACTGCTCAGTGTTTATAGTAAATAATGTACCACATACAAATTACAAAGTATAATCTGTACTAAACATTTCAACACCATAAATATCTGCACTTTCCACCTTTATCCATCTATATATATATATGTCACACAATAATTACTTTTACTTCTATCTAATATAACAGGAGTATCAACTTACTTTAGAGCGACGGTATGTACCGGTAAGTGTGATTGGACCAACCTGGAGGCGCTCAAACTGTCGTTCGGTGTTTCTGTCCCGGAAATAAAAAGATGTTCTCTGATCCGGTTCCGCTGCCACTTCCTCCTGTTCATCATCATTGCCCTCTTCTTCTGAATCGGCTTCCACCGTGATTTTTACAGTAGCTGCAGCCTATTGAAACATTAAAACAGCATAATAAACACCAGGACTCGCAGCCTCTTGATTGCCTAATATTTCATTGTTTTGGAAAATGTTTTGACATATTTCTGTACCCTTTTATGCAAAGAAAAGAAAAATTACCTGAAAACTGTGGTCTGTTACTGTTACTCCAGGAGGCAGCCCTCTGAAAAAAAAAAAGGCATTACCCATCTTGAAACCTTCACATGACTAATGCATCCAAACCATGCTTTAAAATAAGTAAACATTCATGTAATTGTTCTGGCTGGCTCACTTGAGAGTTTGACATCTCACCTCTGACGCCCGGCTCGCGCAGCAGCACGCCATGGTATAGAGCAGGAGCGGGAATTTTTGATTCTTGTCCTAGATTCACCCGATCCTCGACCTCCGGGAGATGTGCCTTTAGAAGCGACTGGAGCAGAAAAGAAAGGAAAGCAAGAGTTTTTGTAGCTGTAAATACAGAGATAAGATACTTTAAATAGACAAAAACCTGTCAAAAAGTTCCCTTCAGAGGGTGGAAATACTTTGGCACACAGATTGTTGACAATTATTTAAAAAAAAAAACAACCTTTATAAATAAACTTAAAAAAAAAAAGCGACCCCGTTTCCATTTGTATCAGTGAGAAATAAAGAGATAAGAACATCTTGAAGTTAGCTGATATTTAATCCTTTAAAAAGTCTTTCATTTTTTTTTAAATAAATCTAAAGACTAATTTTGTCTTGACTTCTGCAAAAACTTTCTTCATTCCACTGAAGTTCAACTGAATTCTATGCATTTTTTAGCTACATTAGTCAGAGAAGATCATACAATAAACCTCTTTTCTTCTCATCTTTAAGTTGTCAAGAAAAGAAGAAAAGTTGATGTAAGGAACCGTTTGCAGAACAAACTGTTCTATCACAAGATTTGGAAATAGCAAAACCTTTGATTTACCTGACAAAAATAAACGCCACTTTGTAATTAAAATTAAAACTTTGACTCGCCCACATAAACAGAAGATGAAGCAGATCACGACAAATGGATCTGCTCTCAAGTTTGACCCAACAGTCAACTAAAATAGATCCACGAATTTAAACAAACAGCTGTTTGACACTTCCTCCCTCAAACTGAAGTGGGCCTGTTAGAGGTTCTATCTTCTTTGTAGTTGTCTCCTTTTGTGGTAACCACACCCCTAACCTTTTGACTCCTCTGAAGCCTCAAACCAAACCCTCTTTCGCTCTGAACAGACTGCAGGAGGATTGAAAAGGAGGGAATGTTTATACCTTTTTTAAACAACGTTTTTTCTCTGACTGAGTGAAGTTTAGTCAGTGAAGAAACTCTCTGCGATTCTGTAGCTGCCGGCTTGATCCAGTGGTACTGCAACAAAATTCAAGAATAAAAGCTATGGCTAAAGTGTATACATAACATAACATATGGATGCATTTTAAAAAATATATTAGTTCCAGAAACTGACCTCCAGTGGCTGCCCGTCTGCATTCATTACTACTTTCTCTATCATCGTTTTCATCAAAGCTTTATCTGTGGAGAAATTATGCCTTAAATCATCCCAAAAATCTGAATTTTTACAGAGTAATTATGGTATTATAAAAATAACTGATCACTTCTTGAGGCTTTGACAAATAAGCAGTTAGATGCAAACTAACAACGTATGTAAGCGGTAATGTGGAAAACAACAGAACAGAATAGTCTTACCAACTAAAGGGTTACTACGGATATCCAGCACACACAGAAAGGAGTTTGTTTTCAGGGCCTCCAGCAAACGGCGAGCTCCCTCATTAGATAGGCCACATCGCTGTAAGTCCAAAGCTGTTTAATCAGACAAAAAAAAAAGTAAAGTTCCCACACCACAGCCAGTCTTTGTACAGGAATATGATTATATGGTTATGTACCTTTAATCCACAGGTCCTCAGCCAGCTCACGAGCGAGGGCAGCTGCACCCCTATCCCCAATCAAAGTGTTACAGTTAAGAGTGATTCGACGAAGACCGCTCATTCCTTCCAGCTGTGGATGGCGATACCGCAGAGACTCTGCCCATGCTGTACCGTGTCTCTGCATTCCCTGATACTGAAATAATAATGGAAAACGCTGGTATCTGAACAGAATGAGCACACCTTTGATTGGAATTTTAAATAAATAATTTAGCCAATGAAACCAATCTTCATTTAGAAAATGCAATATTGATTCTTCAAATGTATGACATATTTCTCTTTCTTTGTTCCTTTAGTTTTGAAAAAAACCTAGAAATTCAGCACGGAATAGATATTTTTATAAATACAGTGACATTAAATCAAAGAAAAAACAACTTGAGCGTGGGAACTGAAATCAAATAGATTCATTTGTTGGAAGTGAAATGCGCAACTTTGTTTATTACACGACTACAGTAGTAGTCGTGTACTAACAGTGGAAAAACCAAAAGCTATAAGTATATAAACATCTATTTAATATACACTTTTTCATCATTATTAAAAAATGATTTGATAATCTTTAATAAGCAATATCAATTAGTAGAATCAAATGATTTAAAATAAATGGAAGCCAGAAAACGGATGATGTGTCAACATGTAAAACATTCCCTGCATATTGCCTGTTTCCCTTGGTTTATTTTATCTTAGAAAAATGTCTATGAAGTATTTAGCTGGTAAAGAAAAGAAAGAAAAAAAAGAGTCAAACAATTAAATAAATCTGAATTTGATTTGTGTTGCTTTGTAGAAAACATAAAATAATGTCATTGTATCGATCATACCTTAATAATGTTGGCTAAATGCTCTGCCCCCCTCCATGTGAGACTGCATCCTGTGAAATCAATTGTCTTGATGGTTGTGGAGTACTTCACACTTTGGCAAATAACTGGAACATACAGATATTACCAAAAACAAAGACTTAACATGTGATTAATTTATTTTAAGTTTAGAAAATATTGGATTGGAAATAGTTTCTTTCAAGCAATCAAAGCAAGAATAATGCACAAACAATACAATCAACAGAGTTTTACGTCTAAACAGAGACAAATATAGGAGAATTAGGCATCAAGTATAAATAAATGTTACTACAAAAATAATAAATACCTTCCAATCCCTCATCTGAGATGGGACAGTTAGCTAAAGAGAGATTTTTCAAAGAAGCACTTTTTGCCAAACCCTGGAACAGAACATATACGTGCAGTTATGACTCTGTTTATCAGATTTCAACTCATCCTTATCCTATAATAAATGTGTAATAGATAAGCCTTTTTCTCTTTGCAAAAAATTAATACTGATAATAACCATGTGTCTGTTTACTTTTGTCAAAGCGATGAGGTCCCTTTCTCTCAGCAGAAGTCCATGAAGCTGCAGAGTCTTGAGGTTGGAGGAAACAGTTAAACAATCTCCCAAAGCTTTGCACAGCTTGAATGTCATGTCCTTTGAGCGAATGGGTGGGATCTTCCTCTTAAAGGTGGATTTAGGCTGCCTCCTCTTCAAAACTGATGGTTGATACAGTTGGTATTATTATCCAAACTTAGACCATATACTTCCACATGCTGTTTTTCTTTAACCATTATCACTGCTGTTACTTTCAGGCTTACCTGTATCTCCTGAAGTGTGACTAGCTTGGTAAGAGCTGCTTATAGCGATGTGGTGAAGGTGCTTGTTAATAGATATTGCTTGCAGAATGGGTGGCCAGTCAGTTAGTTTGAGCCGGTCTGCATTAAAGTTCAGCATCCCTTTGTCAAGGTTCACTTTAACTGCAGGGGCAGGAAAAGTCTCCCGTTTTGCACAGGCGAAGTCATAGTACGCCATAAAGTCCTGGGCACCCTGCTGGCGAATCTGTGCGTTGTCTTGAACCATATTGTCTGACCTGGGGAGGATAATTACTTATAATTACTTTTACTTCATTTAGGCTACCATGATTCTAATAGAATCACAAACAAATTGACTATTTTCTTGTTCTATGCATTGCATGCAGTGAGGTTTCATTTTTAAACAAAGGTATTCATTGGATGTATTAACAGTACATCAATAAAAAGCAACTAAATGTGAACTAATTATTTTTTATTGCACTGACAAAATCTGTGGCTAAATGCCAAACTATCAAAATACTCAAATAAAAATAAATTAATTAATTTAAAAAAATTACAAATACTTAAAGATTAAAAAGAAGGGGAAAAAACTAAAAGTTTTCCAGCGTTTTCCAGAACAACAAAAGTTTAAAATAATAATAAAAACTCTGTTTCTGCAAACTAAACTTTTAGGAAAGTAAAATCAAGAAATTAGCTATTAAGAAAGATACAAACTTGCATTTTAAAATAATATTGTGCACTCAACAAATCTTGTGGTTATGGTGTTTATAGAAAAGATACGCGGGCGTTAGCAAGCCAAGCTCAGCTCCTAGCAACTGTCGGATGTGCAGCAGAGCAGAGGACAGAAAAAACATACAAAATCAGTTTTCATCTGATTTTCAACACGTTATTTCGTAATAACTACCGGAAAACATTGGAACTTTACCTTTTTGGGTATAACGGAGCCCTCTGTTAGTGTCAAATCCCACTGTATAAACCGCTCTGTAGTCTCCTCTTGTGTTATTGTTATTAAACGCTTAAAAGTAGCGCTGTTGTACCGTCAAAACCGCGCCCACATGTCTTCAACACTGGTCTCAGGGTGTCAGTTAAAACAACACACTGCCACCTACTGGCTAGGAGGAATATTTACTCCCACGACAAAACCATCTGTTATGCTGATGTTATATACAAAAAAAGCATATGGAGGTTTTTCTGTAATTAAAAATAAAAGTCAATACCAGAAATGCTTTTCCAATTTAATTTTGAGTCAACAAATGCAGCTTCCTTTTGAAAATGAAAAAGCATTTCTGGTATTGACCTTTATTTTTATTTATGCTACAGAAACGCTCCCACAAAAACAACAAAAGGGAAGGTCTACTGATTATTAGAATTCGGTTTAAATATTTACAAAAATAAAATAAACTTTTGAGTTATAATAAATTAAATAAAATTAGAAATCTATTGGCAAAAAAAATCTCAATGTAATGTTAAAATTCCTTTAAATAAAATTGACTTATTGTTTTTTATTTGTTTTCAAGCAATAAAAACAAAGGAAAATGACTAAATTAAAAATAAGATATATTAAACATATTTGAGTTTTTTAAATAACAAATTACTCGGTAAAATATGGAAAATGAAAGAAGATGATGCCATGTTAGACATTATAATTACTCAAGATCATAGATAGACTTATTTACACTGATACATACAGTACACATCCATGACACATTGAATCCATTGAATGTAACAATAGTCAAACATAGTTTGATTAATTGTGTCAGGCCTTGACTGTTCCTGTCCGTTCGCTGTTCCTGTTTGGTGTATTTTGCCCTTTTGGTTCTTTGCTTGCCCTCTCCCTATCACTGCTCCACAGGTGTCCAGAATGAGGCAGGGCATCTTGAAACACCTGTAACAGCATTTAAGACCAGTTCCTCTAGCTTTCCCTGCCAGTCTGTCTGCTAACCTCAAGTGGTATTGAGACCACATCTGAGTTTGCTTCCCTGGCTTTTTACTCAAGTCTTAATCGGATCGTTTTGATTGATATGTGTCAACCACTTTGGGTTGATGAGTGTTTCTTAGGGGTTATTACTGCACATTAACACTTGGCTTTTATAGAGTATTTACATGAAATGTTGACTATGTTTTTGATTATTTAGAGCCTTAAAAAATACAATGCTGAGCAAAATTACTGACTGCCTGTGACCTTTTTAAATTACGTCAAAGTAAGAGTGTTTTCCTCTTCTTTCACCTGATGGAAACAAAAGTTACTTGTTTTCTAATGATATTAAATCTGGGTTGATTTTTGTAATAACTGGTTTACTGTACATCACACAGTGTATTTAAACTTTAAAAGCTAATCAGACTTTGTGACTTCTTTAGTAGCTTCTAGTAAATAAATTTTCATAATTGCTGTATAGTTCAGTAAAATAAGTGTCATTGACATTTGCATTCTCTGCCTGTTTCAAGGTCTCTAAATACTCGCCTCAACGCCTCTCGCCTTTTAGCCTTGCGTCACACAGCAGCACAGACCCCGCCCACTCGCTAACTGTGGGAAAGGCCATTGGTCAGAAACAACGTCAATCATGATCCAAGCTAGCTCCATTCCAGGAATCCCAGTTTTACTCTGGAGAGGTAGGGAAAAGTCAAAACTACGTTGCGGAACGTGGAGGCACCAAGTTAAAAATATCTCATACGTCTTTATAGCTCGATTAGTAACGAAAAATACAGCTGGTCGGTCGCTGTGAAAGGCATTTCCCTGCATAACAGGTAATTTCGACTTTATTTCAAAGCCTATTATATCAATTTAGCCGTTGAGTTTGTTGATGGCCGCTGCCCGACTGGCGATGTTTTTTTTGTTTTTTTTTTTAACCCCAAGACAGCAGTGGCCTGTATGGAGATGGGAAGGAAAGTAAACGTTAAATGTCAGTTTTGAATATTTAAACCAGCAGTTTATATTTTGTAAAATGTTTAAAAGACATCGCCAGTTTTTTTTTATTTTTTGTTTCTGGTCTATCTTCTGTCGACCGTCTCAGATGCTAATGCTAAATGATGCAACTGTCTCTAGTGAGGAGGATGGAGTTGGACATATATATATTTGTTGGAAAATCTAGTTTTAGCAAAGAAAAGGTGATGGTTGAGATTTGGTTTTCTTTTAGGGCTGTTTTGATCAACACGTTAGATGTCAGCATGATGATGACAGCTCTTTCTTTGTCGTGGGTTGTTTATAAGCTGAAGCGTTCAAGTATTCCTCACTTTGGTTTTACTCAATTATTTTGTCTGAAACGTTTTGTTGTTGTTTTGTTTTTCCATCAGACCTATTGTGATGATGGTTATTATGTTCACAAAGGCTACATTATTTTATAAATAAATAAAGTGTGAATAAATAGTGACTTACATTTCATTTAAACAATAACTATGATTTGTGCATTACATTGACTATTTATAAATGAGTTAGACACGTCAATTTCTGTTCAAAAGTATCCTGTTTGAAGATGTTGGGCTTTGCTGCTTCACCAGCTATAGAACCAATAGTAAAAGGTGGAGGAGAAAAAACAATCTTCTCCAACCTCTTGGCATATTTACTGTATAGGAGCAAAATTCAGCGTCCAACCATTCATGATGACGTAGCAAACGTCCCTGACCTCCAAGCCTGCCTCATAATGATGAAAGACAAACATTAGGTACCGCAAAGGGTGTCACTGGGCATGCCGTTTGTGCATGTTCACTTCATTTAAGATTTGGGTTTCTGCATTGGAAAATGTATAGTGTTAATATATGCCTCGTGGTGCTTACTGGGATACTTTGATTTTGATTCAGAACTCTGGACTTAGCAGACATTTGTGAGCCAACTGACTCTCATGACGTCAAAACAACTTCACAGCTTCATGAAAGGTACAAGATAAATTAGATCCCTAAAACCACCCCCTAAACATTGAGGAAATTTGATGCAACGCGCAATGTTTGTCGTTGCAGACCTGAATCCCACACATCACGTTGTGACAAAAAATGTTAATGAGCGCGGTAAGGAACAGTCACAGGTTCAAGCCCATAATACAGAATAATAAGCTGCACTCGGCAGACATAAAGCACCTAATAATATAAATTGAATAAAAAATATATAAAATATTGTGGAACCATTGAATAATAGGTAGATAGATAAGGAAGATGTGTTATCGAAAAAGACTAAAAAAAACCATGACATATCTACCTATGATTACCAAGTTTTCCAATTGTTTTCTATCCACAAAACAAAGGGGATTAGGAAGACGTAAAATATTAATAACTTGCTATTTTATTTATTTCTGTGTTCAGAACTGGAAACTCTATCATTTGTGGTCACCAACCTTTATCACAATTGGTATTGATGCACATTACATTTTCAGTTCTACGAAATTTTCTCCCCTACGAAGCCCATTGAGACGACTGTTGTTGTGAATTTGGGCAATACAAATAAAATTGAATTGAATTGAATTCTACTGCATACTATAAACACGTCATAGCAAAAGACTAACAAATATCCTTTTTGTTTTTGGCTGCGCTCTTTAAGGGTCAACACAGTAAAATCATCTTTCTTCCTTTAACTCCATCCTTAGACATTTCATCACACACAACCACTGTCCTCATTTCCTTCTTCTCTACGTCTCTGAAAACCTATGTTTTGACCTCATCTAGGTGTGAAATTGAACCTAGACAGCACAGGTACGTCCAGCCAAGGTTGGACAGGTATTTAGCTAAACAAATCGCTATGTTGGCATTGCAGGGAGAGAGTCTGCTCACTGGCAAGATGTTCCCCAGATTTTAGCCTCTGATCCAACTGATCTTAAAGTGATCAATCATTGGCTTATCTTTAAAGATAGGAGCAAACCTGATGGAATCATTAATGGTCAGCATCATTTTTCTGTATATAACGAGAAACATCACAAATAGGGCTTTAGTAGATGTATTCAACTATTCCATCTTATTCTCTGTCAGCTTGATTTAAAGAAACCATGAGTGATAAATAAAGATGCTTTTGCTGATGTTTTAACATTTTCAAAGCTCTTGCTTTCAAAGCTCAATATCTGGGCGACATCTTATCAATGAGCCACTACAATGTGAAGATGATCATTTTATTAAATATGTGGTAGACATTGACCAGACAAATGTGCGCTGTATGGGAATATGTCCCAACCAGAAGTAATTGTGACTATTAATTTAGGTTTTTACACTAACAAAACTCCTATGAACAACAACAAAAACAATGTATTTTATCAACAATAAAATACTATTTCCTTTATATCTGTTTATCAAAAATAATACATTAGAAAACCGCTTTGTAGTGGCAGCAATATGGGACTCATAATTTATTCTAAAGTTTATATAGTATAGAATATAAACATTTGTAAAACTTGTTTCAAACATTGTCTAAATTTAGAAAAGGTCACGCAGTTTACATGTGACAATTTCCATAACTTAATGTTTAACCAGCCCTTTAACACGTAATCGCATTCTATTTTATTTTATTTTTTGGTTTACCCTGAATCTGAAAGTTCTTTTAAATTTATCTTCTTGTTATTTTTAACCGAATACATTTTATCTGTGTATGTTGTGACATTTCTTAGGCAGAAAAACCTTTTTTATAAGACTATTTTAACTTTATGTCGCATAATATTTGTAATTATTACCTAAAGACAAGTCACTGTATTTAACTGATTAAAAATTAGGAAAGTGAGTAAAAATGTCTTCCTTGAAAGCAGCTAAACTAAAATGATCAGATTAAAACAGATATTTTGTTTTGGCCAGCATTAAAAATCGTTTTTGTGACTCTGTGTGTCATGAACAAGGTGCTTATTTTCATATTAAATATTATATATTTGAGGCTAGGTTTTCCTCACTTCCTGTTGCTCCAAAGATTTGTGTTGGTAAGTTGGTTTAGAAAATAGGAAGGAAGGAACTGCTGTCTGGATGTAGTCCAAGAGCAGCACACACACAAAGAACTGAATGTCCCTTTTTCCAGTGAGGTCAGAGCAGAGGACAACCATTCCATGATTGCTACTCTCCCTGTTCATTTAGTCTCTCAGCAGCATCCGGTCTTCTCGTCACATTTTAAGGTCAAGGATAATTAGCAGCTTCTTTAGTTCATGTGTCAAAATATCCTCTGACTTTTATAGTGCATGAGAGCCACTGTGTGCTTACGTTTTGGCTCTAGTGGCCATTTTGCGACAGGATAATGACAATGTTGCTGAGCGTCTCTTGGCAAAAAAAGTAGCAAAAAGCTTCTCTCGTTTTCTGGTGGGAGAATCAGGTGTTTGGATTCTTGATTTATGGAAAAAGTTGTGTTTTATTTTAAGTTTGTGTTTTAAGTTCTATTCTGTTCATCCAAAAAACAGACACATTTTCTTATCACAGTGGGAGAGTAAATGTGTTGTTGTACTGTTAAATACACTCCTCGTTAATTATAGGGGTTACTTTCTAAAAATAACCCACAATAGACAAAAGCCATGAAATTGTCTGCTTTGCTTTTCTTTTTTTACACTTATCATAGATGTTTTAAACCGCTTATTACACACTTTATGAACTTTCTCAGACATTAGTATTTTCACACTTTTCTTTCTCGTTTTTACTCTCAAAGTTTAAACTTTCATAGAAAAACATGTCCAGTATTGTAGAATGAAAACAAAGATCTGCTCACGGTTGAAGATTTATGTCAGTTTTGGAGAATGAATGGATTCTGTGCTCATCAGGAGACATAGAGGGGCTTGGTCGTCGATCGTCTACAGATAATCAGAACACAACACAATGTGTTGTTAAAAAAAAATCTACAAAATTCAGAGGCCACGAAAGATGAACTGCATTATTGCAAAGTACCATTGTATAGATTTTTAGATCTTCCTGGGTTGTACTTTAATTTTCTTGCTTTAAAAATGACTTATTTTGGCTTTAGAGTAAAAATATAATTTGGTGCTTTGGATTTATAGCTGTACCCAAGTGGTAGTGAATTTAAGTTGATTTTTGTTTTTTGTCTTCATTAACTAGTTTGATTTAGGAGCTAGTTCTCCTATTACTAAGATTTAGGTGTTTTGAAATTGATATTTAAAATATAATGTTATGCTTTGTGGCTTTCTCTTTAGGAAAGTTTCTTAAATCATCACGTTTCCCTTTCCTGATGTCTGGTTCTGGCTTTTCTCAAATTTTACACAGTTAAATGTGTTTCCCTACTGACATATTGAGGATTTATATCCACATGCGGTCCAACAGGTATAGCCATCCTCATGGGTACTCATGGCTTTAGAAATAATAGTTTCTTTTGTGAAAGGGACTTGTCAACACATCATAAGATATTTGACGTATTGACTTGCTTTGAGAAGCTGGTTTTGTAACACATTACAAATACAAATTTGATAGTTGAAAAATTGAAGAAGAAGTATTTAGGTAAATGCTTGTCAGTCTTTAACTTTTTACTTTCTATACGATCTTATCTGTCGCAGTTTCCATGCTTCATTCCACAAGACTTTGGCAAGCTGCAAAGTGAAAGAGCAAAACAGTCAAAGGGTCCTGTGTGTAGAGCCGCTCATAATGAAAGTCATACTTGGGAGTTTTAGTTGTGTGGTTTTTTTTTCCACCCTAAAAACTGGATGCACATTGATGGTGTTTGTATCTGGTTTTTAAGTACAGACAGTGCCTTTGCGGTTGTGTTTGTGGTCACATTTATTACTGATGCAAGGACCAGAATGTGAGCCCACAGGAGAGGTATTGATCTGTGTATGTTGGGGGAGGGGAGGGGGTCCAAAGCTTTCAGTTTGTTGATGAGATTTCCCAGAATCCCACTCTTTTTTTCCCCCTGCTTCCCATAAGTCCCAAATGTATTCCCTCCAGGGCTTAGAGAGGTAGAGAATATAATTCAAATTCAAGGCTGTCGCAGCAGATTAGTTGTAGTTGTAGGAAACTGACCCAAAACTCTGAATATCAGACTGTCCTTAATATTGTTTCAGTTTAATATTTTAACTGGTGGTATAAATGCTGGCAATGTGTATGTATCTCATTAAGCACTTCAGATTAATTTTCTGTGTTAAAAAGCTGTTATTAATGGAAAAAAATAGATGTTCAGTTCAATGGTTTTTAAGATGATCAATTTTATTTCCGGTGGTAGATCAGGTTTTCAGTCCTGATGTCTGTCATGCTTCTAGCTTGAAATCTTTTTTAATGGTGCAAAATGAAAGCGCAAGATGTCACTAAATGAGACTGGCTATGATTTAGTTTGTTGATTCCTTAAAATCTTTAGAACCCAAGAAAGTCCTCTGTACGGCTGAAACAGACTGTTGGACTCTGAGCGTGTGACTTACTTTTACTTCCTTTTTTTCCCTCTCTGTAAAAGCTATATTTTAGGTTTTGTTGCGTCTTGCAAAAGCCTCTCATAAAATCTTGCTTTAGTCTTTGCATAGTTTTCTTTTTCCCATCAGACCCTGTGAAAAAGCTCATTTGGAAATGTGGAAAATCTAATGTTAGAGAAGAGAATTCTTTGCTTTAAAAGCCTCTTCTTTGCATAACCTCATGGCCTGCTTTAAGATGAGATGCATTTTTATGTTCCCCCAAAGGAACTTTAATTCCTTATTGCTTTAGAAAACAAACAGTAAAAAAAAAAAGAAAACCAACAAGGCCATCAAAGAATGTGAATAATCCCCTAAGAATATTACATGATTTCAGTTCAGTTTCCTTTTTGCCTAATGTTTTTCCCATCTTCTAGGCTTTGACAAAAGACTAAAAGAACTAAGATCTTGAAAAAAAAGGAGTTTTCTTGGGTGTGTAGCAAAAAACATTTGTTTTAATATGATGCAAAAAGACAATTATGATGTATATACAGTAGTTCTGTAAATTGTTTTGATACTTCAGAGGAGTGAATATACTTTAAAAAAATATCAGTTGAGTCTGAAACACATTTGCTCCAAAAGAAAGACCAGGCTTGTTGTTGCTTGTTTTGTTGTCTTTCTTGTCCATATAAACATAGTTTTGTTTCTTCTGAGGATTGTAAAATGCTTCAGGACTTGCCCCTGCTTGCCTGAAGGAAAAACAAGATTGGTTGTCTCAGAACTGTGAGACAGAAAAAAACAGTATAATTTACATTTAGAAACACTAAAAACAACCCACTTGGTTGTTAATTTGTGTGTCAAAGTATGTTTGTCTTGTTTTTATCTTTGATTAAAATCCATTAAAGTAAAAATGCATGATGCAGCGGATCTTTCCAAGTGTTTCATGGCATTTTATTGATGCCTTTTTTTTATTGCAATATTAAGGTGGGGCTGCAATAAAATGCTGAATTCTCAAATAAATTTGGCAAATCTTTTGCTGCATACAGTATCTGTCAGAGCTTTCCCCCTCAAAAAAACTACGATCCACTTTTATTGAATCTATAAATATATTTAAATGCTGCTGCCAACACTGTATTTCATCAGGAGGAAGGCAAACCGCAGTTCGAGCAGTTCCAGACAATACAAGGATCAAGCTACAACTTCCCAGTGGCAAAGCCCTGTTGATGTTTTAGTACAATTACTGCACATTGGGTTTTTTTTTTCCACGATGGATAGATTATGCCAGACAATACTTCTTCCTGTGGTTACATCTATTCTGTCTGTGTTACTTTTGTGAAGAGTCTTTTGTCTTTAAAGCTACTTCATGACTTTTACAGTTAGTGTTATAATTCTATTGAGATTATACATTTGAATTAGTTGAATATACATTTTGCTCATGGGAAGTGGTATTTGGTTTTCTTATCACTTTTTTTAAATCAGACTTCACATATAAGTCTTGATATTTGGACATACTTGTCTCAACCTGTCTTTTGGTGGAATAAGTTAGAAACACCTTAAATAAAAGACCATGATTTGTTGTGTTGGGGCTGCTGCTTCTTTCAGTTCAATTTTCCAGCAAGGTTTCAAGTCTGTAATTAATTTCCATTGTAGTGATTCTTCTTTCAGCACTTTTTCTTTAAGTTTCTGTTTCAGTTTTTCTCAGTGATTTGCTGCATTTATCAATATTTTGGGATTTAGCTGTACAAACTTAAATCTTTAACACAGTGTGGCTAAATGTTAACATTAAAATGGCTGTCACTTTTTCCACCAAGTATTGTAATTGATGTGTGTGCTTGAAATTCAGGTTTGACTGCTGGCTACTCCCCTTTTTATTCAGTTTTAATCTGCCTGCCTTTCTAATAGAAGAGAATAGGTGAGCTGCAGATCTAAAACAAGTTTCCTCACTTGTTGACATCAGTGTCCAACATGACAGCACCTGTCAGGATTGTGTGGGTGTTCTACTGTTGACTCTACCCTCTTCCTGGCAGTGGTGCCTCTCGGTTTGAGTCGCGTCATGAAAAAACTCCCCAGGGAAACAAGTCTGGGCTCTAAAATAAAAAGACACAACACCCTTTCTGGATTTACGGGAATAAACCTAAAAACCCAAACAACATGAATTAAAACATTTAGGTGCACAAAAATCCACCGCTATATTTGATGGAAATAAGTCTGACATTTAAAAGAGTTTTTGTCGTCTTTGTTGGATGACTTGACCCATTTGATCTGTGACCATCACACTTTCAGTCCCTGTTGTTGACACTGTTTTTCTGTATTTTTCTGCAGGGCTCTTCTTCCCGGATCTTGTCTTCCATAATGCCTGGTGTGCCGTAGTGGAGAGGCTGTCTACGTTAACATCAGCTTTGCCATCGCCAGTTAAAAATCATGCCCAAGCTAATGTTCCGACACACCCTAAAGCTTAACTGTAGCTTTCCCTGGCTTATCTGTGTCCTTGTTAACCTCTTGGCCCTGAACACCCATGGCCAAACCAGTAAGAACTCAACTAATTACCTTATTATTATTCACCCTATTAAAAGTATTATTATTTGTACTTTGCTCTTATTTTAGATTAAGTTGATGCTCCATTTACTCTTAAAAAGTACAAGTGATCAGTCTATTATTGTTGTTGCTAAACTTTGATCTTTAATATTGTACTCTTTGGGTTACATTGTATTTATACTGTTTTGAATTGATTTCCTAGTTCCTACTGTACCAAAGCAAGTGAGCCTTTCAGCTAACCTGAGTGTGAAGGAGCTGACCATATCCTGGTTTGGAGGAGCTGCCTCAACCTTTGACCTCATCATTCTGAGAACGGAATTCAATACCAGTGTTTTCTATGTGCGTACACAACATTTGTTTTATGTTCAGTTCCGTTTGATTGTTACACTTGAGTCAGAATGTAAAGAAAATAACAAGTTCTGAAATATGAAATATGTGTTAAATATGCATTGTAAAGACAAATTCTTAATCCCTTTATATTGCTCATTTTAAACATAGCATTTAATTCAAGACCACTTATTTTAGCATCACATCGAATGAAAAAAAAACTACTTTATATATATATATATATATATATATATATATATATATATATATACATATATATATATATATATATATATATATATATACATATATATATATATATATATATATATATATATATATATATATATATATATATAAAGTAGTTTTTATATATATATATATAAAAAAAAAAAAACGCCTCTCTCACCCTCCGCGGGTGGTTTCTCCTCCAAGCTCGGGTCCTCTACCAGAGGCCTGGGAGCTTGAGGGTGCTGCCCCGAGTGCTCCAATTACCACAGGCACCACCGTCACCTTCACTTTCCAGGCTTTCTCCAGTTCTTCTCTGAGTCCCTGGTATTTCTCCAGTTTCTCATGTTCCTTCTTCCTGATGTTCCCATCGCTTGGCACTGCCACATCCACCACAACGGCTTTCCTCTGTTCTTTATCCACCACTACGATGTCTGGTTGGTTCGCCATTACCATCCTATCAGTCTGGATCTGGAAGTCCCACAGGATCTTTGCCCTCTCATTCTCTACTACCTTCGGAGGTGTTTCCCATTTTGACCTTGGGGTTTCCAGTCCATATTCTGCACACATATTCCTGTATATTATTCCAGCCACTTGATTGTGCCGCTCCATGTATGCTTTACCTGCCAGCATCTTACACCCTGCAGTTATGTGCTGGATTGTTTCAGGCGCCTCTTTGCACAGCCTACACCTTGGGTCTTGTCTGGTGTGGTAGATCTGAGCCTCTATCGCTCTGGTGCTCAGGGCTTGTTCCTGAGCTGCCAGGATGAGTGCTTCAGTGCTGTCTTGTAGGCCAGCCCTTTCTAGCCATTGGTAGGACTTCTTGATATCAGCCACTTCAGTTATGGTCAGGTGGTACATCCCATGGAGGGGTTTGTCCTCCCATGAGGATCTGTCTTCCAGCACTGTATCCTCTGCTCTCCATTGCCTGAGACATTCACTGAGCACACTGTCAGTTGGGGCCTTGAGCTTGATGTATTCATGCATCTTGGATGTTTCATCCTGGATAGTGGCTTCTACGCTCACTAGTCCTCGGCCTCCTTCCTTGCGGCTAGCATACAGTCTCAGGGTGCTGGATTTGGGATGGAACCCTCCATGCATGGTGAGGAGCTTCCGTGTTTTAACATCCATGGTCTGTATCTCTTCCTTTGGCCATCTTATTATTCCTGCAGGGTATCTGATAACTGGCAGTGCATAGCTGTTTATTGCCCGGGTCTTGTTCTTGCCATTGAGCTGGCTTTTCAGGACTTGCCTTACTCGTTGAAGGTACTTAGCTGTTGCAGCTTTCCTTGTTGCCTGCTCCAGGTTGCCATTTGCCTGGGGAATTCCAAGGTACTTGTAACTGTCCTCGATGTCTGCTATTGTTCCTTCTGGGAGTGAGACCCCCCCTGTGTGGACTACCTTGCCTCTCTTTGTCACCATCCGGCTGCATTTCTCGAGCCCGAATGACATCCCAATGTCATTACTGTAGATCCTGGTGGTGTGGATCAGGGAGTCAATGTCACGCTCGGTCTTAGCATATAGCTTGATGTCATCCATGTAGAGGAGGTGACTGATGTTGGCCCCATTTCTGAGTCGGTATCCATAGCCAGTCTTGTTGATTATTTGGCTGAGGGGGTTCAGACCTATGCAGAACAGCAGTGGGGACAGAGCATCACCTTGGTATATCCCACATTTGATGGACACTTGTGCAAGTGGTTTCCCATTGGCTTCAAGGGTGGTTTTCCACAGCTTCATTGAGTTTCCTATGAAGGCTCTTAGAGTCCTGTTGATGTTGTACAGCTCCAAGCATTCAGTGATCCATGTGTGTGGCATTGAGTCATAGGCCTTCTTGTAATCAATCCAGGCTGTGCACAGGTTGGTGTGTCGTGACCTGCAGTCTTGGGCGACTGTTCTGTCGACCAGGAGTTGGTGTTTGGCTCCTCTGGAGTCTCTACCAATGCCCTTCTGTGTGTTGCTCATGTATTGATCCATGTGCCTATTTATCTTGGTTGCAATGATGCCTGACATGAGCTTCCATGTTGTGGAGAGACAGGTTATTGGCCGGTAGTTGGATGGGACTGCACCCTTTGAGGGATCCTTCTGGATCAGGATCGTTCCCTTCCGTTAGCCATTCGGGGTGAGTCCCATCTCTTAGCAGCTGGTTCATTTGTGCTGCCAGGCGTTCGTGGAGTGTGGTAAGCTTCTTTAGCCAGTAGGCATGTATCATGTCAGGGCCCGGTGCTGTCCAGTTCTTCATACCTGAGACTCTTTCTTGGATGTCTGCCACTGTGATGGTTACTGGATTCTGTTCAGGGAGGTTGCTGTGTTCTTTTCTCAGAGAGACCAGCCACTGGGCATTGCTGTTATGTGCTGTCTCTTTCTCCCATATACTTTTCCAGTACTGTTCAGTTTCTAGCCTTGGTGGGTCTGCTTGGCTGTTTTGACCCTGCCACTGAGCGTACATTTTCGCTGGTTGAGTTGCGAACAGCCTGTTTATTCGTCTGGCTTCATTGTCTCTTGTGTATCTCTTTAGGCGGCTACTCAAGGCTAGGAGCCTTTGTTTGGCATATATATATATATATATATATATATATATATATATATATATATATATATACACCTGGAACTAAAGTCAGGCTTGAAAGGGTTAAATTAGCATTTTAAATCCAACTTACAGCTTTGCCTTTCATGTGTGCTTTTCACAAGGTATTTTTTGACAAACATTTAAAGCTGGGTATAAAACATGAAAAAAATAAATAAAATTAAACTTAACCTAAAAGATGCAATAAATTGCTTTTATTTTAAAGCATTTTCTTGTATTTTATCTGGCAGTTTTGTTAGTTTTTGATGAAAGAATTCATCAAAGGAAAGTTTAGAATTTGAAAACTAAATAAAAGAATAATTCAAGGGAGTTGAGTTGTATTAATTTAGTATTTTGCCAGTGATACCCAGTCATAGTGGACAGGTTTTGGTGCACACAGTTTCAAAGTTGATTTTATTCCTGCTAAAGCTATTTATCATCAAGCATGACATTTTTCTTTCTGCATCGTTTGTAGGACACAGTCTCAGCAACAGTAAATCAGGCGAGCGGTCGACATGAGTGGAAATGGACCTCTGCTGAACCTCTGGAGTGTACATCACTGTCGGTCAGAATCCGCTCAAGAGATGGACAGGCAACAAGTGAATGGAGCAACATAGACACATTTCCAGGTTAACTGGATAGTTATTACACTCATGTATTTTAATGAATGTCAGTAATAAATATGAAAAATTGTATCTTTCATTTTAGTTTGGAATTCATGAATTCACCAAACCTATTTTAACTTTTGCTATTAAAGTGCTTCAGATCCCAACTCACTTTATTTTTTATCTTCCTTTTATTATTCTTTTATTTATTCTTTTCAGGACGAGATCTTCCCAGCATCAACACTTTGCAGATGTATCCACAGGACAGAGTGGTGGAAGTGGGCTCCAACATGACCTTCTGCTGCATCGTGGAGGAGGGAAAGAGCTTTAAAGAGATGCTCCACGGCAACTCCGTCATGAATGTTACACGACTGAGTCGACGGAGTTATGCCACAACGCTGGTCAATGTGGAACCAACTGACGTAACGGGAAGCAACATTGTCTGTCGTCTAACTGATCTCTCTCTGACCGGAGCTGTCATGTTTGTTGGATGTAAGAAAAATGCATTGACTTGTTAGGATGTTCATGCTTTCATGAGAGCAAGATGATCTTTTCTTCTTAAGAATAAGTTAATGACAATAATGAGAGTACAACAAAAGCTTTTATTTAACACCTAATATAAAAATTCTTTGCCCAATACTTCTGAAAGTCGTTCACTATTGCACAGCTGGTTTTAAATATACATTAAATATAATTTACTGTTTTATATCGGTGTTCTAAGTTTGCTCTTATTGACCCAATTCCAGATCCACCTCTTCCCAGTGATTTTGTGTGCGAGACCCAGGATTTAAAATCTGCTGTGTGCCACTGGAAGGAGGCTCGCAACAGTCACTTGGGTGGTGGGCGTAGAAGAACACGCTACTCAGTAAACAGCAGGTACAGTGTAACTTGACAAAGTGAATACATTAAAAAAATGTGTAAATGTTTGAAAGCTGAACTCCAGGTATCAGTTCGTCTAATGTCTTTCACAGATTGGTTTTTGATTAAACTGTGACATAAACACAAGTGGTTAAATCCAATAAATCATTAATATTTTTTTTTGTATTTTATAATTAGTGCTATGTTATAAAAGTGTTATGTCATTTTGTGAGACAAAGTTGACCATCGAAATGGTATAGAGCAATGCACCTTGCTCCTTCTGGAGACTTAAAAACAGATTTCTATCTGCAGATGTGAAAGGGTTTTTCTGGGAAAAGCAACTGTCCCATGTCACTTAGCTTCTGAGATATTATCTCTGAATCATTTATGATGTGTCCTTCTGCTTTTCTCCTAAAAAAGTGTTCAATGTACGGGAAAAAAAAGAATTATAAAACACTTAGCGTGATTAAAAGCCTCTTTCTGTATGTCTATAGTTAGACTTCTTGATGGATTTACAGGAATGGTCTGAAAGTGTGTTAAAGTTCTGTGTTGTCTCCCTGTGGTTCAGGATGTAAAAACAATATTCCACTTTAATTCACCAGAGCATCAGATTTGATTGTTCTTGTGTTGTTGTTTTCCCTCTAGGAACTGTAATGAGGATTCACAGCTGACGTGCAGGCTGCCTCTGTGGGATGGTAACTGGACACTGTTGGCTGAGAATAGCCTCGGACATTTCAGTCTCAGTGACTCGGCTGAGCTTAGTCAAAGAGGTACTGAGTTTTACCCTTACCCATACAGAGCACATTTAAATGTTTTTCATGTTGGTTCATTGTAAATTCCAACTCTTAGTAGTCGTAGAATAAAGTAATTACACAGGGGCAAAAAGTAATTCTCAGTCAATAATTCTACAAGTTGTCCCGACTTGAAGAGACGAGAGAGGTGTTTAATGGTCATTATACCATGGTCTGGGTGAATACTCGATTCTGATTGGCTGCTGAGTGTGGATTAAAAAGTGATAATCCACAGTGATGATGCAAACCTAAGAAGGAAGTTCCGGTCACATAGTTTAAATGTTCTATATCACTGTGCTGGCTTCTTTGAAACTAGCTTTAGCTTCCTCATCTGGACAAAAACAAGGGGAAAGAGATGATCTGATGCTTTATTTAACCCGTTGTGACGATCAGCATATAAAAAGTTTTTCTTTGCCACTGCAGTCGAGGTCGGTGCATTTGCGTCGGACGGTATAGTTGAACTAAAGTGTCTCCTCAAACTAATTGACTGAGCACACCTGATCCAGGTAATCAACAGCCAGAAGTGCAGGGACAGCTGGTAAACAGGCAGCGTGAGGATCAAGTTGGGTTGCCCTGACTTACATGAAACCTTTGACCTCTGTCATTACCAACCAGGGTTGTTGACCTTATTTTCTGCGCCATTATTCAAATACATTAGTGAAAAATGAAAAAAGAGATTTCCTGGATTCTTATTTACAGTCTGTGTCTCACAGTTGAAGTGTTTCAATGATGAACATTACATTACATGAACATTACATTAGACTAAACTCATTATTTGTAGTGACACAACATGCTAAATTAGTGAATGTCAAATACTTTTTTGCTCCATTGTAGAATCATTCAAATCGACTCCACTCTTCAGAACATTATGCTTTTTTTTCTCAGTTCATCCTGTTGCACCAGTTAATCTAAGCTCCTTTGCCAATGCCTGGAATGCTACTGTGATGTGGCAGTGGACCTATGAAAGCTATTTCACCCTGGATCTGAAATGCCAGGTGGAGTCCACCAATCATGAGTCCAAAACCCTTGTAAGTTTAGCATTACATAACAAAAAAACATAATGTGTACTTTGATTCTATCATTAAGTTTTAGAGCATTTGAAACGTTTTGATCACCCATTAATTGTATATGTTGTGTGTGCAGCATGTCTTCTCTGGTGTGGGGCTTCGGTCCATGAAGCTGTCTGGCCTTTACCCTGATCAGGCTTACACTGTTCGCGTTCGTTGTGGAGCTCAAAAATATTTCTGGAAATGGGGAAACTGGAGCCAGACGTTTTCATTCAAAACCCAAACTGATGGTAAATATTCACTTTTTAAGTAATTAGTCATCAGTTTTTCTCGCTTTACATAAATTCAACTAGTCAAATAACTGGGATATTGTTTAGACCAGATTCCGTTTTTTTGAGTCCAAGTTAAAAAGATTAATGGAAAAAAGAAGAATTTTAATGCATAGGATGATCTGTTATGGAAAAAACTAAGATTAAGGATGGCTGTGATATGTAAAAAAAAAGGTATGTTTTCAACATGCATTAAAGGTTTAACATCCATGAAGTTAAAGGGGAATGTTTGTAAACCCAAACTCTCAGACATCTTCAGAATATTTGAATGATTTAGAAGTCTACCTCTCTGTTACTGCACTCTTAAAAGCAGTCTAACAAAATGTATTTTTAGTCTTTTTAGTCTAAAAACGTCTTTGTGTTTTTAGTCTCAGATCCTCCTGACGTGTGGATGTGGATGAACAAAGACAGGACTGGGCTGGTTGTTTGGAAGGTAAATGACCTCTAAATCAATTATCGTGTTTTCCGCACTATAAGTCACTCCGCAGTAAAGGTCTCAGCAACCAAGAAACGCATATGGTAATAAAGAAAAAAAGCTGTATATGAGGCACACTGGAGTATAAAACAACTCTTTCGAGCCTGGTGTAAGACAGAGTGGTGATTCTTCTTGTGCACCACTTTCAGTAGAAAATACTGATACCTACACCTACAGTGCCCTCTACTGGTAGTTAGTGGGAAAATAATTAACCTTTCTGCCTATAATTATTAATGAATTTAAAAAACAAAAAATCACATATAAGTCTCACCTGAGTCACACCCTTGGTCAAACTACCCAAAAAACCACAACTCATGCTCGGAAAAAAAACGGTACTCTTGAAGTTTTGGGATTGTGGTTGAAATGGAAGTTTTATGACATTAAGAAGCCTGATCTGTCAACCGTGAAATTAAAAAAAACCTCTATAGTAATGTTTTCTTCTTTTGACTGCTTTTAGCCTTTGGATTACCGACAAAGCCACGGTCGAGTCACAGGTTTTGAAGTAACTCTTTGGAACCCAGAAGACGCTGAGCAGCACACACAAATCCTGCCACCCAACACCTTTTCTGTTCGAGTCAACCTCACAGAAATGGCTTCTCTTGGCATCCACAAGAAAGTTTTTGCAACCGTTGTTGTGAAAAACATCAAGGGAGCGTCTCCTCCTTCACGTGTGCCTCTACGATTTATAGGTTTGTAGAAACTGAGTCGACATGGAAAATTAAGTTTTTAAAAAAGCAAAATATGTTTTATAAAGTTATTGATATATTTATAAAGACGTATGGAATTTACTGAATCAAATGTGTTTCTGTCTTTACAGATGAGCAACCCTTGGTCTTGTCCAAACCTGCTTTTACCAATAACAGGTTCTTTCTGTTCTGGCAGCAGAATGCCACCACATGTAATTATTTGGTAGAATGGCTTGATACCTCTTGCGAGCACGATTGCCCTGTGAAATGGATCAGAGTGGCTGCTGGGAGCACAAATGTCTCCATTGAGTCAGGTATGCCAGGCATGCAAGCTTGTACAAAGTGACTGTTGTTTTAGTTTTAAATGCTGCAAAATGTTGACATAGGCTTGAGTGTGCTATGTTTGTTTGTTTGGGCGTCTCACATTATAAAAGCACATCTGAAATATATCAGATAAAATAATTAATATTATGTGTTTTTTCTTTTTTTACCATCAGAGAACTTCCAGCCAGGAGTGAGATACAACTTTTCCCTTTACAGCTGCCCTTCAGATTCTCCACAGCTTATCAAGCGCTGGCAGGGATACACTCAGGAACTTGGTAAGTGTGCTGCTGTGTCAAGACGGTCAAGACAGTGTTACAATGGTCCTTTTATTGTTGCAGCAGTTACGTTCTAAAAATAAACCTGCGATAGGTGAAATCCCAGAAGTAGCCATCTTTGTTTTTTACAATGATTATAGATGTTTTAAGCCTTTAAACCCCTCACTTTTATCAGACAGACATGAACATTTTCACACTTTTATGTCTTGTTTGAAATCTTTAAGTTTAAACATTCATGGAAAAGTAAGTCCAATATTATAGAAAGAAATTAAAGATCAGCTCATGATCAAAGATTTATGTAGATTTGGCGAGCTGAATGCATTATATACAGGAGACGTGGCACGGAGGGGATTGATTGACAATAATGTACAGCCAATCAGGACACTGTTAAAAAAAATTGACACAAAAAAAAATTAATCAAAACAGCAAAGACCACAAAAAGTGAAACGCATTATAGCGATGCATCGCTGTATTGTATTCCTAGTTGTTACACAAGTACCTGTTGTTAATTTCTTCATCTTTTTCTTGTGGTCTCCACAGTTCCCTCCAGATCACTCCCACTGTCTGTCAAAAGCCAGGGTTCAAAGGTTGTCATCACCTGGGGGGAAATTCCTCTTTCTGACAGAAGAGGCTTCGTCTTGGGCTACAACGTTTACATCAGCAACGGTTCTGAGCTTGCTCTTCTAGGTAAATGCTCTTGGAAACCAAACACTTGTTATGCATCACGTCAAGATAGCAAGACTTTTTTTGATCACCTTTTGAACTGACATTTTTTCATAACCTTCTGTTTTCCGCTTTGTTCCTTCAGCAAATTTGTCCAGCAGCGAAACGAGGCGTTATGTAGTGAAGGGTCTCTCTGTTGGCAGCTACAAGTTCACAGTGAAAGCATACACATCAGCAGGCGAGGACACGGGCAGCACTGCTTCTATTACATTGGAGCCATTCAGTATGTGACCAGATGGTTTACAGTTATACATTAATATAAGAGGTTAAGCAGTTATTTTTGGTCTTTTAAAAAATAATGTTTCAAATGTTCTGTTCCAACAGCAGATGCATTGATCCTGGAAATGTTGGGAGCTTTGGGAACCATTACCATATTACTCATCATTGTTACTTTTATATGCTACAAAAAAAGAAATTGGTGAGGTTTTTTTTGTGACTTTGTTCATTATTATGTATCCTCAAAATATTTCTACATGGGCAACATTTATTTGCAAAACTGTGTAAAGTCGTTTTTCTATTTCTGCTTTCAATGGAAAAGCATTTAGGCGTGTTACTACACAGTTTTCTAAATGAAGCATAACAAGTTTTTTTTCTTGCACCAGGGTTAAAAAAGCATTCTATCCAGACATACCTGAGCCCAAGCTTCCTGGTGATTGGTCCAGACTGCAGGTATAATCCCAGGATAATCCAGTGATGGCTAAATTGATATCTGTTTATAAATGCGCTGTTTGATTTTCATGTCAGGAGATAAGTTCAGGTGTTGTTTTCAGTCAGTAACTCTGCGTTGTCTGTCTTTTAGGGGCCTTTGGACGTGAGGCCGTCTCCCCACAGCATGGTCCATATTGTTGAAAAGCCTGAGCGGGATTTAAACAAAGAGACACTCGTTGTTATTCCTGAAGAGGAGGAATATTTTGAGAAAGACGAGCCAGTCGACTCAGATGAGCCCATGTCGTTGCGCTACTACAACCAGGTGGTAGACGATCGGCCCATAAGGCCACGTTTCCCAGACTCCTCTGCTTCTTCAGCCTCTTCATTGGATTCGGGACACACGGATGTTACATACACTGGCATTCAGACTTCAGGTTCGTCTCTGGTCTTCCAGCCGGATCCACAGGGATCCTCAGAGGAGCAGCCACCTGAGGTTGTTCGCTATGATGGTGGTTACAAGCCTCAGATGCACCCTAACGTCTTGAGTAATGACGTGGTGCTTAAGTCATCCAACCCTTTCCAAGAGTCCGAGGCTGCCGGCTCTGTGGGCTACAAACCCCAGTGCTCCTGGCATTTGGACTCTCCCACAGATACTGCTGAAACCGGCAGTCTGGCCCCCTCTCTTGGATCGCCAACCTCAGTTGCTTCCACCCAGTTTCTCCTTCCAGATGGGGATGGAGATGAAAAGAACAAACAACAGCTATCATCAGCTGCAGCCACCTGGTTTAGCAACCTGCTGTTGTCTTCAAAACCATAGTATCTTCTGTTACTGTTACGCGGTCAGAGTGAACCTCTCATTTAAACATGCTACCAGGTTTGACCTCTCTCAAGAAATGTCATCTTTAAAGTGGCACTGCATTGTTAGCCATTCATTTTGACCGCAGATTCATACATTTGAAGCTGTTTATACCAAAAAAAGAAAAGAAATAACTAATAAGTTATTTTCTGTGACATGAAGATATCACAATACAAAATGTATACATTTGTGAGGAGAGGTGTTTGTGTGCAGGGGTGTGGATGTGTGTTCCTAAAACATTGAAACCATCCCCAGGACACATGGAGTACGGTAGTTGGGATATCTGTCTTGCATCTTTGAGACAGGCTTAAGTGGGCATTTCATAGGGACATATCTCGAGTTGTAGTATTTGCAATGTTTTGATTGCATTTTATACATTTTCCCAAACTCCAATGCTCCCCATAAAGGAAAATTGTGTTGGGAAAATAAAAAAGCTCCTAAGTTTGAAGAAAGAACACTACAAGGAAGCATTTAACCAAACATAGAAGGCAGTGAAAGTCGCAGTGTTGTTGTTTCTTGAGTTGGTTCAGTACCTTCTGATAACCCGCTGAGTCCAAACAGCGAATAGGTCAGTTTCCTTTGAAAAAAAAAATCCTTTTTACAAAAACTCTTCTTTTCATAGTGAGAATTTTTCTAAAATGCCATCCTAACCAGTATGACACTAATCAAGGTTTGCACATTTTAAATATATCATTTTATAGAAATATGGAAGTGGTGCTTTCTTTTTGTTGTGTTTTTCTTGTGGGTTATGAAACCCTTTTATTGTAGAGTATCATAAGCTAGAACATTTATTTCAACTGACGAGATTTACCGAACAAACAGACTTTACTTTGAAGTCTTTTATCATTCTTATAGCAGTAACGTTTGTTTTCTTCTTGTTTAACATATCTAACTGTCAGGCCAGTGTCTTTTACTGATTGTTTTCTGAGCGTCACTTTGGTAATGAGGTCGTTTTTGTCCTAATAACCGGCAGACGGGATATCTGTGGCTAATATAATTAACTTTCTGAAGGTAAATACAGGGGTTATTAAACACTATGGTGATGCTAAAATGATACTACTTTTCACAACTTTACAAACAAATCTTGCACTAACAATTCCCAACTGAAAATGAACTGGAGTTTTATATTCCACTATAGAGCTGCATGCAAAGCTTGACCTTCTGTTTTGCATTCATATGTGTTTTTGCTTTAATTATGCACCTAAAGCATTTTTTTAAAGCATAAAATTCACCTTATTTTAACTATTGGCGAAGGGACCACAGTTAGAAGAGGGTTTGGAAGATTCCAAGTCCTCTACTAGCGTTTGTCGATGACAGTTTAGAAGTGATCATCTCAGTGCACCATTAATGGGTTGAGAGTGTATTAATACTTTGGCCTTTATTAGAACATGAGTATGCGAAGTCTGTGCCTTGATGCACTTTTTCTGTCGTCAAAAAAAGGTAAATTATTTTCTGGTCTGGATAGGTCTGCTTCTTGACACAGAGGTGTGATATCTTCTTTTTTTATTTTAGTTAAGCGCTTCCAGTCAAGAAGCTTTAAATAAAACTACTGTGATGTTTGAAATTACTTCTTATAAAGTATCATGCACAGATAAACTGTTCACAAGTGGACAGGACGTCAAATTTGCAAATAAAAAAACAAAACAAAACAAACAAACTAAATATATATATATATATATATATATATATATATATATATATATATATATATATATATATATATATATTTTTTTTTTTTTTTTTTTTTTCACTGCTTTGTCATCCTCATTTCACTTGACAATATTTTGAAACCCTGCCTGAACAAAATAGTAAAGGGTGCATATAATTTTATTTTTAAATAACGGCTGCTGATCTTTTTATGTCTATTTTATTAAGCAGCATGACTTAGAGATAATGTGTTACATATGTTTTAGATCAGCAAAATCATAACTTTTGAGTTCTGATTCTTGTTTTGGATGCAACTTAAGTGTACAAAACTGTTCTTTTGTCCTATTTAAAAGAAAAAGCTTAAAAAGTTTTACCATTCATAGATTATAGGTTATACACTTCAGTGTTGACTGCAGCTTTGATGCTACTTTTTTTTGTCTATCCAACTGTGTATTTGTTTTGTGTTGAAACACAAAAACTGTTAACTGGAATTGAGTTAGAAATGTGACTTGAACCTTCTTTGCCTTACTGTTTGATTACAGGTTGTTGCTCTGCCAAAGACTACAATTACACACCATTTTCACACACTTTACTTGTTGTCGGTCCACAAACATTTTAAATCTCAATCGTCTCCACCAAACACTGTCTGAAAAAAGTCATTTTCCTCTTAAAACGTTTGTGAAATAAGTGCATGCTGTATGAAATATCAGTATAAGTGTGTCAACTGACTTTTTTACATTATGCATTAAAAACTCTTCATGTCGCATCATTTCATGTCTTTTGATTAAAATGTATTTTTGTTGTATTACTTGTTCAACCCATTGAAAGCCTCACGTGCTACCAAAATGAATGCAGATAAAAAAAATTTCTGCTCATTCAACACTTGTAGGTCTGTCCCCGTTGCATTTACTGTTTAAATAAAATTCCACGTAATCCACGTGTCTACAATTATTGTCGCTTTCCTCCCGAGTAAAGGTGTTACCGTCACAAACGGAAAAAAGGACAGGGCTGACGTAAGTCAGTTGACGTGTCGCCATGACAACAAGTTATAGTTGAAGCCCCTGCCGTAAACAAACCGAAAACTGCTCAATAATGCTACATATAGGCGATGTTAAAAAAAAAGGTTTTAGCTAAAGTTTGAAGTCTACAGTTTAGTCTCTTTAGTTTGTGGTAAATTTGTGTCACTCAGATCAGAGAGATGGCGGAAAGGTTGTGTCGGTGGCTTAACCAGGAGCTCCAGCTCTCAAAAGTGGTCGGTAAGGGTCAGCACGCAGCTAGCTATAGCCTGATTCAGCTTGGATGCACGCTGTACAATTTTTTTCTTCTACAAAATGCATATTTAACGCGCCTTATCGTCTATAGGATAACTCAAATTTTCTTTACAGGCATAAACAGTCTTGCTACAGATTTCTCCAGTGGTTACCTGATTGGAGAAATCCTTTATAAGTATAAACTGCAAGAGGATTTCAACAAATTTCTGGACAAAAAGTAAGTTCCTCTGAGCCTTAATTAATCTGAGTATTTTTTTAAACTCAGTTTAAACTGTTTTAAATATAGTTCTAATTTAATAATATAGAAGCGGGTAGATCAAAGAGTTGACAGAAAATTACAAATTCTTTGGAATTAAGAAGTTTTAAAAACCCTTTGATGCAATCCACAAATACATTTTGCAATATCGTATTTGTACGAGATATGTATAGCATTAAATATGATACACTGGGTGATTTATTAATTTTTTACACACAACAATGTTACATTAAAGACGCAAAAATATTAACACCATTGTTCAGGAAAAAAGCACCTTATTTACTCACTGTCTCATATTTGATTCAACATATTCATATTTGCAACTGTTTTACAAAGAATTCGAATAGAATAAAACCTTATTCATTCCACACAGGGAAAATCCCCGTAACCATATCTCTATTAAAAACAGCAGGTGGATAATAAATAACACTAACAATACTATTAAAATGTAAAAACAATAAACAACAACAATAATTATTTTCCAGTGGCTATGAGGTTTTCTGCGACAGACTGGCGACCTGTCCAGGTGTCCCCTGCCTTCGCCCACAAGTGGCCGGGATTGGCTCCGGCAGCCCCGTGACCCCGAAAGGGACAAAATGGCAGAAGATGAATGAATGAATGAATGAATATGAGGTTTTGTAGTCTAATAGCTGACAGGAAGAAAGATCAACAAAAGCAACACATTTGGGATTCTTTCAATACAGCAAGTAGTCATTAAAAAAAACAAAAGCAATAGAAGAGTTATTCTCAACATAACGTTTTGAAATTTAGCAAAACTTTTAGATCCTCCCTCCCTCCCTCTCTTCCTTCTGTCTGTCCGTCCTTCCTTCCTTTCATGGAAGCAGACATTTTCCACAATCTCTAGTGGAATGACAATCTACTACAGGGCAGTAAACACGGACCAAGTTCTAGCTATCTATCCATCTATCCGTCCGTCCGTCCGTCCGTCCGTAATGAAAGTTCAGATCATGCTAATGAGATAGGGGCCTCAGAAATGCGTTCATCTATTATGATACGAATGACAGGATGGTGAACCAATATATTATTTATCCATAATTCAACTACATTTGAGTTGAAAATAATCTTTAACACACGCCTGCTTTTTAAAACCCTTTCTTACAGGAAGGGGTTTTATTTCTCTGACATATAATCTGTTTTTATTTCTAAAATTATTTCATCTTTTATTCTAATTTGCCATAGTACGTCCATCTCTAAAGTGAACAACTTCATCCGCCTCCAGCCAAGTCTGAAACTCCTGGGGATCTCCTTCAACATGAACACAGCCCAGGACCTGATGCGGGAGAAGCAGGGTGTTGCTGCTCAACTGCTTTTCCAACTGTATGACATTCTTAAGAAAAGGAAGAGCCCAGAAATGAACAGAAGCCTGATGGACGTGGAGCAGCCCAGAGCTGAAACAAATCTGTCCAGGAGGGAGCACAAGATCTCCTATGTGAGAGGCTAATGATCCTTTTACATATTTTTTATATACAGTTATGTAATTCCCCAAGTGTAAACACACATCTTTTGGTCTTTTTAAGCTTTTTTATTATTTATTTTTTAAATTAGCCCATGAAGTTTGATCAACAAGTAGAGTCAAGAATTGTTGTGTTGTTTATAAAGCGGCTTCCTCAGGTGAGGAAACGTGATGCTGACCAGAAGCTGCTGCTCTATAGTGAGAAATACCACCGAATCAAGGACAGGACTGCTGCAAGGCAACGCCTCCAGCTACAAAGCCAACTCAATGTGCAGGACGAGAAAAGACTGAAAAACACTGAGGAGGTATAAACAAGACACTTTACCTTTATCAACAAAAACTATTTTTTTATGGATTACCACACGGTTTATATCTTTATCTTTCTGACACAATCATTATTGGGCACAATCCTCTTTTTAGATTTATCTATTTTAGCTTCTTTTTGTTCTTATATGCAATATCCTCAGTGTTGAATCAGACACATTTTGACATGCTTTCCTTGTATCGAGGCCACTGATGCCCATGTGCCAAAGCCCCCTTATCGTGTATCCCCCCTCACAATGAAGAGAAGACAACAGCAGATCCAGGAAGAGGCAAAGGTATTCCAAACAAGGGAATCAGTTGTTCCGTCTGTGGATAAATCTGTTTGCTTACAGAACATGCGTCTGCTATTGTTGTGTTGCTTTGTTCACTCAGAGAGTGCAGACTGAGATTGCCCAGTTTGAGAAAAACACGAGAAAAAGTGTCACCTATGGCTTCTACTCCTCTTTAAGGTGATGTCAAAAACATGTGTTCAAAATGTTCTCTTTACTGTGTGGAGTTTTTTTTTTTTTTACTCTAGAGCTTCACCATCACATCACAGTGTCTCACCCTTTTTAGTTCTCGTGGTCAGCCCTTTCCTGCCGAATCTTCACTTTGCGACACCAAACAAGCCAGTAAAGTGTCTGAAAGTGGAGCAGGACTGACATTACAGCCCAACACCAAACACATGCAGGAGATCCGACAGAGGCTGAAGGAGACGGCTTTGGCAAGTGAGCGCAGACGTATAAGACAAGACAGATTCTTAGTGGAACAATTTAAAGCCCAAGCCGCTCAACAGGTCAACAGTTTTCTATTATTGCATTTGACCTTTTTATTTTTACATGTGCCGTTTTTTTAAGAATGGAAAAAAGAATGTGTCCAGAATGATTTATGGTTGTATCTGCTCTTACATCTGGTAAACAAATCAGAGACATCCTTAACGCATTATTTCATGCTCCTTACTGCGCTCCTCTGTTTCTGCAGGAGCTGCAGCGAGATGAGCAGCTGGTGAAGCGTCTGACACGTCAAACCAAGCAGGAGCAGCGTTTGGTGACTCAGCTTCTCCAGATCCGAATGCAGAAAGAAGTGATTCGAGAGAACCGACTGTTCGTAGAGCAGCAGTACCAAGAGCGGAGAGAAAAAGACTTTCGGGAAGCTCTGAACAGGGAGGCGGTGAGACCAGAAAAAAAATAATAAAACATAATGTCTTTTGTTATTTGATAGTGACTGATTTTATTTGTTCTTGGTTGTTTGGACAGAGTCAATGGGATTTTAGGGCATAAAAATTGTAAAGACTTGTATCCAGACAAGTCTAAATTCAAATTCAAATTGTATTTATCACAAATATATACAGAAAAAGTACAATCCATCCATCCATTCATTTTCTTTACCCGCTGAATCCCTTTCGGGGTCACAGGGTTGCTGGAGCCTGTCCCGGCTGCTGTTGGAGGAAGGCGGGTGCACCCTGGACAGGTCTCCAGTCTGTCGCAGGGCCTTACAATCACCCCCACACACAGTCGCACATGTAGCACAATATGAAATGAATTGCACGACTGTCCAACAGAGTTCAAGGCCTAAGGGCAGTAATTATAAAAAAGTATAAAAGTACTTTAGTATGAAAAGACATTTCAATAAAAAGATGACTACATAGCCCACTCTATGATATAAACAGCAGTGACTGTGTCAGGGTCACAAAGTGTAAACTGTCCATGTGCTGCAAAGTTTTCAAATCCTAAAGAACTGATTATTAGATTCATATCAGTTTTTTGAGGTACGGCGCGCTCAGAAAAAGGCCAGTTTGCATAAAAAAGGATACATTCAAATCTCGACGCTCTAAGTAAAAAAGTATTTTCTTTGTTTATGTTTAAAGTGGCTCAAATCTTTTTCTGTCCTTGTGACCGGGCTTGACGCAGGTTTTAGCTCAGCAGGAAAAGGCGGCCCGTGAGGAAGAAATCCGAAAGGACGCTGAATGGTGTGCCAGGATTTCTGCAGAGCGAAGGCAAAGCAAACGAAAGAAACACTTCAATTACTGCAAGGCCCTTTTGAACCAGATTGTGGACCTGGCCACCAAAGTTGGAGAATACCGTCAGCTCACAGAGAAGTATAAAACATCACAGAATGTAGAGAAAGATTTGTTCAAACTTATGCAGTAACTATGTGACATGTGGTCTACCCACCCCATGCACATAAACGCAAGTTTTGGAAAAAACAAAGATTATAACTACCACTTAATAATATAATTACCTCCTAATATCATAGACTTTCTGATAGTAGAATCATAGTTTCTTCAATCAGCCAAGCTTCTACCTGATCCCTTTCAAACATGTTTTGCATTGTTGTTATTATTTTATTGTTTTTGTCTCAATTATTGTTATTATTATTATTAAAAAAATTGTCTCGTATTGATTGTATATTAACATTTTTGAAAGAAATGTAATAAAAAAACAAGAATAATATTAATTGTGAATCATTTAAAACGGATCAAAGCCTTTTCAGTTTTCCTCTAAGCCAAATCTTCATTTGTAGCTCTGCCTTCCATGATTTCTTTTACCGCTTTATTTTCAGCACGATTCCAGAGCAGACGATGAGGGATTGGAAGGAATTGTTGTTTAAAGGTTTGCCTCTTTATGGGCCAAGCCATGAGTTGAGTCTTGAACTCTCGGCTTCAAAATATAGCTTGGATCTTAAAAAGCTACCGCAAGAGGCGCTCAACAACTTGGACTATGACGAATATGCTGTAAGTACAGCTATTAAAGAATATATTTAAATTTGACCACCCACATTTTTAGCTAATCTTTGTTGATTATTACATTTAAAAAAAAAAACTGGGTCAAAATGGTTCAAGAAGATATAATTTTTTTATTTTTAAGATGCAAAAAAAGTCTTTTCTTTTGTTTTATTTTAGAGAATGATGGGTGACTGGGCGTGGCCAGAGGACGCGGGCGAGATCAAAGTCCCATCAGCTAACAACATCCTGGAAAATGTTGTCCGTCAACTTAAAAACATTGTTTGTCCATCCACCGCGGGGCCTCCTTCCTCTGAATGTTCTCCCTTCATCATGAAAGCCTGTGTCCTCGGTAACATTTGCACAGGCAAGACAAGCTGCTTGCCCAGGATTGCTGAAGGTATCAAACCAAGCATGCAGCATGCAGACAAACAAAATGATGCTGAATAATCATGTAGATCTGGCACGTCCAAACTCTGGCCCGTGGGTCTAATGTGACTTTTGTTCAAATCTCTATTCCTGTCTTAAAATCAATAATATGCAGACCCCAGCACTTAATGTGAACTACTATTTCTTGATAGGCTAAACTAAGTTATAGGTTGTTTTTAAACCTGTGGCAGCTTTTTGTGGAAAACAAAAGGAACAGATTTTGTTCTTTGAACAAAAGCACAGCGGTTTTTACTTCTAAATAAGATAACTATTTGTGTTCATTCATTCGTCTTCTAAACCTGTTTGGCCTGTTCGGGGTCACGAGGCTGCTGGAGCCTATCCCGGCCACTTGTGGGTGAAGGCAGGGGACATCCTGGGCAGGTCGCCAGTCTATTGCAGGGCCACAGTCACACTCCCATTCACACTTAGGGACAGTTTAGAGTAACCAATGAACCTATGAAGCATGTTTTTGGAAGTTGGGAGGGCGGAGTTCCTGGAGAGAACCCACGCATGCAAACATGCAAACTCTACACAGAAAGGACCCTCATTGGTGTTCTGTTTCAGGTCCCCCAGCTGGGATTGAACCGGGGGCCTTCTTGCTGTGAGGCAAGAGTGTTAATCGCTGCTCCACCGTATACTATATGTGTTATTGTATATTTATATTTAAAGTTTACAGTGAACGTTTAGTAGTTAATATTATGTAACATTTCATACGAACCCAGATTTAATGTTGACCAACGATTTTTCCCAGACAGACTTTTTATTCCTGGGCTTCAAATATGAAACTAACAGTTATATTTAAAAAAAAATATGTGAAGATATAGTTCTGTTTTATGTGAAGAAAAATTGCAAAAGAATTTTCATCAAATAGTTTGTTTGCGTTTATTGTTATTATAATGTTTCAAAGAAGGCAGGCCTCACACGTTTTCACCTAACCAAATCAGGCCCCCTGATGTAGATTTAATTTTTTTTAATTCTTTCAAAGTTCAAACATTCAAACACTCATGTACAGATAAATGTGGGTTCAGCATCTTTCCCTTTAAACATGTAGATTGTGGGGGTCAAGATCTGAAAGAGTGATCTGTCAAATGACTCCTCACACTTTATTTAGATCAACGATGTGTGTGTGTGCTGTTTTCTGCTTCAGCTCTTGGCCTCTTTGTCTTCTCATCCTCCACTCTGATTGAGGAGGCACTGAAGGCTTACCACGGCGGAGAGGAAGTAAGTCTTTTCTTTAGCTTTAAAACATTCCTCCAAGCTGCCATCAGTCGTTCTGTTTGTAATGGCATTACATTCTAGTTATACCCCATTCACAGACTGGAAAATCATTGTGTGAATACAATTTACAGGTGACAGAGCAGAGGAAAGAGAAAAACAAAAAGAGAAGAGCATCCATCAGGTTAAGCAAGCACGGTGTGTTTATTTCCCAATTAAATTCCTGTTCTAGTTTGCAACTTTAGCATCTTATGTGCTCATAATAAAATTACAGACATACCACAGCAGCTTTATCAAGTAAAAGTACTATGCCTGATGTTTTTCAGATATTAACGTTCTAGAAAGTAGAAGCTGTATCACTAAGGTACAAAGAACGTTTTATTCTCCTGCTGTATTTTTGGTTACATAAAGGCATAATAGTTTTTCTTTTTTTTTTTAATGTTCCTTTTAACCAGCCATCTCCTCGTGCACTACTGGGAGCAGCTGTGGATAAAGAGCTGAAGAGAGGGAATGCCATCCCAAATGAGCTGTTGGTGGAAATTATGACACACGCAATCCGGTGAGATCATGCACTGTACTTTTATGTTTAGAATTATACAGCCATTCTGTCACTGGAATTTCTTTCTAAAAATAAAGAAATATGCAGTGTTGCTTCTATATGAAAACATTAAGAAACCAGGAACTTAAACATACGCCACCCTAAAATAGTTGTATTTAATAGTCAAGTTCCAGCTCATTCAGGTTGGATCCTGGATGGCTTTCCGTCTGACATCAGCCTGGCTCACTTGCTGGAGAAAGCCCTGGGTGGGAGTGAGGAGGAAGGAAAAGAGGTTGCAAGCGACCAGACAAATGTCATTGCTGATTGCAATCCTCCCACCCCCCCACCACCCCCTGCTCCGGTTCTGGACGTGGTCCTTATGCTGAATATTCCTGACGAGTGCGCAGTCAGACGCGCGTACAGACAAGCAGGTATGTTTGGCTTTTTGGGGTTTTTTTTGGAGCGTGATTGTAAGTGTGTGCACTAAACCATCCTATGCTTTGTGGTTGTGAGAGAACAAATTGAATGACCTTCTAGCATTTTTATGATCCCTCTTTGTCCATACATTTTTCAGTGTTGGATGGTCCTGTCTAGCACTTTGATATGCAACATTCTGCATGAAGAGTACTATAAAAATTAAGGTTTATTTGAGATGTTTTACAGAGTTTTGTTGCAGAGTTTAAAAAATGTGGACTTATTGCGCCTGAATTCTTTAGTATGTTGCTTTTCATAGGAACAAGTCAACAAGTGATATCTGCTTGAGGCCTAAAAGGCCCCCAGTATAAATTAAATGAGAAAATAAGTTAATAAATAGATTTAACAAATTAATTTGTGGTGAAAAAACATTAAAAGAAAGTGTTGTCTTTGCAAACATTTCAGAATTTTAGAAGAAATGTTATGTATTGTTTTTTATTTGTTTGTTTGTTTCATTTCAGATACTTGGGCTGAAGCTTCTCAGCCTGCAGAAAAAACACTCTATCTGGCCGAGATTACACACAGGTAAGAAACAGAAATCCGCAATGCGTCACTTGTGCCCATAAGACTACTGTCTAATGTGATTTCCCCTGAAGGATTGCAGCTTTTAGGGATGCCTGGCCAGCACTGGAGAAATGGTACTGCGGAAAGCAAAACATTTTGGTCAAGGTTGATGCAGATGTAGATGAGAACGAGCTTTACAACAAAGTGAAGCTGATCTTACAACAGGTTATGGAGAAAAAGCAGAGAGGTAACTGCTGTTTTTTCTAGTCCTTAGAAATTATACAGGCTTTGAAAAGTTATTCTAATTCAAAGCCACATTTAAAAATAATCTATAATCTTTAATAATCTATAATCTATATAATCTTTTGTGCTGTTTTTACTTTGTTCTTTTATTGACGGTAAAGGTCATGTTTCCTCACATTATTCTAACATTTTTATTTTACAATTTTAACTCATACAGGTGGTCCTTCTCCAATGGATGCTCAGCCACAATCCTCAGATCATATCCCACCTGTGATGGATAACAAAAGCACACCCAGAGAACTTCTTTCAAGAGCTGAGGTGGAAAAAGCCCAAAGTCCAAAAGGTGACTGGATCCCTCTCTGAGGTTAAATATTGTTAATCCTATCTTTATTAACATGCTATTCTAACTACACAGATGGGCAGTCAAGGAGTGGAACCCCTACATCACTGTCCCAAAACAACTCTCCAGTCCCCACGAGACTTAAGTCTGCCCGTTCATGCAGTTTGGACTACATGGATGAGCCTCTTTCTTCAGTAAGATACAACTGATATTGTGCTGTTTTTTTTTGTTTTTTTTTTTTACCTGGAGACTGTGTTTTTAGTTTAGCATTTGGTTGTATATATTACATTAAGTTGCACTTACTAGTTACTACTATGGATTTTGAACATATTTTATTGGCTACTTTTCTCTTTGTATGCAGGAAGGTTATCCTCTCCCTGAGCTTCTCCAGGAGATCGCACCACTTCTGTGGCCACTCTGGGATTCTGTCTGTAATTCTTATGTCAATAATATAAAGAAAGTCATGCAGCAGCTGCGCTCACAACGCACTGTCATTCTTCATGAGCTTTCAAGCATCAGGTACCGTGCCAAACCTTCAGCACAAGATAAACAAGCTTTACTCCAAAATATATAAACAAATACAGGAACATTTGACAAATTAAAAAGGGATACCGGTGTTTTCTTCAAATATACATAATTTCTATGCTCTAAAAGAACTCTAACCCCCTAAACTCTAACTCTAAACCCCTTCTATTGTATGTTTAGCTGCTAAACTCTAATTAAGACTGTCAACCTTTTCAACCTTTACAGCAGTTTAGCATTTGCAGATTCCTGCAGATTCAGACTGAAAAAAAAAGAAAGACTGAGGAAAAAAAAAAGGAAAAAGGCTGAGTTTGATCAGTAGCATCAGTTGGGCGCAGAAGAAAGCGTGGAGAACATGCTTTATTCTGAATCGTGAATTTCTGAAGGGTAATTTTCCGATGTTTGGACGGATTTTAAGGAGAAATAGGTCACAAGAGATGCATTGAGTTTATAATCAAAATATTAGCTATTGCTATAAAAAAAAAGGGGTAATACCGTTTTTTTTCCTGTGCATAGGGAGGGATACAAGCACTGCTTGGGACGCTCAAACTTGAAGCAGGAGTTTGTGTCTCATTGGCAGAAGGACTTCAACAGCATCCCTGATGATCTGAGGGAAGATGAAGAAATCAAGCCAGTACTTCATCGCAGATTGGATGTAAGACACATTATAGGTAATTAAAAGAAAACAAAAAAGTCCCTTGTGTACATTGGCACTTGTGTGCAGGAATTGTGCGAGCGCCTGTGGGACATTACTGATAAATGCAGGGAGCAAGATGACCAAAGGAAGGCTGCACTTCTAAGTGACGACTGGCTGGAGGAGCACGCTGCTGTGCTTATAAACTCACACTCCATGCTAATGCAGGTAGCATTTTTAACTTTATCTTGACCGCAGATTTTTCTAAGGACGTTTGTCCTTTAAGAAAATCATATCACTGGACTATCATGTTTTATAGGTGGAGCTGAACCGCTTTCATCAAACTCTGTACATTTTAAGGATCTACTTCTTGAGCCTTGTACAGAAACAAGTGACTTTTGAACCCCTCTCTGAAAATACCTATATTCCTTTACTGGAAATCCCTGAAGTCAAAGCTGCAAATGAAAGGCAGGAGTGGATTAATGATGTCAATCAAGCATATGCCTTGTTGCATATACAATGGGACATATATACAAGAAAACACTCAGAATATCTTATGATCCTGAATGTTTATTTTTATATTTTTTAGTGAGAATCCAATGGATACAAATGTTGTGCATAAAGGAGAAGAAAAGAGCATTAAAGTGTAAGGGACATGACATTTATTGTTGTTGGTCCATGAAGTCCTTTGCAGCCAAAACGCCTGTATTCTTCTTTTCTGCAGCGCACTTCCCCAAACACATCCTGTTTCCCCAAAGGAGGTTTCCATGACGACCAGCACAGACAAGGAAGCCCAACCAGAGAAAGTCTGACATCCTATCCTGCTGAAATAATAAAATTCGTAAAAAATTCTGGCACACACTCATGAATAGTGACAATTGTCATGATTCTTTTTTTTTTTTTTAGCTTTTGGATGAAAAACTCATATCTAACTACGAAGAGGCACTCAAAGTCATCGAAACATTTCCTATTTCTCTGGATATCTGTGTAAGAGTTTACATCTTAATGATATTCAGCTAATTTTTTACATTTTGTGCTATATATTGATCATTTAAAACTTTTACTGCTCATGCATTTATGTAGGAATTAAAAGAAACGGATCAGAAGGAAGCTAAAGAGGCGGAAAGATCACAGGAAAAGGTTGAAAAAGCGTCTTCAAAAGCAAAAAAATCTCTGAAAGGAAAACGTTCATCAGAAAAACTAAAAGGCAAGTTTTCTGAGATATCTACAAGAAAGAAAAAACGGTTTTCTAACAGGTCTTTTTTGTGTGCCATCGATAGCTACAAGAATGTCTTTTTGTTGGTTTTGTTTTCCTAATCAAGGTGACGAGCCAGAAAAAACGGAATCTCAGATCAACTCAGAGAAAACTGAAACCCAGGAAATTCCAGAGGAGTTTCAAAAAGAATATGTTGCTGCTCTGGATCATGAAGGTAAACAGACACACAGCTGATTAGATTGTTGATCTCACAATGTAATACATTTATGAAAGAAAACATCTTGCAATTTTCTTTTATCAGTCGTTGTTATCTTGATATTGCTGGCATTTCTTCTGCATGCCGGGTTTAAAATGAAATCCTTTGCAGTTGATATTGTGAAGTTTTGTCATCTGGAGCTGAAACTAAACTTTCTGCTCACGAACATATTGTCAATAACCTGCTAAGCAGATCATTTGTAGTATTTGGTTTATGTTTCTTAAATAGTTTCCTACTTTTAGTTTATTTATTTTTTATATTTGTTTGAAATAAGTTTAGATTTAGGCTATAGCAAGATCCATAACACAAACAGAAACACAATGACTTGTGTTTATAACTTGAGTTTCTTTTGCATGTTGAGGGCGCCTACCGTTGTGAATTTCCTCAGTGTTCCTTCTACTGTGTTCCTCATATTATGTTACCTAGGTAACAGAGCAAAGATGCGTCTTGAGCTGGTGAAACATCACGGTTTGGTGATGTTGCACTCGCTTCAAAGGAGAGCACACGGGACCTTGACCCAAATGGAAACTTGGTTACAAGCACGCTATCTAGCAGAAATGAAGAGGTATGACACAATCACCCGTTTCTCTGTAATACTGCAGTACAAGTGTAAATGAACTAGATGGAACATTCGGACTAAACCCGGCGTCTGCAAACCTTCAATATTAAAAGAGCCATTCAAGCCTGTTTTTCTAGACCAAAACTCACCCTTTAGAAAAATACAACACTCCTCTGCATTTTTGTACTTTCTTTTATGCTTAAATAACTGAACTTTCACATCTTTAGCAACAAAACAGGAACATTCATTCATTCATTTTCAATACCGTTTTTCCCGTTCGGGTCACTGGGCTGCTGGAGCCTATCCCGGCCACTTGGGCGAAGGCAGGGGATGCCCTGGACAGGTCGCCAGTCTGTTGCAGGGTAGAATGTCCTCAATCACACACCCATTCACACCTATGGACATTTAGAGTTGCCAATTAACCTATGAAGCATGTTTTTGGACGGTGGGAGGAAGCTGGAGTCCCCGGAAAAAACCCACGCATACACGGGGAGAACATGCAAACTCCACACAGAAAGGTCCCCCACTGATGTTGATTTTCATGTCCCCCAGCCGGGACTTGAACCGGAGGCCTTCTTGCTGTGAGGCAAGAGCGCTAACCACTGCGCCACCGTGCAGGAACATAAAACAGGAACATATAAAGAGAAAATAGTGTTTATTCTAATTTTAAAATAGTTTTTTACTCTATACAAAAGCACATAAACCCACCCACTGTACTGCTTTTATTGCAGAAAATGTGCATTAATAAAAACTGTTAAACAGTGAAAGTCAAAAAGAGGCATCTTGTTTCATTATATGTAAGTCTACTTTGGTAATTCTTTTCCTTACTTACCAATGTTAACCTGAATCTAAATAGGACTATATTAGTTTAAGATCCAATAGTACATAAAAGTACAAACAAGTACATATTTTTCTCTTCTACCCTTTGTACAGCGCTTAAAGAAGATTAAACTTTTTACCAATATTTCATTCAATATCTTTAATGTTTGCACTATGGAGAAGTGAAGGTCTCTTGATTTATTGTAACGTCTGCAGAGATATAAAGAAAAAAGCTTTTAGACAATTTATTTTACAGTTCTAGGAGCATCTTAGCATAGATTAATGAATCTAATAGTCTATTCATATTCACTGGTAACTCTTACTACCATTTTATGTTCTGTAGCCAGAGAGCCACAGTGGAGGGGTAGAAGAGCCACATGTGGTTCTGGAGCCTGTGGTTGCAGACCCCTGCACTAAACGGTCATGTAGTTCATTTGATTTTCAGACAGCTGTACGGCTCAAGAACATGGATGCCACCTTAGCTTTAAACTTGTGTGTTACTGTAAAATCAAAACTCTTTAAGATCTAACTTGTTGATTAGGATATTTTAGGATTAAGGTATATAATCAGGTTAATTTGGAATTGTAAATTAAAAGTGTATTCTGTTCAGTTTTTGACGGAAGTTCTTTTCTTCTCAAATGTAAGGACTTTTTTGGTGTTTGTTTTCTTATTCTAGTATTGAGCAGTTGAAAGGAATGGCTCACCACCACATCGCGGCTAAAGCTAAGCTGCAGTATGAA